>CM049875.1:29045913-29253413 GCA_027474115.1 Schizopygopsis malacanthus | reverse complement strand
TGACTAGATAGACACGGTGAGTTTGTCTTAACCAGGTTAGATGTGAGTCACTCAACCGGAGGGAATCCTGTCAGATCGACCATCCTTTGAGTGCGTACAGGTCAGACAATTTCATCCGTTAAAGCTAACCTTTTCAAATAACGCGGTCCCGGATGGTATGCAGCCCTTACATATGCAGGTAAAATCAGAATTTATCCAGTTATTGTTAAAAAAACTGAATTCCCAGCTAGCGTTAGTGAAGCGGTCAGGGGAATCACCTAAGCTCCGCCCACAGAAAAACCTCACAATGTTTACTAACATGAAAAGAGTCTATTAGCTGCAATCCAGAGCCTGAAGGTGTGTTCACACCAGACGCGAATGAAGCGTGCTATTCGCGCGTAGTTGGACGCTTGAACATTTTGAGTTTACTCGCTTCATTCGCTCGCTTCATTCGCGCGTTAAATTCACTACACAACAGACGCGAATTCGCGTCATGGGAGGGGCTTCTGCCAGGCAGCTCCAGTCTCGTTGCAAAATGTATTCCTGTTTTTGTAAAAGTACGAAGTAGTATCGTACAGCTCCGGGTACCCACATACAACCACAATTACTTTGTCCTCCATTGTTGTTTCGGATTTTCTGCCTCCGCTCGTAATGACGTCACTGCTAGAGCAAGCTCCTGATTGGTTAACGCGGCGCGAATTGAGCGTTTGATGCGCCATTCGCGCGAATCGTGCGAGTTGAAACATCTGAACTTTGGCGGATATTCCGTCGCGTTAACCAATCAGGAGCTTGCTCTAGCAGTGACGTCATTACGAGCGGAGGCAGAAAATACATCCATGCTATTCGCACCGCCTCATTCGCGTGAATAGCGCCGCAGGATTGTCTATCGCGTCTTTGCATTGTAAATCATTTGCGCGTAATGTTTGATTCGCGTTTGTTTACATAATCAAACAATGTAACATATCCGCAGTTATATTAATAAAGTACCTTATAACGATGTGATTGTTGTTTTACCATGTCTAAAGCATATACAGTTAATAAACTAGTCTTAATCAACTCACCTTTTTACATAAACCATGAGAATTTCACCAAAACCAGACATCACCGTGGATCGTTTGCCTGAGGCTACAAATAATGATGTTCAGTTTCTTGCACAAGCTGATTGTTTCGCTTCATAAGACCTCAATATATTGTCAAGAGTATTAATTTTTGAAGTTTTTTACTCTCAGTAAGACAGTAGCTGCTTAATTGCATTTCATGAATTACCGAGAACCACGGTTTCAGCTAAAAATCTGCTTTATTAGTTCTGCTAAAGAAAAAAACACCTACATCTTGGATGGCCTGAGGGTGAGTAAATGAAGAGTAAAATTTCATTTTTGAACTTTCATTCATGAATGTAGTAGTTTTTAGGGTCACTAAAAATCTCTCCTTAGCTTGGAACTGAACTCACTTATGGTCTGGGTGTATGTGGGACCCCCGTTCAGGTGGGGCTGAGACACAGAGAACTGCGAGGAGCTGGCAGGGGCGCGCCGGTAGGTGCCGGTGGCTGACACCATCGAGGCAGAGGAAGAAGTGGTGGAAGAATTGTGTCTGGAGACCTGCCGGGAGATTGTTCCAAACTGAGACATCGGGATTGGGCCCAAACCTGGACCTGGATGAACTACTCAGACAGGACAGAGGACAAGGACAGGTACAGAAGAGAAGCACAAAAAATAGATGATGAGGAGGAATGACCAAAATAACTTGTTTCAAACCTAGCATGGCCTCTTGGGCACGGTCACAGTGAAAAATGTGAGCAGTCACCTGGTGCCATACTAGGAGGGGAGGGTGTTGGCACAGCCAGAGGGATTCCCATACTATTACTGCTGTTCTCTCGCCCGCCGCTGCCCCCACTACTGCCACTGAGACAAAGAAACACAAAGAGCTATTCAACCAACAAGCAGAAAATAGCATTGTCGTAAAATCACAAAGTGGCGTCCATTTCTCAGCCCACCAATAAAGTCATTTATGGCACTTTCAAACCTTTTTATTACTTGAATCTGGAGGATAAATGTGATAAATCAAAGGTTTAGAAACTATTTAGTGTTATTTTTAACCTCATTCACCCTCAGTGAGTATAACAAGGCCGCTGGGAACCTCAATGACTGAGGTTTATGAGCAAAGACCAGAACACCTCCAGATTTACACTTATTTAAACCGTGACATAGAATTCAAAATATGACCAATAAATAAGTATAAGTGAATCTATTACTTCACGGACTCATCAGCGTTTTGAGAAAGGAAAAGGAAATAAAGATGGAGATTGTGAGAGTTTAGGGATGTTCCAAACATAAATCATTCTTAAAGGTTAGAAACACACAGAAGCCAATTTCTGGGCTTTTATTTCTCATAATCGTGACTTTATATCTCAAAATTGGGACTGTTTCTCGTAACTGTGACTTATCGCACAACTGCAAGCTTTAAAAAATATCACCATGAAACCCAGTATTCAATGTTCAGTGCATGATCTGATGGTGTTTTACATTCTAGCTCTTGTAAAAGACTACATCAATTGAACTGGACATTTTTGACTTCAGCATACACTACATTTAAAAGTTTGGGGTTAATGAGACTTTTTGTTTTTATTTGATCCAAAATACAGACATATTGTGACATTCTCAATTTAAAATAAAGATAATAATAAAAAAAAATATTCATGCTAGGGAACGACTCTGATTTTTTAAAGTGACTTTTAGTGACGAAATAAGTCAAGTCGCTAGTCGCTGATGACGTCATTAACCTCAAATAAGTCTGGAGCTGTGACAAACACCTTGTGCACAGATATGAAATATGACACCGCTGCCCACATGACTATTGCACCTATAACAGCTTATTTTTATCAGTTCTGTAGTCTTTGGGTCGTTATATTTCTCACAGATTCCTGCTCGTTCTAAATCAGATACAGATAAGTAGTACAATAAAGATTACATTCATATGAATGCATGCATTAGTGAGAGCGGTTGAGTGTGAATTAATTCTACCTGTAGCGTCTCTCTACTAGTAGTGAAGCTGTGGGATTTAGTTATTAAGAAATATATGCGTGAACTTTTCAGTTTCTACGCTATTTTACCGAGAAATCACAGAACCGTGTTGACAATACATTTCCACGCTGAATGATTCTGTGTGTGCGATCTGTGTGTGATGTATTGTACGCGCTACTGTCTGTAGCTATGTGTGTGCGATCTGCGCGTGATGTATTGTACACGCTACTGTCTGTAGCTATGTGTGTGTGTGATCTGCGCGTGATGTATTGTACGCGCTACTGTCTGTAGCTATGTGTGTGTGATCTGTGCGTGATGTATTGTACACGCTGCTGTCTGTAGCTATGTGTGTGCGATCTGCGCGTGATGTATTGTATACGCTACTGTCTGTAGCTATGTGTGTGTGATCTGCGCGTGATGTATTGTACGCGCTGCTGTCTGTAGCTATGTGTGTGTGATCTGCGCGTGATGTATTGTACGCGCTACTGTCTGTAGCTATGTGTGTGCGATCTGCGTGTGATGTATTGTACGCGCTACTGTCTGTAGCCTATGTGTGTGTGATCTGCGCGTGATGTATTGTACGCGCTGCTGTCTGTAGCTATGTGTGTGTGATCTGCGCGTGATGTATTGTACGCGCTGCTGTCTGTAGCTATGTGTGTGCGATCTGCGTGTGATGTATTGTACGCGCTACTGTCTGTAGCCTATGTGTGTGTGATCTGCGCGTGATGTATTGTACGCGCTGCTGTCTGTAGCTATGTGTGTGTGATCTGCGCGTGATGTATTGTACGCGCTACTGTCTGTAGCTATGTGTGTGCGATCTGCGTGTGATGTATTGTACGCGCTACTGTCTGTAGCCTATGTGTGTGTGATCTGCGTGTGATGTATTGTACGCGCTGCTGTCTGTAGCTATGTGTGTGTGATCTGCGCGTGATGTATTGTACGCGCTGCTGTCTGTAGCTATGTGTGTGCGATCTGCGTGTGATGTATTGTACACGCTACTGTCTGTAGCTATGTGTGTGCGATCTGTGCGTGATGTATTGTACGCGCTACTGTCTGTAGTCTATGTGTGGGCGATCTGCGTGTGATGTATTGTATGCGCTGCTGTCTGTAGCTATGTGTGTGCGATCTGTGTGTGATGTATTGTAGGCGCTGCTGTCTGTAGCTATGTGTGTGCGATCTGCGTGTGATGTATTGTACGCGCTGCTGTCTGTAGCTATGTGTGTGTGACCCGCCCGTGATGTATTGTACGCGCTACTGTCTGTAGTCTATGTGTGTGTGTGATCTGCGCGTGATGTATTGTACGCGCTACTGTCTGTAGCCTATGTGTGTGCGATCTGCGTGTGATGTATTGTACGCGCTGCTGTCTGTAGCTATGTGTGTGCGATCTGCGTGTGATGTATTGACGCGCTGCTGTCTGTAGCTATGTGTGTGTGATCTGCGCGTGATGTATTGTACGCGCTACTGTCTGTAGCTATGTGTGTGCGATCTGCGCGTGATGTATTGTACACGGCCGCGCTACTGTCTGTAGCTATGTGTGTGCGATCTGCGCGTGATGTATTGTACACGGCCGCGCTACTGTCTGTAGCCTATGTGTGTGTGTGTGTTACAGTGCAGCAGCGCATTAGATTAGAACGTGATTAACTTACCTGTACAATAAACTGTTTAAAACATGCATTCTGCCGTTTAATTTCCAGCATCCAGTAATATAATCACACATGACTTGTGGAGCGCATTCAGAGTATGAATTAGTTTGTAATTTTAGCTGTTTGGAAACGGAGCGTAAATGTGGATTTATTACCCTATTGCGCCCTCTATAGGACCAGCGACTAGTCGACGTCAAGCTTAAAGCATCATGGGAGAGCATGAAGTTGACTAGTCTGTGCAACCCCTATATATATATATATAATCTATCCCTGTGATGCAAAACTGAATTTTCAGCAGCTGTTACTCCAGGCTTCAGTTTCACATGAAATTAAATGTTATATTTTGAGGAAACCACAATACATTTTTAAGAGTGTATGATGAACAGAAAACTGAACATAAATCTTTTATTAAAAAGTTTTCTAAAACTATTTACTGTCACTATAGATCAATTGAATGCATCCTGGCTGAATAAAAGCATTAATTTCTTTCAAAAACAAAAATCCCCAACCTTCTGAGCAGTAGAGTATATCCCAGTGCGCCCAGCACAGTGTCCCATCAGAAGGCCTGTGCTGTCTTTGAGCTGTACCTGTGCGTTCGGGGTCTCTGACTGAGCGAGGCCGTGCGTCCTGGGCTGTTCTGGCTGCCGAGGCGAGCTGGACTGGTCATGTAGTCATTAGGCACCACAGGAGGTTTGACTGGCTCCAGCGTCTTATACGGTGTGTTTCGTCTGAAAAAAACAAACACACATTTGTTACAGTAGAAACTACATACGAAAAAGTATGATGTTCAGATGCCAGACTCCTAATAACACAAGAATCGTGACAGTATAAATAACAAAATCACACGAGACCGCATATTAGATAACGTTCTAATAATAGAGGTACAGAAAAACAGCACTGACACATGAAGAGTGTAATATAGTTACCCCAGGGTACCTCTCCCTGCCATGGGTGGGCTCGGGGGCTTCTGTGTGGGGGGGTTAGTCCTGGATAACGTTCCTCCACCTCCCCGAGCTGGCTGGTTATTCCCTTGCTGAAAGACATTTGACAGGGAAAACAACATCGTGACAACTTTCTACAGTCATGATAATATCAGCCTTATTATTATAAATGCTAATCAGTTGCAAACATACAGCATTAAGTACACTACAAAGAAATATTTATACGGAGCAAAACTGTAAAAAAAATGATGGTTTTACGCCGGCTAAATTTTACCAAGCCATTACAGTTTTCCACAAATAAATGACAAAAGTCTTCTCATATTGAATTATGAAAATGCACTATAAAATGTTCATTGCACAACACTAAACAAAACAAAGTTTGATGTTTGGAAATAATTTAGGAGCCAGAAAGCATTGTGGGTTGTGTAAGGCTGTACTTACCTTTGCTTTAAGCCACTAAGTGAAAGCATTAAGGAGGAAAGAAGATAAACCGTGTTATTTAATCACTTTAACTTAATGAAAAAGTGAGAGGAGAAGCGAAACAAGACATCTGAATAAAGAACAAACAAACACTGATCTAATTTGACTGATAGGAATCAAGACAACTGAATGATAATCACATAAACGTCAGTCATAATTACCATCTAATCAGGTTCATTTACTACAGAAAGCAGAATTATGAAATCAAATCAAATGTCTTTTCTAGCTTACACTGTATTTATAATATATAATGATCCCTAATAGTCTTTATTATAGCGTGATGTGACATAACGGCATGTATTGTGTCAGTAAACAACTCACATGTGGATTTAATTTAACATCTTACAGATCATTTTAAAAGTTAAAAACCTATAACCATAGCTGTACGGTTAACCATGTTACCCATCTTTCAAAGGACACTGCCTTAAATACGTATTTCGCAGTATTGTTGGTATTTGGTCCACAACAATCTAGCTAAGCTAATATGAGCTAATGTGCCATAACATTATAGAAAAAGTTTACTTTTACACCCCCATACTCCTTAAACATGTTGCTAACAATGATTAATACCTTTTTTTGGTAAGTTATTAATGAATATGATATAATGCTTAACAGTATTTGGTAACAGCTTTAGCGTAACGTCAAATACGAATATGTAAAAAAATATATACATATTTTTAATGGATAATAATCTGACATTTGTGACTGAAGTATAAACTAACATTTAAAAGCTTGGGGTTTGTAAGCTGCTTATATATATACATATATTTATTATGCATGTTCTATCTCTGTACTGTCTATCCATATATTTATTTATGAGGTAGTTAATTTAGTATCATGGAATATATAAACAGTACTTACTTTATTACCTATTTATTAGGTAAGAATAATTTTTTTTTCATTTAAACACCTTGCTGCAAAAAAATACTATTAATGTTCAGTAGCATATTAGATTTCGCTGTGGTAACATAATTGAGATTGATCACTTTAAATTTTACTAGTACTGTTATTCAATTTTTTTACCAATCCAACAATTATGATAATGGTAACATAGCTGTGACTGATGGCGGAGGAGAGAGGCGTGTCCTCTGAGTATGTCAATCACAGGTGACGGACACAGAGAGAGTATCATGTGATGAGTTAAGTGTCCTAATTACAGAGCCAGGATGAGGACAGCCTGCGGGCGTTTACTCCGCCGAGGGGGGAAAGGACATCTCACATCAGCACCACACTAATGAAGCGGTTAAAACAGGTCTCGGGGGAGCTGCCGGCACATGCCCTCAAGATCTGCTTCAGCTAGTGAATAATGTTGACAACACACCATCAGCACCAATCATGGCTTCATCCCATAAAAGACATAAAGGTCAACGTGAAAAGACAAAGACATCGTTCTTAATCACATCTCAGTTCAGATAGTGACGATCTAATGTGATAACATCGGTAAGAGGGTCCAGAGAGCAAAGTGATGTCATTATAACAGCTCAGAGCTGACACTGATGGACATGAATAATTTAATAACGTGAATATAGTGAGAGAAACCTGAGAGGGGTCCACACACACACACACACACACACACACACACACACACACACGATCACGATGGATCCATTTCTTTAGCAGTTTGTTGAGTTCGCTTTTGAATACTGTAACGCAGTCAGGTGTAGTTTGCACATCATTTTATTCATTTCATCTAAGAAAAGTCATTTTCACAAAATCACAAACAAAAATGAATTAGAAACAGAGCCTACTTTCGTATGTTTATCTACGGCTGAGAGGAGAACGATCACATGAGCTCAACCGTCTTCCTTCCTATTGGCTGTCGCTCCCACTCTTCATTTGCATAAGTTTGAAGGATTCTGAACTTTGTCGCGTCGCTGGACATGCTCGCTATCGCTCGTGTCGCTGCAAATCGCCAGCTCTCCATTGAAATGAATGGGATCGTGTTGCTTTGTCACTTGTAGTGTGAACGGGGCTTTACACTTAAAGGGATAGTGCACCCAAAAATGACAATTCTGTCATCATTTACCCTCCAAACCTGTATCAGTTTCTAACTGTGCGTTCACACAGCAGGTGCGAGAGCGTCAAAAGTCGCCCTGGCCGCCCTGCCAGCAACGCTGTAGAAAGATCTGTGGACGCTCGGCCGCTCTGACGTAGATCGAACGAAATAAACCAATTAAAAGCCATTTGTGTGGTGTGGCTTTTGTGTTTATGATTCATTTCAACATGCAGTTTATAGGAGACGTTTACCAGCCTTGGTCTTAAATTAACATTAACGTTCATTTGTGCGCAGCCTACATTACAAAGAGTCCTGGTTGAAGTGTAGCCTTAATGCAATTGGTCAAATCTATGTTGTTTTGAGGAAATTAATAGCATTCCCGCTGAAAAACAAAGCATTCCTCTAGTGCTAAAATGCTTGGGAACTAATGCTCAGTGCTGTGTTCTCTGGATCCTCTCGAGCGGTGGACTTCTGCATTCTGATTGGTCGCCGCCAAACCGCATCATAGCTCATTACCATAAAGTTGACCTGATTTCAACTCTCCTCGACGCTCTCATCGCCCAAAACGCACCGCGCCGCTCTCGCCGGAGCTCGCCGCTGGCGCTCATTGAAAATGAATGACTTCCGGCCACTTTGACGCTCTCGCCGCGTCCGGTGTGAACGCACAGTAACTCTGAACACAAAATTTAATATTTTGAAGAATGTTGGGAACCAAATGACTGATGTTAGCAATTCACTTCAATGGCATGGAGAAAATACATCAAAGTCAATGGCTACCGTCAACGGTTTGGTTACCAACATTCTTCAAATGATCTTCTCTTGTGTTCAGCAGAAGAAAGAGATTCACAGGTTTGGAACAACAGGGAGAGTAAATGACAGAATATTCATTGTTTGGGTTTTAAAACAGCAACATGATAGAAATAACAGGAGTCTCTTATATGTTATTGTATATTAACTAGGCACATTTTATTCCAACATTGGATTCTTATTTACCTTTTTCTGTACTCTTAAACGTTTTTTCCGTCCCCCCCCATCATAAATGACTATATGTAGTATCTACTGACTTGAGGTCTTGTTTTTTTCTTGGTTTATTAAAATAAATATTTTGGTTCTGCAAGCTAACAAGTCCACATTAACTCTACGTGTGACTTTTGATCGATCATTTATTCTAAACCTGAGTATGAACAATAGTAAGAGTGATGCTTGTCTAGTAAACATCACACATGTCAAACTTACTTTAACACCGTGACCCACATCATCCAGCAGGGTGTAATCCACGGGCTTCCTGATGTAGCGCACGGGCCGCTCCATGTTCCCGGGGGCGATGATTTTGTGGGTCCGAGATGTGTTTTTGTTGGTGGTGAGGATCCCGATCTCTCGTCTGGCAACTTTTTCTTTATGAATGTCCACAGTCTAAGTGAAAGACAGATGAAATGTTGAGTTGTAAATATATCATATCCCGGTGTATATACTGCTTCAAATTGTGTATGTAAAAAAAAAAAAAAAAAAAAAAAATGAGTGATATACTCATTTAAATGTGTGAATACTAATTAAACGTGACCTCATTAGTATTCCTAGGCATTTGTTTGTAAAGCGAGGTTCTCGCACATATATATTTGGATAGGTAGGTACAGATAAATAAATTGAATGGCATTAAACATTTTTTATGAATCTCATTATGCATACAGTAATTCAAAGAATTCAGTATCTACTGAGCTAAACAACAGGATTCATATAAATCTGTCCATACATACAATTATTTATATTTTAGTGCTGATGCATTTAAATTTGTATTTGCCTTTTCAAAAGTTGGGCTCAGTACGTTTTTTGTTTAGTTATTTTAAGAAATAAGTACTTTTATTCAGCAAGGATGCAATACATTCATCAAAAGTGACAGAAGATATTTATAATATAATTTTTTTTTTACTTTTAAATAAATGCAGCTCTATTGAACTTTCAGTTTGCCAGTTCATAACTGATAATAATACATGTTTCTTGAGCACCAAATCAGAATGATTTATGAAGGATCGTGTGACACTGAAGACTGGACTAATGGCAAAAAGTGTAATAATATTTCACAATATTACGGTGTTTTTTAAATCAAATAAATCCAGCTTTGGTGAACATGAGGTATTTGTTATAAAACATTACATATTTTAAATGTACAATAAATATAATTTGTGAAGGTTTGTTTATTATGTATTATATAAGTAATATCACAATTTTGGAACAAATATACATTTTATATACATATGATCTCCTAATCTGCTCATGAATCAGATCCTCACTTTTATTTGTGAACATAAGGAATGTGAATTTTCACCAACTATTCAGATATCTTTGATTCAGAATCCAATATTGTAGAATAAACTGTCTCACTGGATCGTGTTATTGTCATTATATGACTGCAGAGTGGTTTGTTGATCTCAGAAACACTTCACTTCTGTCACTATCTGGGTTTTATTTCCTACCATCCCATGAACTAGATTTTTAAATGTCTTCTTCTGGGGAAGGATGGCGTTTCCTGGTTTTCAATGTATTGTCTGGGTTTAAAATGGCACACAACAGCTCTTACCAGTTCTCCTGCCTGGATGTCTGGACACCGATGATAGGATCTGAGACTTTTGCCATTTTTGATATAATTTGCCTGCCACTCGTGTCTATCTTCTTAGAGACAAGTGGTGGCAAACTAGTTCACAGGAGCCTTTTAACTTCAGCACATCATTAGATCTAGTTTCCATTAAGGCCCTGCCAATCTACTCTAGCACATAATGGGGTAACGGGATCTCTTATTACCCTTAATAAACACACTCCAGATGAAAGAATGCACTCCTACATTGTGTTCAAATGGCGATGCATGTACAGAGGAGACTAAAAGTGTCTGAGATGCTCTTTATAAATCATGGCTTACGTTAGATAGGACTGAGCTCGGGCTCTAGTGATCACGGCATGTCAAGCATTATGATTATTTAATTTCCAACATATTCAATGTAGTTAATCACCCTCTAGTCTAGTCCGTGTAAATCTAATTATTTATGCATATTACATAAATAAGTGATGGCCGTCAGGAACAGCAGAGCATGTGAGGTCAGCAGGAGATTTAAGATGGTTTTTGCATTTGGTGCTCCTCTCAAACGCTAATATGATAAAATTGCAAGAGTCGAAATATAAGGTCTTTGCAGGACTCAATGGCAGGTAAATTGGGAAGTCAAGACAAATGTATTTGTATAGTATGCTTCACAATATGCATTGTTTCAGAGCGGCTTCATTGAAAGTTGTCAATAAGTTATGTCGATAATTTGTGTTAATTTTAGTAAATATTTTTCAGAAAGCATCAGAAAAGATCCAAATGGTTGTCTTCAGTGAAACTAGTTGGTTTGCAAAGAGACTGCTTTAAATGGAAGATTTTCCTAATTTAATTAGAAGTCATTAAAGCTACAATGTTGAGAAATACACTGCTTTAATTTCAATTAGTAGCAGCTCTGATTTCAGGCAGAATTACTATAACAAGATGATGTTCCTTACTGCGGGCGCAAATTAGTTGTGTCATTGTAAAAATAAAATAAATCTATGAATAATAATATCATGGAAATGATTTTGGTCATTTACTTACCTCAAAGTAATTTAAACAGGGAGCTGCCAGAAGGTTAACACAATGATTTCATAAAATGTACTAGTCATAAATATCTTTTACAACTGTTGTGTTGATGTTAATTTTATTTTTAACTGAATGAATGACCAGATGAATAAATACCAACTGAATTTTAGAATAGTTTTGAACTTTGCATGTTTGCAGTAAACAGTGTGTAAAATTGGAGAATCGTGTTCAATCCGGTAAATAGGTACAAAAACAAACACAGTAGGTGATATTTTTGTCTCTTTGTTTTTTAAAAGCACAATATGTAAGATCTTTGTAATAAAATATCCAAAAGCCACTTGCACAGTGTGATATATTTCATGCAGTTGTGTATTTACATTATCCCAAAAGTTAAATCCAGAGAAATTCCCATTTTAAATAATTACTCGCCCCTGGTCAATGCCGCCTATCAATGACGTAATATCCACACTATCCTCGGTTTCCGCTTGTAGAAACAAAAACATTTTGCTGTACAGTTAAATTAAAATCAATTACGGCTGTCGCAAATAAAATAAAAATTCAACTAAAAGTGTTGACTGCAGCATTAAATTTAGATTTGCTCAATGTTGCACCATGATTCTTTTTACACGTTTTTACATTGTTATACATTATAACCACACACACACACACACACACACACACACACACACACACACACACACACACACACACACACACACACACACGCTGTGTGAATTCTGCTCTCTCGCGAATTCTCTCATCAAAAACAACAAAGTGCAGATGTAAGAGATTCATTCATCAAACAGTGTATAGTCAGCTTTACTGATTATAAGGGGAGTTTTTTGAGAGTGCTTATACTGACGCTAGACTGAAGTCAGTCATAATATTCTTTGAACCTGTAAATGTTCAGGTACATGTAATAATAAAAATCATTCATTACCTCATCTGTGAATCTCTGGATGGTAACAACAACATCTCCCATCGTCCCACTCTCCTTCATAGCGTCATCAAGCTTCGCCTTTGTTATTGTTTTGAAAATGCGACCTCTAGCGGCAAAAGCTTACATATTGTGCCTTTAATTTCTGGATTTATAACAATAAAATAAATAAATTCCCTGATTCTAAATGTTTCACTGTGTTAAAAGTAGTCTGATCTTTTTTTTATCTGGGTTTCATGCTGGGTAAGGAAGGCCTGGTTGTGTTTTGTCGGTGTTGTGGTGTCCAGGGCTGACCTGAGAGATGTGGTTGATGGAGGACTCCATCCTGCGCAGCTGTGAAGCCTGAATATCCAGCAGCTGCAGCACATTGTTGGCTAAGGCATTGATCTGATAGGCCACGCTCGCCAGCGACTGGGTGGTGTAGGCTTTGGTCTCCTCAAGGGCTTTCCTCTTGTCTTGTGCCTAAGCAGAGAATACAAAATAAAGATACCACAAGTTATTAAAGACATAGTTTGCACAACAATGAAGAGTCTGTCATCAGTTACTCGTCAAGCGGTTTGATTTTCTCTCTTTTACAGAACACAAAAGTGTTTTTAAGAATTTTGGTAATCATTCCACTGTATGGACAAGAAACATATACAAATATATGATTTTATGTTCCACCAGAAAAAGAAATGATTTCCCAAACTAAAGCTGTTGTGCCTCTTGTGAATGATGATGTAAACGCATGTTGGGATTTCTGATGGACTCAAGAGGAGACATTACATCAGATCAGACTGTCATGTGGAAAAAGACATTGGCTTCCCAATGAAAGGTCAGTGAGCGACACGAGAAGAGATGGGTAAGTACTAGCAGACTTCTGCAGGATTATCCATTAGAAGTGTATTTTCAAACCGATACCGATTTCCATTTCAAACAAATGCTATTCTTTTGAATCTTCTATTCGTCGAAGAAACCTGAAAAACTTACCATGGTGTCCACAAATATATTGAATAGTACAACTGTTAGCACAACATTGATAACAATAAGACATGTTTTTAAGTAAATCAGCATATTAGAATGATTTCTGAAGGATCATGTGACATTGAGTAATGATGCTTAAAATTCAGCTTTGATCACCGGAACAGAATATACTTTTAAAAATATGGAAAAATATAAAAATGGAAAAGTTATTTTAAATTGTAATAATATTTAATTTCTTTATTTTAAAGTATACATTTTTTTTTCAAAATAAATGCAAACTTGGTGAGCATAAAAGTCTTTTCAAAAACATAAAAACAAATATTAACAACCGTACGGTAGAGGTTGCACAGACTAGTCAACTTCAGTGCTCTGCCATGATGCTTTAAGCTTGACGTCGACTAGTCGCTGGTCCTATAGAGGGCGCAATAGGGTAATAAATCCACATTTACGCTCCGTTTCCAAACAGCTAAAATTACAAACTAATTCATACTCTGAATGCGCTCCAAAATACATGTGTGATTATATTACTGGATGCTGGAAATTAAACGGCAGAATGCACGTTTTAAGCAGCTTATTGTACAGGTAAGTTAATCACATTCTAATCTAACGCTGCTGCACTGTACATAGACTAACAGACAGTGAAGTACAATACATCACTGCAGATCACACACACATAGCTACAGACAGTGCGTACAATACATCACACGCAGATCACACACACATAGCTACAGACAGCAGCGCGTACAATACATCACGCGCAGATCACACACACATAGCTACAGACAGTAGCGCGTACAATACATCACGCGCAGATCACACACACATAGCTACAGACAGCAGCGCGTACAATACATCATGCGCAGATCACACACACATAGCTACAGACAGTAGCGCGTACAATACATCACACGCAGTTCACACACACATTACAGACAGTAGCGCGTTTACAATACATCACGCGCAGATCACACACACATGCTACAGACACAGCGCGTACAATACATCACGCGCAGATCATATTTACAGACAGCAGCGCGTACTATACATCAACACGCAGATCGCACATACATAGCTACAGACAGTAACGCGTACAATACATCACACTAGGGGTCGACCGATTATCGGCGCCGATATTAAGCATTTTACCGATTATCGATATCGGCCATTTTAAAAACAGATTTACCGATAATTTTTTTTTTTTTTATGCAAACAAACATACTATTTACAGGTGACATTGTTTATTGGTGAATAAATAATACAGGTTGAAACTATAGTAAATGTTTAAATGCATTATTTGGCTCGATGCAGCCTGTCTGAGCTCAACACTCTGTGAGAGTGAGGCGATCTCTCAATCTCTGAGAGCAATCTCCGCCCACCGCTCATCTGATATGTAGAGAGTCACGAGTCCGACCAATCAACGCGGTGAAGGCAGTCTCACACCGAGAGCGTGCTAACTGGAGCTTCTCCTCAGTGATCACGCATCAGTGTGTCTCTCAAAGTGTAAAGCAGCAGCAGACGTGTGCTGAAGTTGCAAAACACCTCAATATAACCCATGATGTCCACGATGCGGAAAATCCAGGTGGAATCGCGGAATGCAGTGGTGTGTGTTTACCACTAACGCTCCGGAATGTCGCGGAATGTGTCGAAGTTGTGGATGAATTAATCAAAAGTAGGTCAGTACACTTAAATCGACTCGCGCTATGGACTGTGTATCTATGTATTAAGCTGCAAAAACACTATTTAAATATGAATCCTGCATGTGTGCATCACTGCTCCAAGTGTGTGTGTGTGTGTTCACTGTGAAGTGTGTGTGTGTGTGTGTCCACGCTCGCAAGTGTTCAGTGTGTGTGTGTGTGTCCACTGCTCCAGAGTCACTGTGTGTGTGTGTGTGTGTGTCCACTGCTACCAAGGTGTGTGTGTGTGTGTTACAACTACTGTGTGTGTGTGTGTGTGTCACACAATACGCTCATTTACTTTAAGTGTGTGTGTGTGTGTGTGTCCACTGCTATGTGTGTGTGTGTGTGTGTGTTTGTGTTTGTGTGTGCTCTTGGATGGTCAAATACACCAGATTTCACGTATATCGGTTCAAAATATCGGTTATCGGTCTACTTGATCTGTAATAATCGGTATCGTATCGGCCCTGACAAAAAAAACACATATCGGTCGACCCCTAACATCACACGCAGATCGCACACACATAGCTACAGACAACAGCGCGTACAATACATCACGCGCAGATCACACACACAGGCTACAGACAGTAGCGCGTACAATACATCACGCGCAGATCTACAGACAGTAACGCGTACAATACATCACACGCAGATCGCACACACATAGCTACAGACAACAGCGCGTACAATACATCACGCGCAGATCACACACACAGGCTACAGACTGTAGCGCGTACAATACATCACGCGCAGATCACACACACACACAGCTACAGACAGTAACGCGTACAATACATCACACGCAGATCACACACACAGGCTACAGACAGTAACGCGTACAATACATCACGCGCAGATCGCACACACATAGCTACAGACAGTAACGTGTACAATACATCACACGCAGATCGCACACACATAGCTACAGACAGCAACGCGTACAATACATCACACGCAGATCGCACACACATAGCTACAGACAGCAGCGCGTACAATTCACGCGCAGATACACATAGCTACAGACAGTAGCGCGTACAAGTACATCACACGCAGATTATGAAGTAGCACGTACAGAAAGATTAGCTACAGACAGCAGCGCGTACAATACATCACACGCAGAAACAAATGCTATTCTTTTAGCTACAGACAGCAGCGCGTACAATACATCACGCACAGATCGCACATTAGCTACAGACAGTAACGCGTACAATACATCAAGATCACACACACATAGCTACAGACAGTAACGTGTACAATACATCACGCGCAGATCGCACATACCTACAGAAGTAACGCGTACAATACATCACGCGCAGATCACACACACATAGCTACAGACAGTAACGTGTACATCACGCACAGATCGCACATACATAGCTACAGACAGTAACACATCACGCGCAGATCGACATAGTTTTACAGACAGTAACGTGTAAATCAGCATATTAGAATGATTTCTGAAGGATCATGTGACATTGAGTAATGATGCATTCATATGAATGTAATTCTTTATTGTACACCGGAACAGATTATCTGTATCTGATTTAGAACGAGCAGGAATCTGTGAGAAATATAACGACCCAAAGTTACTACAGAACTGATAAAAATAAATTGCAATAGTCATGTAATATTTCATATCTTGCACAAGGCGTTTTCACAGCTCCAGACGTTTATTTGTTCATTAAATGACGTTAATGACTAGTCGTCATCGACTTGACTTTCATCACATAAAATACTTAAAAAAATTTTCAAAAACCGTACGGTGATATATACTGTAAGTTGCTTTAAATAACATCTATTTAAAAAAAAGATCTGGATAATAGCATGTATACAAATTTACATTAATTTTTACGTTAAAATTGGAGTTATTATAGCAAAAAAGATGTAATGAAGACCCCTGTAATAGAGTGATTTGAGAAGAAAGTGAGTGCAGTGTGATATGACAGATATGAGACAGGTGGAGCAGTCATTATTATACAAACACATTTGACCACAGAATGCTGTGAAGGACCAATAAGACGTATTTTATTCAGTCACTCTGTAAACTAATGTGACAAATGAGCCTAAACAAATCTGATGAAACCAGCAGGCAATGATAACTTCAGTTTCCAGACAAGAGCATGATGCAACGAGACCATATTAGCGTTAATCCACTTCTTATTGTTGCTGAAATTCAAAACATTTCACATTTTGACTAGTTATCTTAGCATCACAGACATGATGGACTAACACTAAACACACGTCACTCTGCTTTTAAAAAAAATTTAAACATATGTTTTATATGATTTTAGCACATTTCTATGTGGTTGCTCATTCAAGTCAAAGTCAAAAACAAGCCTACTTTTCAAGTCTCTGTGATTCTGGTTCATAAATATTGTTCCCTTCACTCCTTTAATGTAAATATATGGGTTTGTTCAAATCCCTAACCTCAAATATGAGCAATAGCAAACAGCACTTTGCTGCATGATTACCAAATCTTCTGGGTCTTGAATATACTAATTATGAATAGCAATGCACTGGATTCCTCTCAGCTGCAGTCACTTAACGAAACATATGTAGCGTAATTAGCTTTAGCATACTGATAGTGACCATGTCAGAATACAGTGACATGAATACTAGTAGCTGACGAGTATACATGAACCCAAAGCTGACTCTAATCTTATATTGTTAACAACAAGCCTGTGAAAAGCATGCAGCACTGCTTCAAACACCACCTGTTCCTCCACGTCAGCTGTTCTCAGACATGTGTCCGCCGCCACGGGCAAATACAGATCAATGTGATGATATGCTGCCCAACAGCTCTAAAGCAATCAATGACTTATGATTTAGAAATAAGTTTAATAATTAATAATGAGATCATTTATCAGGTACTGCTGGGGTTTCACTTATTATGTCCAAAATGCCATAAGTCTTGACTATGATTCCTTTTCATAAACATACACCGTTATTTAAAAGGTTGGGGTTTGTAAATAGTAAATTGATTTTATGGTATATTTTATGTTCACCATTAATCATTTATTTGATCAAAATATAGGCTAGTGAAATCAGTACTATTTAGAAAAACTAGTACAATATGTTTTTGATACATTTTATATTTTTTTGAAATGTAAAACTTTTTTTTTGTAATTTATTTCAAAGCTGTATTTTCAGCATCATTACTCCAGGGTCACATGATCTTCAGAAATCACCCTAATATCTGCTCAAGAAATATTTATTATTATCAATATTGAAAACAGTTGAGCTGCTTGACATTTTTGCGACAACTCTGATGCATTCAGGATTGAATAGAGAAAAGTTCAAAAAGCATTTGTTTGAAATACATACACTTTTTAACATTACAAACGCCTTTACGGTCACTTTGATTCATTTAAAGATAAAAGTTATCATTTCTTGAAAATAACTATCCGGTGGGCAAGGAACCGAAACCTTAACTCTCGTTTCTACTCAATTGAAAGCATCCTTCCTGAAAATAAAAATATCAATTATTTTCAAAAGAAAAAACGCCCTAAATTGATAAGATAGTGTAAAAATGCTTTGTCATGCTCAAATGAACACATTACTAAACTATGATTAATTCTACATGACGCACTCTAGCACTCATAGACGAATGGTTTTAGCACTGATTCAAAGGGCAGGGTATAAAGACATGACTAACCTCTGTCTAGTGCCAGAGAGCCCTGCTTCGGACCAGAACGATACACCACCAAAGCCACAAGAGAAACATCTTTGAATCATTTAGACCTGTGAATATCTGAGAAAGTATCGCTGCTAAATCAACTCACACGAGGGTTCACAGACAGAGGCTCTCCACTAAAGATGCAAAGCATAGCAATCCCAACATTCCTGCTCGCTTTCTCAATGCATTTTAACTAATTATTTGTATTAGTCAGAACATACCAGTGTATTATAATCAGTGTTGGGGGGGTAACGCATTACAAGTAACGCGAGTTACGTAATAATATTACTTTTTTCAAGTAACTAGTAAAGTAACGCATTACTTTTTAATTTACAGGAAAATATCTGAGTTACTTTTTCTCCATTTATTGATGACAGTGCGCCGTGTGAACATGATCTTACTGTAGATCTAATCTAGACTAAATGTGAATGTGTATTAATTAATCCCACTCACAAAAAACAGATTCAGTATTCATCAAAATGAATTAAAACAGTGAAATGCAAACTCAGAATATGACGCAAACCTGCAATAATTAAACATGTTAAACTACACAAATGTATCTAATCTCATTTTATTAACCGATGTGTTTGCTGCTGACCTTTGATCCAGTTCAACCATATTAATAAGCAAAAATGACTTAAATTAGTGTAATAAACTAACACTTGTGCTTCGTTGTTTTGTTTATATTCCTGAAGAGTGTTGAACTTCTGTGTTCTTCTGTACAGACGTGATTTACTCGTCCTTCAGTCCGAGGTTTATTCATCACACTTTTTGGTGTGAAAGGCTTTTATATTTGCTATAAATATGACTTATTGTATTAAAAACAAACAATCAAGCCCTGCTCATATTTAAAAAGTAACGCGAAAGTAACGTAACGCATTACTTTCCATAAAAAGTAACTTAGTAATGTAATTAGTTACTTTTTTAGGGAGTAACGCAATATTGTAACGCATTACTTTTAAAAGTAACTTTCCCCAACACTGGTCATAACTAGGGATGCACCGGTTGACCGGCCAAAGATCGGAACCGGCCGGTTTTTGCTTATAATGCGCGATCGGCAACCGGCCGGTTTTTGTCTTTTTCTCGGCCGAGTTTTCCGAAAGTGCGAACATGTCATTTTTGGAAGACATCGGCAGGAGCACAACACACACAGAAAAGCAGATACAATGAAGCGAACAGCCGTTGGTTAACATTACTGGCACACAAATAAGAGCCGCTTTCCTTTGCTGCTCTAGCTGAAGTTGCTAGTGATGGGTCGGTCTTGAACGAGTCATTCATTTTGAACGAACTTTAATGAGACTCGAGAAGAAGAGTCGTTTCGGGGAGTGATTCGTTCAGTCGCGCTGCGCACCATCCTAAAGGTTCTGTACTGAATTGTTCACCTGTTTCGAGTCTTCGGGTTTTTCGAGTGTGTTCATCTTAAACGAGACTCAAAGGTCCGAGTCGGTAAAAAGATCCGAACTTCCCATCACTAGAATTTGCGCGAGCGTATCTGTCCACGCCCTGCACAAGGATAGACCGTGAAGTTGTTCAGCGCAGCTTCTCCGTGTTGTGAGAAAAGAAACAGACCAACTTTGACAAAGCTGAAATGATCTTTTTGTAAAGAATAAAACGTCAAACGTATAAAGTCAGTTCGTCCGAGATTATTATTTTTATTTTACCTTAAAATACATTACTTAATTCGTTTAACAAGCACGAGCTTAGCATCTTTGCTTTTGCTCGGTGCACTAAACATTATTTGATTTAACATTTTGGAATAATTTATTTTATAGCCTCTTTGGTTGTATTTAGTTTACTGGTAAATACCTTTTTTCTTTTTAAAAACGACAACAAATGTGATTAAGAAATCTTTGTTTGGCTGTTGAATGTGTGTTGGTTGTGTGGTTTAGATTTAACTTGCAAATGTTGCCTTTATTCACATGTTACTGTTAATGTTTTATTTAAGGCCAGTTTTATGTAGTTTCAACCCAATTTAAAAACCATCTTGTCCATCTTCAATGGGGTGGCAAATGAAGGCAGAATTTGTAAAATGCTTGTTTGTTTTTTCTTATAAAATATATTGATAGGCATTTAAAATTGGTTTAAAGCTATATCCATTAAAATAAAAGCTAAGAACATTTTGAATTTTAAATATTTTTTTCAAAAACTTGTGAAAGCTACTTATGTCTATGCATATTGAAGTAACACCAAAGTAATTATAACACCACGACCTTATAATGCAAGTTACTAAAGGCTCTGTGTTACCAGAAAATACATTAACACCAGAACGTAACACCACATACAAATCAGCTTAGACTTTTCTAAAATGGAGGCTACCATCATGATGATTTCAAATCAGGGGAATTTTGGAAATATCAACATTATATTTATATTTTTTTTATTAAAAATGCCAGATTGCAAGTTATCAACATAACACCACATAACTAATGACAACACATGAAATTCAGAGATTTAGCTACTTCAAAATTAATAAGAAAGAATGTACTCCCCATGCACCCCTCAGATCCACCAGCACCTGAGTGACCGTACACACAGGAAGTAGTCCAAATAGAATTCTCCCTTTTCTTAAAGGGGTGAATCCATTGTTGAAACACCACAGACATAATTTGGGGGGCAAATTTTTTCTTAAATATATATATTTTTTATGTTAAATCAAACTATATTCACTTTACCACTTTATTTGTGTTAGAATCTTTTATTATTTCTTGTTGGTTCTTAAAGGAAAAAAAATCGGTATCGGAATCGGAATCGGCCAGTTTGCTCGAAAAAAATCGGTATCGGAATCGGCCACAAAAAATCATGATCGTGCATCACTAGTCATAACCATACTGTGATATTGCAAACATGAGGCGAAAACTACTCGCATTAAGGTTATAACTTCAAATCTATAAGATTTGCACAATTTAGAGAAAAACTCTGGACTGTTGTCACTGTTTTTATTCCACAAGGCAATAATGAGCGGTCAACAGATGACTGATATAATCTCAAGTGCTTTTTAAATTCATTTTCCTACATTATTTATAAAGCTAATGTGTATTTTTTCCTAGGATTTGCAACGGTCAGAGAATTCAATTAGCTAAATTTTTATTTGCTATGCATTTTTTTAAATGTATACTTACAAAAAATTGTAACTGGATGATATATCATTTCGAAGGCCTTTGAATCAAATCAAATTGTAATCGTATCGGCAAATATTATATTGCTGGGCTGGCTAAGAGGATTGTTGTCAGATCATATCATGATGAAAAGTCCAATTTACACCCCTTTCATTAAACACGTTTATCAGCAAAAAATATTAAAAGGCGATCAACATCGATCTCAAACGGGTGCTAGGCTTTTTTTTTTTTTTATAAACCTCTTCCTCATTCATTTATATTGCTTTTCCTAAATTCAATAAATCTGAATCTATACGAAGTATTAAGTTATGGTCTGAGGACAGCTGGCTTTATGGGTAGTGAGAGATAAACAAAAACTATGAGATGAAATCAAAACATTGTACTGTGTCACTGACCCGAAATTTCACCAAGATACATTTTAAAGTGAATGTTATTTTTTCAGACCTAATGTAAGGCTGTGTCTAAAGAACTTGTGTTTTATATAACTAGATTATCTATCTATTATATCTATCTATTATATCTATCTATCTAGTCTATCTATTATCTATCTATCTTATCTATCTAGTCCATATGTAGAGTACTGAGGGTTAAACAAACACTAAGGTTTAACTAAACTACTGATCATCATCAACCTACATGTCCCTTTGGTGATACATGAACCTGTATAATTCAAGGGAATGATCCTTTCTTTCACCGCTGCAGAATGACACACGCATGCTTTAATAAAACACAATACATATGCATCATAATGAACTTCTAGGATTATCATTTACTTTGAAAGAATACACTGCAACATTTGGACATCTGAAGCAATGCTTCCCAACAGGCTCTCACTGTCGGTGTGTGAGTGAAAAGGCTGGAGTGAGACACACACACACATTAACACACAGGTGTGTCAGCAATAACTAATTCACACCATCACCGACATCTCGCATCTCGCCATGATGCTACCTCACACACACACACACACACACACACACACACACACACACTGCACTGGCGGTGAAACGCTTTTATTTCAGTTCCACCGGCGTATAAAACATGGCTGAAGCTCAACAGCGTTTCGAGGTTAAATGAATATCTGGGCTTTGATCACACTCACGACACGCGTCTGGACCCCGACAGAAAGCAGACAGCAGAATCTCGCGGACAAACGGAACATTGGAACATCCAGAGCATGACGTGTTAGTTCGAAAAATGACGTGCTGGCTTCAAACACATTTGCCATCGATACATTAACGCGGCTTGACCTGCAATGTGCTATTAGATATCGTAAAACTAGATTTTTGAGGCGATATGTTGACCATTAAGCTATTATATATATATCTGTCTCCATCCATCGAAACGAAAGCGGCACGTCTCTGACACACCCTCCGAAAGTGAATTCGTGCATTGTGTGCATCAGCCTTAAACAACTCAAATATCGTCAAAATACAAACGCTCAGCTTTCATATTCAAGGATGATATCACGCCTCGATGCGTTTTGATGAGGATCTCTGTAACGCTACATATGCAGTGCTCGCGTATCAATCACATCCACACTGATTCAGACAATACATGAAAGGAGAAGGTAATTTCTTCGATCCATACCTGCACATAATTGTTCTCGCAATATTCCGCGACCCTTGAAAGGTTTTGGTAGCTCTCCACAAGGGCTCTTTTTCCAGCCGGGATTTCTTCCTCTAACAACATTTGTAGCTCTGCCATCTTACATCCCTCTGCATTACTCTTCTCTCTCTCTTTCATTGAAACCAGCGGAGCTTCACTCTCCGACAGGAGGTCCCTCGCCTGGCATTGTGGGATTCCCGTTGGCTCCTATTTTTTCAGCAGGCCGACGAATCTCAACGCAGCGCTTTACGCACTGGGCTGTGATTGGCTGTTCGGCTCTGGGAATTCATTATGGACCAATGGGAGAGGAGTGCGATTTTCTCAGCGATGAGAAATACCGCGATTATCTACAACAGCATTCTGACCAGAATGTGAAATTATTGGACAAACACCGAGGGCTGTAAATAGACTGTGCTATTTTGTACACCGTTTCGGGCAATTTATTTTAGACATTAAGAATGTGCCGTGGTTTTAAATTTATTTAGAGGTAATCATATGATTTTCATAATATAAAATATTTTAATCATCCGAGATGATAATGCTATACAAATATTGGCATGATAAAATAAAGTAATAATAATAATGCGACAATAAATCATGAACTATGCACTATGCCTTTTAAGCACTACAACTGACGTGCAATAATTTAAACCCCAAAACGCCCACAGCACAGCCTTACATGTAACAAGCATTAACGACCAAGAAAATGTAACTAACGGAGCCAATGTTGTTAAAAGTAATAAAACAATTGTATAATCTGAATTTATCTATTCTGAATTTTCAGAAACTGGACAGCTTCTTGCTTAAAAAATCCCAACATGAGCATAAGCCATTTAAATATCCTGTCGCAAGGCATTGTGGATCATGTAGTCTAAAGGCGCGCTACATTCTATTCATCACTACAGGGTCTGGCGTCACTGGAAACTACATCACCCGAACTGCATCTGCTTCAGTTAATACCTCAGAGACGCGCTGAACTGTTTTTTTTCAGATGGACGGAACCGCAGGAGGTGAGTAGTAATATTTTATGTGGTGTTTTGCTTTTTGTTGTCCAATGTCCTAAATTGCGGGCCTTTTTTATAGGAGTTTATAAAGTAATTTCTTAGTATGGCGAAAGGTTCATTTAAAGTTTAATGGTTAATTAATTAACCGAAGGTGTGCAATATATAATTAACATCTCAAATAAGTATTGAATCTACATTTAAATCATTACCTTATTAACGTGATATGCTTATTGGTCCACGTCTGTTGGTTAAATGTTTATGGCTTTTTCTGTGTTTGACACGAAGGGCAATGGAAGATCCCAAATCCACTCAGAGGAGGTTTGAAGCGGCTGTTAAAGTGATCCGAAATTTACCTGAAGATGGTAATACCTCTTTATTAAGTATTAAACACCAGTGTCAAGTATTGAGCTATATGGCTTTAAAAAAAAATCTAATTTTAATAATTCTTTCCTCATTTCACACAGGCTCCTATGACTTATCCGATGATATGCTGGTTATATTCTACAGTTACTACAAACAAGCTACAGCAGGACCATGTAACACCCCAAAACCAAACGCTTGGGATCCTATTGGTAAAGCTAAATGGTAAATATCAATCACCAAAATATATATATTTTTTGTAGATGATTTTTATCTTAAATCTACACGCCCGTTTTGAATATGGTGTATCTATTCAATTGAAATGTTTATTTTTGTAAATATAAATATGCATATTAAACCCAAACACACGTGTGTTCTTTGCAGGGAGGCATGGAAAACCTTGGGGAACATGTCAAAGGACCAAGCCATGATGGGATACGTTCAGGAAATACAGCTGGTTGGTAGTTGTATAGATTGCACAGATGAAGCTCTATCATATTGAGGTATCAATAAAAATAGTTTAAACCAGAAACAATCAAATGTTTTATCATAGATAATTGAAACCCTCCCGGTCACAGACAGCATGGCAGAATTAATGGAGGCTCTTGACCCATTTTATGAGATAGCGGAGGAAGACGATGAAGATGATGCAATCAGTAAAGCAGTACCCTTATACACAGGTACTTTCGTTAGAAGCATGTAAAGTACTTAACCATAAGATGTGTCCTTATCTGTGCCTGTTTAATCAACATTTCATATTTTAATGCATTTTGAAACTGGACACACTAATGCCGGAAAAAAATGATGATGATGGTGCTGCTGAGAAAGTTGAAGAGGGGGAAAATAAGGAAGATGACATGGAGGAGAGGAGGAACAGCAACAACCTCGTGTCTTTATTTAGTGAAACGATTCATACCACTGTATTTGAGGACTTCTCAGCTCTTTTCTATTCTGCAGACTCAAGCACATTTGCAGCAGGGAGAGGAGGTGTATCGGTCTTTAATGGAAGTGAGGAGAACAGCACGTCCTCCTCGACCGATGACGCTCACAGTTCTCTGAACACAGAGGAGGAAGAGGAGGAATTGGCTCATGGTATAGTCTCTGGTCTTTAGTTCGGTTTCTAGGCCCAAGGTATATACGGTTTGTCCCAGCTAGCAGTTGTGTTGGAGAATACAAAACTTGGAGCTTTGTATTGCACTCTGATTAAAAAAAGATTTAGCAGTCATTTAATGAAACTACATTTGCATATAATGCAAACAGCATGCCTGTTATAGTCTGTGTGTTTGAAAAATATGATTCGATGACATAATTATAACAAATATCGTGCAGATGACTCGGACGGTGAGATGTACAGTGACTCAAGGGACAATCCAGCAACACAAGAGAAGGTAAAGTCTCCAGCGATGATTTCAATTCTGTCACAGGCTCAAGAAGCTTAAGAATAAAAAATAAGCCTAATAATTAAAGCCTATTGTAGAGCAATCGTAATTCTCTGCAATATAGAAATGTTATTGTGATTTATTATGTAAAAATATTGTATTGCAGTAATTTTATGACTCGAGTCATAGTTTTTTTTTTGTGAAAGAAGTCTCTTTTACTCCCCAAGACTGCATTTATAAAGTAATATTTTAAAATATTATTAGAATTTAAAATAACTATTTTCATTTTAATATATTTTAAAATGTAATCATGCTGATTTCTTAAATATTTCTTATTATTATCAAACTGTTGTGGAAACCGTGATAAATTTTTTTTTTTGGATAAATAGAATTGATTTAAATGTATATGAAATAATATTTTGTAAGAAAATCAAATATTTTTATATAAATATAATGCAAAAATGAATATTTGGAACTAAAAAAAGGTCCTAAAAATATTCATAATTGTCCTAAACTTTTTGTCTTAACTATGATTACCTGTTCTTTTCATTTTGAGGTGCAGTGTGTCCTGGACATGTGTGAGATTTGTGAAATTCACTCTATACTATAATGCTCCTTTAGTTTCAATGTTCTTATTAATAAGCTGATTAACTTAAACACTTTCATGTTGACCTCAGTATTGAAGTCTCCACATTCAGACAAACCCTTGAAAGCACAATCATGAATGTGATTTATAATCTGGGCTGAGTCCAGAATCCATCATGTTATGAGTTCACTGCAGTGCATCATACATCACCAGAGACTTGTGTTTAGTGATTCTTGGCAAAAAACAAAGTATGACTCCAAATGCTTGGCAAAAACACGAGTGACATCAACTGCAGTCCATCAATAGAGAGTTAGGATGGGCTTGTGACATGTTTGGAAAGGAAAAAGTGAGAGAGAGGACTAAAGGAAGAAATGTATTTGTTTGTCATGCCAGAGCGATATAAATGGGAGCATGTGATGCTTTCCCTAGGGTTCGGGAGTTCCCAGGGTCCATTTGGCAGATGTGAGCGTGGCCGGGGGCCACATGCAACAAGAGCCTCAGTGTGGGAGTCCGGATGGAAAGCCGCAGGGAGCTACACCCCCCGCCCCCCACCCACCGACGCTTGGACCGGTCCGAGCAGGCAGGGGACGAGGTTGGGCTCGAGTCAGTGTTTGAATAAGTCCTGAGTCAACAGCCAATAATGTGATCAACAAGCCAATTTCCACCAGCATTTAAATATACAATGTGAGGGAGTACTAATATACTTCTGCTAGGAATCATGTCCTAATAAGGCAAGACTCTATTGCATTGTGGCATTTATTGTAGTCTATATTGGTATTTATTTCCTTTCATCACTATCAGCTTGTAAGGCTGATTAAATAATAGTCAGATTTTGTTTTTTTTATTGAAACTTTAATCAAAATATAAACATGTTTGAGAAATTGATACATAAATATTTGATATCATATTTGATACATCCCAAAAAAATTATAAATTTTGATTTTATTGCTCATATAGTATGCTATAGTGAGAATATGGAGCTCATACTTCAGGATGGAAAAGCACCTTTTTATTTTTACATTACATTTTATTCAGAGGGTCAAACTGTGTAAAAATATTCATTTTGGTGCAGTTGCTGGTATTTATATGATCAAAATGTAATTCTGATAGCTTTTGATGTAAATCAGTGAGATAGCAGAATACATATAAATATCAGTTGTCACTAAAACATAACTTTTCCTAAAAAGCTTGATGTATCATATTTGATGCTAACATTTTAATGTTTTATTCTAAATAATGGTGAATCGATAATCAAGTAAATCTAAGTTGCTTCAGTCGAATAAATGTTTGTCTTAAAATATTAATTATTTTGATCGTGTTGATACTTTAGAGGCCAAATTAATTTGTGTATCAAATATGAAAAAGTAGGCTTTATAGGGTTAAAGTATTTAAAATGTTGTTGTCATTACAATTATTATATGCTGTGTTTAATTATGTAACGATGTCACACAAGATGCACTCTTGTAACGCCATGTTAAACTTTGATCTGGAAACCATGAAGCATATATGGCTGATTTATATTTCATATATTCTCAGGCCGTCGGTTAACAGGAGCTAATCTACCTGATGAACGTGATCACGTATCAGAGCGCAGCTGCCAGGGAACAGGTCAGTGCTGGGAGACAGAAGAGCGAGCGGACGAGCAGGCGTTTGACCCACAGATCGCGGTGATAGTGTCACAGTTACAGGAACATATGCAGGAGGTGCTGCACAGACTGACCACACTGGAGCTTCTCACAGCATCACAAGTGAGACCAGCACCAATACATGTAGACCACAGGCCTAGATGCTCACCAAAGCTGCGTTTACTTGATCCAAATACAGTAAAAGCAATGTGAAATATTATTGTAATACACTGTAAAATGTAATGTATTCATGTGATGCAAAGCTGTATTTTCAGCATCATCACTCCAGTCTTCAGTGTCACATGATTCTTCAGAAATCATACTAATATGCTGATTTGCTGCTCAAGAAACATTTCTGATTATTACAGTATATCAAAGTTAAAAACAACTGTGCTGCTTAGTATTTTTATGGAAACATTTTTAAGGATTCTTTGATAAATAGAAAGTTCAAAATAACAAAATAAATACTGATCCCAAACGTTTGAATCGCAGTGTATAATCTGAAATCAGATCTTAGCTTTTTACAGTAAATACCACACAAAACTGTAATGGCTATTAAAACCTTGAGTACAGTTACAGTTGATATTTAATATTTGATTTGCTCATGTTTTGTTTTAGGCTGAAATCCTTTCTCTCAAAACTCGGCACTATAAGTCACCAAAAAAGGTCTGTTTCTGTTATTTTAAATACTTGGAATGTCATCGTCTGAAATGCCACTTTACATTAATATAAATTCATAATCGTATCTGTATTTATCCTGTTCTTTAGAGGTTGCCCTGGTGGCCTGTGCACTCGTCCCCTGTCACTGTAGCGCTGACCGTTATCTGGCCCTTTGCAGTGCACTGGCTGGTGCAGTTTTACTTACAGAAAAGGAGGAGGTAAGAATGTGTTCATGTACTGTTAACTATAAACTATATGTTGATAAAATTAGCCATTTTCTTTATATTCAATGTGAATAAATAATGTTGAGTAAAACACTGTCTGTGTTGCATCTTTGTTGTGGTTTTAGATGGTTAAGAGTGAAGTGAAGATTCAAGTACAACTGCGCAGCTCCTGAAGACTTTCAAGTGGTCTGGACGTATCTGATCTACACAACAGTGAATATTGTGATGCCACACTGAGCCTCAGGACCTTAAGAAGGACTTAATAAGACACACTACTGTTCAGATGTTTCAGAAAGATGCAATTAATACTGCAAAAGTAATAGTAAAGTCATTTATAATGTTACAAAAGGTATCCATTTCAAATAAACGCTGTTCTTTTGAACGTTCTATTCATCAAAGAATCCTGAAAGAAATGCATCACAACAGCACAACTGTTTTCAACATTAATCATAATCATAAATGTTTCTTGAGCAATATTAGAGTGATTTCTGAAGGATCACGTGACCCTGAAGACTGGTGTATTGATGCTGAAAAATCTGCTTTTCCATCACAGGAATACATTACATTTTGCAGTATATTAAAATAGGAAATATATTTAAATTGCAATAATATTTTACAATATGATATATATTTTTTGGATGGGCTTTTGAATGGTAGTGTTCAAAATATTCACACTGTGTCTATTGTGTATTAATGGTTGTATATAATGGCGTTTAAAGACCCTTTTCTGTTATTGCTTTTGCAAATGGAGTGTGGACAAATTCAGTGTATCAAAGATATGAATATCTTCAGTGTATGTGGACCATTAAAAGGACAAGAATGCTAGTAGTCTATTTTTAAGCTGCAGACATACATTAGAAGTATGTTATTGTAAAGCGGGTAATTCTGTTGTTAGATGAATAAAGTGTTTGAATGGTTAATTGTGATTTTGACTGCTGAAAAGGCAGACATACAGTGTGTAAGATTAGTCTAAAATCAAAGAGACTCGATGTCGCCCGTCGAGAGACTGTAGTGTTTTCCACACGGACTCTAATAAAGGGAGGACAATAACAATCCGGCTGAGTCCAAACACTTATCAGCGTGTATTAAGAGTAGCGTTAAACCGCTTCGGGAGGAGGTCTGAAAGCAGCTACATCCATACAAAAACTATACACTCATTATCTAACTATAGAACTACCTTTTTACGGACATAAACACTACTTAGGACGGATAGTTTGTGCAGTCAAGAACACTACTATGTCGAAGGTTTATGAATATTAATTACATGTTATGACGTTCGCCCAGTAAACATCGCTGATTTGCTGGTAGACGCTACACTCTATTCAGCTGGCCAATGAACGTCTCGGATATTGCTTTATGAATATTAGCTTACTCACGTGATTGGACGCTCACGTAACTTGTTTAATATTCATGAGACGTGTCTTTGCGGTAGTACGATCCGTAATTTACGAGCGCAGATGGATATATGTGCACGTGGTGAATCTGTAAGCATTTTTTGTGACATGCATTGATTCAATTTGCGAGTTATGAATAATTAAAACAAGGAGGAGATATGAATATAATGATGGATGAAGCAAATCGAGCAGATCCTCCGAACTGGATCCAGCAGCACGCCGTCGTAAGAGCGAGTCACTTTCCTGTTAATATAAAGTGATACACTGCATATTTGGACAAGTGTTAATTAATTAATTATTCTCTGTAGTATCAAGACCTGATGCTTTTAGATGTCGGAGACAGTGCTCAAGTATATGCTGCCTTCCTGGTGTACTTGGATATGACGGAAGGTGATGAAATGACAACAGTAGGCTACTTAGATAGAAGTGGATTTTTTTAAAATAAAAAGATTGATACTTCTGTGTTTTTCTTTTGAAGTGCGTAAATGGAAAGAGGTGGTCGGAGTGCCCTGTCCAGAGTTACAGGCGGTTCTGCTGGAGGGTCGAGAGAAGGAAGGAGAGACGGTCCAGATGGTCTATCCTTTACCTTCACACAGATCCATCAAACACAGAGAGTAGGACACAGTCAGCTTTTGATATTATACTGTCATTACTAAGCAGCGTTAGGGTCATGATGATGTGCTATAGCCTCTATGACAGATTTATGCGGCCCCTAGCGGTACCAAACGGAATTGAAAGAACTGTTTCCAAACAGGTTTCCCAATGGGGCCGTTCACACAGAATGCGTTTTCCTTTACATTGCGCTACTATTTGCATGTACTGCGGTGTTTCACCATTGACAGGGTGTTCTTATGCTTCATGGGACTGGAGTTTTTACCTTCTCTCAATTTAGTTCACAGTCTTGTACTTGTTTTTTGTCTCATTTTCAAATACTTTTTAAAAACATTCAGCTTGTTTGTAATGTTATGATGTGCTTTGCAGCTCTTTGGTTTGGTTAATGGCTTCTAAAGACTCCCTCCTGAATACTTCCTGAACTAATGCTGTTGAAAAAGTGGGTGGGCTCTAATGCGCTCAGGTGACCCCACCTCTAGCTTCACGCTATTGGCTGAGAGCTACATCTATGTTCTGATTGGCTAAAGCACTCGGACAGAACTGCGATTTTTCTGGAAATATATTTATGTGGTACTTGTTGGGTATTAAAAAAAAAGACGCTTGCAGCAGCTTTCACATATTTGCCTCAAAATCTCTATCTGTGACATTCATAACTACACTATTTTAAAAAGAACATATGGTAGTGCTTTACAATAACCCTTGATGATAACCCAATAACCCATCCATAGATGCAAACTCCTCGCATTTTAATAAAAACTCATCTTTTTGAGATCGAAATAGGTCACCTATGAGATTTGTGTAGATCCAATGGGAAAGTGCTTTTTTTGGTGGGGGAGGGCCTTTTTATTATAGTAGCTTTAGTACCAATTCTGTAATCAACCACCTTTACTGTAGGTGGGGGGGTCATATCGCTAACAAATATTATATGAAGTGTTACCAAACATAAGATGGTATCTGGCGAGGACAAATGACTTGAAGGTCTCATACCTGCCTGGTAAGCTTTAATGTGATTTAACACATATGATAATGTGATTTCTCTGTCTCTCACAGGTTGCGGTGTATATTGGACAGAGGTGCCCCGATGCTCTTGTGTGCGGTGGCTTCGGACTCCACTCTGGTGTATCAGAGACTGTGTGACGGCTTTCTGACCCCTGACCCTCCAGTGGACATTCAAGACCATGGCCGCCGACAGCATCGCAAGCGGAGGTTACAGACATGAGAGAAACACCCAGATGATACAGATACAGTTCCTAGCTCTCCAGATGTGACTGATGTAGGCCAGTTTGAATGCATTTATGAACTCATTATCTTTGAAGAAGAGAGACTGCATTTATAAGATCAGCTTAGACATGGACTGTATACAGAGTATTACACAAACACAACACCACTGAGCTGCTCTTTTAGCTTTTACTCAAATGCTTGAAATGTCAGATGTGTAAAATGACACATTCTGAGAAAAAAAACAAGTATGGAAAGCTGAAAAATACATGAGCATCTGAATCTTGTATAAAATCCATCTTTATTAATTAAAATTCTCATTATTTGCTTACCCTCATGTTGTTCCAAACCCATTAAACCTCCATTCATCTTTGAAACACAAATAAAGATGTTTTTAATGAAATCTGAGAGATGTGTCCTCCAGTGAAATGCAACCTAAACTTTGATACTTTTAAAAGTACATAAAGATATCGGAAAAAAGTAATCCGTATGAATTGAGTGGTTTAATCCAACCAAGTCTTCTGAAGAGTCACTCAAGTGTAGAATCGACCGATATTTTTCCCGGTATTTAAGCATTTTACCATAATCGGATATCGGTTTTGAAAAAAAACGATAACCAATATTTTTTGTCACATACACATTTATACAGAGTATAACCAGCAGTGAAATGTGTTCTCTGCATTTAACCCATCCAAGAGTACGCACACACACACACACACACACACACACACACACACACACTGTTCACTCAGGAGAAGCTCCAGCACGACCACCGCATGTAACTTTATACAAGATTCACTCGTTTGAAACACGCTAAATTATATTAACATTTACTATAGAACCATTATTTCACCAATAAACATCTAAATAAATACATCTCTATCTAAATTAATTATTTATTATCTCCACAAGCGATCGCAGTTTGAGTATAGTTCTGTGTAAATAGATAAACCGCGCTGTCAGCAGTTTTCATAATTTAGACAAAAACATTTTAATAATTCTGATAAAACATGCCAGTTAAGAAATGCAATAAAATACGATGTTTTGTTTGTTATAGCTTATTTCAATATTCCAGAGAATATTATTCAGTGAATTATTCTTCACTCTTTAGTCTATTAAACAGATTATAAACCTAAAACTGTAGTTTAAAATGAAGTTGATATGACTTCTGTCCTTTATTTTCTCCATTTGAAAACATTAGACATTATTTTGCTTATTGTTAATATCAGTGTTGCTGATGATGCTTTTTATAAATAAAATGTTTTATTGTTGTAATTTGAAGATTAAATTTGACATTAAAATGTTAATTTTCAACAGTTGTTTGTTGTTGTTAAGATGACTGAAAGAAGGAAAAACCAAAGTGAAGAATGGACTTCACTCTGTTATTTATGTACTTTATAACAGTAAATAAATATCGGTTCTGCATATCGGTTATCGGGTACATAAACATACAAATAATTGGTATCGGTTATAAAAAATCAATATCGGTCGATCACTACTCAAGTGCTTGCATGACTAACAAAAACAAACCTCATTGGTTCTGCATAAAGCAAGTTCAGTTGAGCTTTCATTGACCTTTTTATTTGATGTGCTCAATGTATGTGTTGATCAATGTTTATGAGTGAATAAAAGCATAACTTTAATCTATAAAGTGAACATGTTTCTTCAGAAAACTTGGATTAATCATATTATTTTATTTAAAATAAAAAAATTGAAGCCTAAAGGTTTTGGGACAAAAATCTCCCAGTTAGGTTCATTCAAATTCTTCATTTGCATTTCAAAGACGAGAGACTGATCGAATTAATGAAATTATGTGATTGATGAGAGCATCTTCATTTTTGGGTAAACCAAGGAATAGTTCTCCCAAAACTTGTCATTTATTCATCCCTTGTTCCAAACCTTAATGACTTGATTTTTTCTGTAAAAAATCCAAAACAACATTGGACCCCATTGACTTCATTATAGGAGAAAGAAACATCAATAAACCAGATGCTTTCCCCTGGTTAGTTGCTCATTGTGTATTTATTTATTCTTTCACTCGGCATCACACTTGCATTGTTGGCAATTTAGTTTGGCCTGACTTTGTACATAAAGATCTTAAGCATACATGTGGGATACGGTTCACTTTAGTGTGAAAATACAGAAATGAATGGCTTGCTGTTGTATCTAATGTCAGAAAAGAAAACGCAGTGTGCTTAAGGCTATGGCAAATTACTGTCATACTGTAAAAGGAAGAAGCACCTCCTGGTAATAAAAACGTACCTATGTAAAACTTTCTGAAAGCTGGTTTTAAAACTTGTACTGGTTTTCAATTCAAGAATAGTGACTATAAATGTCAAGCGAACGTATGATATCCACCTGTTATATAGAGTAAAATGAGTATTTGAAAACTACATGACCTTAAGATGCTGTAACTGGTGTCTCTAAACATTGCTAGCTGCTGTGATCTATCTCCACCGCCTCAAGACCGGCCCAGAAGCAACCGCACTGCCCTCATCTAACAAACAAATCTAGTGAAGATACACACAGCACTGCTGTCCTGAGGGTTGTAACATAACTCAAAGAAAAAGGTCAAAAATACATATACATAATACACTGGGTGAAAAATACTTTGTTAAAAAAACAATTGGAATGCTAGAAATGGCCTTGTGTTTCTGTCCATACGCTTTCACCCACTGTGTCTCAACAGCATGTGCTGGACAGTATCACGTAAGTCTCTCGAGTAGGTATGTCCTCCTTAGGAGATATCATCTCCACTGTAGTCCAGCGTGTGTAGTGTCCATGTCAAAGCGAGGGCGAAATCCAGGATTCTCAGCATGGCTCTCTCTACTGTATGTAGTCTATGAGTAGGAGAAGGCTTATGGGTAGTGTAAGGCAAGGAACAGTCTGGCTTTCTCATTCAAATCTTGGGCCAAATCCCAGTCTCCTTAACTATGGACCTTTCCATGCCCCCATATAATTTAAATACTACTCCTCAAGAGTCTCAAATAGTGACCTGTAAGACATTTGGGAGTGTGGATTGTAAACGGAGTGGATAACTGGGTTGAATGTCACTTGAACTCACACTCTTGAAGATTAATACTTGTTGGGTAAGGAGGCATGGCAAGTACGTTTGGGAAAGGATTGACTCAATGTTGGCACGAGTCAAACGTCTCAGCATGCTATGTCATATCCTCGTCCTCAGAGGAGTAGTCCTGTCCCTGCAAATGTATGAGTCATATTAAGAGAAGGTACCTCAAAAAAAAAAACAGCAATTCAAATAGACTAGATTTGTACATTTTCTGAAGTGATTTTCTCATGGCTGAAGTGTACTTTTATTTTTATGCAAAGACTTAAGCATACTTCAGTTTTTACACAAACGCTTAAACCTAAACTATACTTTGGTTTTTACACAAATACATAAACCTGAAGTATACTTAAACAATGCAAATGCTTAAATCCAAAGTATAATTCGGTTTTTACACACATACTTAAACCTAAACTATACTTTTGTTTTTATATAAACACCAAAGCTCAAAGTATACTTTGGTTTTTGTGCATATGCTTAAGCTTTAAGTATACTTCAGGTTTTTACACAAATCTTTAAGCCTAAAGTATACTTCGGTTTTTACACAAACGCTTAAGCTTTAAGTATACTTCAGGTTTTTATGCAAACGTTTTTAAGCCTAAAGTATACTTCTGTTTTTAAACAAACACTTAAGCCTAAAGTATACATTGGTTTTTACACAAACGCTTAAGCTTTAAGTATACTTCGGGTTTTTATGCATATGCTGAAGCGTACAGTAAACGTCAGTTTTTATTCAAATGCTTAAGCTTTAAGTATACTTCGGGTTTTTATGCAAACGCTTTTAAGCCTAAAGTATACTTCTGTTTTTAAACAGACACTTAAGCCTAAAGTATACATCGGTTTTTACACAAACGCTTAAGCTTTAAGTATACTTCAGGTTTTTATGCATATGCTTAAGCGTACAGTATACGTCAGTTCTTACGCAAACGCTTAAGCTTTAAGCATACTTCGGGTTTTTATGCAAACACTTTTAAGCCTAAAGTATACTTCTGATTTTAAACAAACACTTAAGCCTAAAGTATACTTCTGTTTTTAAACAAACACTTAAGCCTAAAGTATACTTCTGATTTTAAACAAACACTTAAGCCTAAAGTATACTTCGGATTTTACACAAACGCTTAAGCTTTAAGTATACTTCAGGCTTTTATGCATATGCTGAAGCGTACAGTAAACGTCAGTTTTTACACAAACGCTTAAGCTTTAAGTATACTTCGGGTTTTTATGCATATGCTTAAGCATACAGTATACGTCAGTTTTTACACAAACGCTTAAGCTTTAAGTATACTTCGGGTTTTTATGCATATGCTTAAGCGTACAGTATACGTCAGTTTTTACGCAAACGCTTAAGCTTTAAATATACTTCGGGTTTTTATGCAAACCCTTTTAAGCCTAAAGTATACTTCTGTTTTTAAACAAACACTTAAGCCTAAAGTATACTTTGGTTTTACACAAACACTTAAGCCTAAAGTATACTTTGGTTTTAACACACACGCTTAAGCCTGAAGTATACTTTGGTTTTGGTGCAAACGTACAGCGGACCACATAGCCTTTCAATGTATACTCCATTTAGTGTGCATAGGACAAACAACATCTTAAGTGTGGAAACACTTTAGGGACTTGAGAAAGCCTCCCAACCTTTGATCAATAGTAATAGTGATGCTACTTCAATCACCTTTTCAATCTTCTCATCCAGCATCCTGAAGAACTCCTGCTGGCTCTCTGAAGAGTGGATACTGAGGAACAATGAAGGCTTGGTGAACATCTCATTGGTCATCATCTCTCTATTAATGAATACTAGAGCAGAAACCAAACACACTCACCTTATCTTATTACTATTCCCGGTGGCATCTTTGTGCCTGCCCTTGTGCAAAAATGTACTATTTTCCTGCAAGATATAAAGAGGGAAAATGAATGTTCTACGGGATAGTATGATTATCCGTGACTACTTGATTATTTGGAGATACATAATACTATGTATCAATGTTTACCAAGTTCTCTTGGTTTCGTGTGTTTGTGCGCTCCTCTTCTCCATGCATGTACTTCACCTTCTCAACTCCTTTCCGTTTGTACTCATCTAAACAGAAAGAGTAAAGTACACTTAAAATCACCTGGACACAGGATTCTTAATCCATTTATTAATCATTTCATTGGGTAATGTGATCTTTCTGAGTTCAACAACATATTTAACAAAATAACCCTGAAATACCACCAACACATTTCTTTTAAATAACTTGCATTTATGGATAATTTACAGTAACATCATTAACATAGTAAGAATGTAAACATTGTACATTATTACTTTATATTGACTTTAAGGTTGTTTATTCAACCCCAGAAGAACAAGGCATGACCTTTCTTCGCTGATTTAAGGGCAGTTAAATCCAGGTAACTCCAGAGGGACTGTTGTTAATAACTGAACTGTAATTCACTTTGGATAAAAGCACCTGCTAAATCGCCACTCACACTGATTGAACTGTAAAGCTGATTTGTTATAAACTGTATTCCCACCGCGGGACCAAGAAGAGCATCAAAATTAGACCCCTTCTCAAGTTTCCACCACTGAATAATAAAAAAAAAAGGTTATAACTTATTGCCACTTGTTTGTTCTCAGATTTGCGGGATATAAAGTCACAATTGCGAGTTAAAAAGTCACAATTGCGAGTTAAAGTCCAATTTGGGGGGGGGCGGGGACTGATATGTTCTCAGAATTGTGAGTTTATGTCTCACAGTTCTGACTTTTTAACTCGCAATTGCATGTTTATATCACGCATTTGTGAGAAACAAAGTCTGAATTGTGAGAAAAAAAGTCCCAATTACCTTTAAAAAAATAATAATTCAGTGGCGGAAATAGGCTTCCATATCGTTTAGACCACAGACTATAAAAAAAGATTGACGCTGCGTCTCTGCTTCCTTCCACTAAAAGTGAAGCAAATGCATGTCAGTATGTTTTCTGCCATCTTTCGCGTTAATTACGTCATTTGGAGCCCGAGTCTCGGAATTAAACTCCCGCCGACGCAATCAACCATAACGACACGCCCCGTTTTTATAGCATCAAATTACAAGCTAAAATCAAACTGATCACAAAAACAAACAATCGAACATATATCAGCGTGATAACAACTACCGTAAGTGACCAAAACCATATTTCGGAAAATTAAATTTTTGAATTTGACTGAAGTCCCATTCGTTCACATGGAGAGGGCGGGGTTTATACCCTGTACTGCAGCCAGCCACCAGGGGGCGATCAAAGAGCCTGCAGCTTCAGTTTTAAGGACGAGTGAGACACCCGGTTTAGACCGATAACTTTTCCATTTTTATGTCACATGATCCTTCAGAAATTATTCTAATATGCGGATTTGCTGCTCAATTTTTTTTTAAGGATTCTTTGCATTCTTAGCATTTATTGAAAAAAAAAATTTTTTATAGCAATGTAAAAGTCTTTGATTTGATCAATATATATATATAATATTGTTTGTGTGTATAATAAGATGTTTATGAGTAACATTATACTGCAAAATAAAATTAAAACTACACGTTTCAATTTAATACACAATTTAAATCTAAATGTAAAGAATTCAAATAGAATAAAATTCAATTTTGCACCCAGCTCACTCAATATATACAGCCAATTCTGAGTCAGGTACCAAATTGGAATTTTCAATGAAATGAAACACTGTCTCCGGCTCTATATCACATTATCTAGAGTGAATATCTGTGGACACCAGGGGTGTGCGATATTGAAAAAAAAATGATATCTCAATATTTTTGGGGATTTTTTCGATAACGATAATTGGACGATATTTTGCAGAGTGTTATTGTGCTGATATCTGAATACCGTGCACAGCTGCGGTTTATGATATTCGTCATATTCTGTGTGCTCAGTTCACATCAGTGGTTAATTAATCTTTTCATTTAAGTTTAAATTAGATTTTTACATTTAATCAGAGGTGGAAAGAGTACAAAAATATTGTACTCAAGTAAAAGTACCATTACATTACTGAAATTTTACTTAAGTACAAGTAAAAGTACCAGTCTAAAAATATACTCAAGTAAAAGTAAAAAGTAGCTCATTTAAAATGTACTCTGAGTAAAAATTACTTAGTTACATTTTAACAATGGGAGGGAAAAATGGGATAGACCAAAGATGTCAAACTCAGTACCTGGAGGGCCACAGCCCTACACAGTGTAGATATTACCCTAATTAAACACATCTGATACAGCTAAACTAATCATTTAGGCTTATTTGAAAACTACATGGTGTGTGTGTTGGAGCAGGGTTGGAACTAAACTCTTTAGGGCTGTGGCCCTCCAGTAACACCCTCCAGAGTTTGACACACCTGGGATATGGGCCTATAAATCTCAAACTAGGTGTTTTTAATTAAATGAATCGGTTAATTAGAATAATAAGACTTTTGGGCTGTTACCAGGCAAATTAAATCAGTACCAACAAAATTAATCTTCGCAATGCAGAGGAAACGCAGAAGCTTCATCTGAAGTGGCGTAGATGTATTACACACTGACATGAATGCATTTAGCCTGCAGTTACAAATGCAGAAATAATGTTTAGATAAATAAGACATAAAATGTGACCCTGAACCAGAAAACCAATTTCCTAAATTGCGATTTATACATCATCTGAAAGCTGAATAAATCATATTTCCATTGATGTATGGTTTGTTATGATCGGACAATATTTTAAAATCTTGAATCTGAGGGTGCAAAAAATCCAAATATTGAGAAAATCTCCTTTAAAGTTGTTCAAATTAAGCTCTTAGTTTTGATATATTTACAGTAGGAAATTTACTAAATACATTAATGGAACATGATCTTTACTTAATATGCTAATGATTTTTGGCATAAAATAAAAATGTATAATTTTAACCCATACAATATATTGTTGGCTATTGCTACAAATATACCCCAGCGACTTAAGACTGGTTTTGTGCTCCAGGCCAGGGTCACAAATGTTAAATAGTCATTTGAAATTAAAAATAAATAAATAAAAAGATACTTTAAATGTTAAATTAGAACCACCAGTAGGTGTCAGTAAGTCACTGATAAGTGAGTCATTGCGATTGAACAGAATCATTTAAACGGTTAATTCAAGGAATGAAACACCGTCATTGCTCAGAGTCAGAGACGCAAAACTGTGTTTGGAAATATTTTTGTTGTCGAAATAGAGCAAAAACAGGCAATGTGTCTAAAACGTAAGTCTCTTAATTAACTTCTTGTTTTTTTAACTGTGTAAAAAGAAAAACTACAGGCCCATGTAATCATGGTGATTTTTTGAGAAAAACGGCATTCTTCATGTGATGTTGACTTACTATATTAAATTATATAAATATATACATTTTCTGCTTCTATATCTTCAATTTTGTGATCCTTCTAAATGCATTTTAACACTGAATCACGCAGTGAAAGAAAGCAGTCCAGATGCACGCGGATTAGTCTAATCTAACGTTACTAGATTTCACGGCACACTGTTTAGAGTGATTTGTTTGTTTTTTGGCAAAATACTGATAATGTCAAATCGCACATCATTAAAACAACAATTACTATATTTTCGCAGACGATATTGCACACCCTGCACCACTGTCTTTTTGGCTCATTTGTGCAAAACCGTTTGCTAAACCTGTCAAAGCTTCATTTTAACCACCAATGCAACGATGCAAGTATTTACCTTACGTTACCTCTACATGCTTGCGAAGGGCGATGTCGATATATTTATAAGCTGCTAGTTCGGTCTCCCGAGGCAAACACAGCTAACACTGCATAATAGAGCATGAATATGGCCAGGGGTTCACTTCATTTCCTTCGAGTTCAACTTCAGCAGAGTACGACGGGGTTTGGTTTTCAGCTGGGTCTGCATCATAACGCCTGTCTTGTTCGTCTGCATCTTCTCTTGTGATTTTAGCGCCAGTTTCTTCTTCTGCCCTATTATTTACTGCAGTTGTTTCCACGGAGCGATTTTTTTTTACTCAGTAACGAATGTGTTTTTAAATGTAGCGAAGTACAATACTTCACACAAAATATACTTAAGTAAAAGTAAAATTACAGATTAAAAATATTACTTAAAAAAGAACAAGTACACAAAAAAGCTACTCAATTACAGTAACGCGAGTAAATGTAATTCGTTACTTTCCACCTCTGCATTTAATAAAGCAATTTTGTTTCTAAAAGTGTACATCTTTTGAGTCAAATTGTAACTTTTAATCAGTAAATTAAGATGACACACATTTAGGCTGTTACTAAACAAATGAAACCAGTATCATCAACATGAATCTCTGCAGAAGCTGCATCTGAAGGTGTTTAGATGTGTTCACACTGTTTAATGCAGCTCAGAGGGACATGGAGTGCTTTAACCAGTTACAAATGCATATTTTTTGACATTTTAAACATAAAACATTGAATACTGATATTTAAAATTATTTTAAAAACGAAAATAGACTTTAAATGTGAAATTAAAATCGCCAGCAGGTGGCAGAAAGTCACTGGTAATAAGTGAGTCGTTGCGACTGAACCGAATCATTGAGACTGAACCGAATCATTGAGACTGAACCGAATCATTTAAACGATTGAATCATTCAGGAATGAATCACTGAGACTCAAAACATCGCTGTAGCTGTTTGTAATAATTTTTTTGTTGGCGAAATGGAGCAAAAACAGGCAATATGGTGTCTAAAACGTAAGTCTCTTGATATTAACTTATTGTTTATTGAACTGTTGTATAAAAACAATATCACATTTGTAATCATGCGAAAAAAAAAAAAAAAACGGCACCCTTTGTGTGATTTTAACTATGTGAAACGTAAATAAATACATTTTCTGCCCCATATCTTGAATTTTGCGATCACTCTTAATGCATTTGAATCTACTGAACCATGCAGTGAAAGAACACGCTCTAAATGCACGCGTGCACTGTTTAACCCCTTCATCACCACGCAGGCTAATGTATGCGTGCACTGTTTAACCCCTTCATCACCACGCAGGCTAATGTATGCGTGCACTGTTTAACCCCTTCATCACCACGCAGGCTAATGTATGCGTGCACTGTTTAACCCCTTCATCACCACGCGGGCTAATGTATGCGTGCACTGTTTAACCCCTTCATCACCACGCAGGCTAATGTATGCGTGCACTGTTTAACCCCTTCATCACCACGCAGGCTAATGTATGCGTAGGGGTGTTTTGTTTGTTTTTTGCAAAATACTCGATTTTGTCAAATTGCACATTGTTAAAACAACAATTACGATAATATCGCACACCCCTAGTGGACACACAGCTGGGACACTGACCGGAGAAGGCATCTCCATTGCTGTAGGCCTTCCCCCGGCCCTCTTCATCACTGGGTACAGATGACAACTGCTTGGCTGAGGTACAGCCCATCGCCTCACTTCCTCTCCTCTCCTTCCTGCATGGCACTCTCTACAGCACCTGACCCAACAAACACAGACATGAGTTCTGCAGCACAAACACCAGCATTTACAGACATCTACATAAACATACAATAACACAGTAGCACGTAGTCTAACATGGAGCTCGGTGTATCTGTACCGATAAACGCTGGACTTCAGTTTCATATCTGGGTGTGTCACATGTATTTCCTGCTCGTGCTGAGCAGCTGATATGAATTTGGGTTAATGGGACACTGGGCTGAGAAGCGGATGCTGGACATCAGTCATTAGAAATAGACTAGAAATGGTGGGATGAACTGATAAGAAAAAACAGGGTCACATGAGTTACACAGGGTCACATGAGTTACCCCTAACTATGAAAATGACTTGAAACCAAATATAACCAATTCCTATAGATGTTTTGGACACTAAACCATGTAACTGCAGGTACAGTTTGACCACATTAAGCACTGTAATGTCATGTCTAATAGTCTAAAACTAATTTCAACGAGCTTAACCAGAGACTGTGTGTAGCTGAGATGGACCACTGCTATTACGATGATTGGGAGAAACGGGACGAGTGATGCAGGAACGAATCCTAAAACCTGGAAACAAGTTAGCATTTTTGAAGTCAATGGGGTTTTCAATAAGTTTGGGTCAAATGCATACATTAGTAATGTTTGTAATCTTTTGATTTTCCCACAGGTGTTTGGAAAAAGTCTTCGTTAAACCGTTATATGCCATAAACCAAGCTACGTGGAGCTCACAACAGGTCTCTCTTTTTGTCCAATGGAGAAAATGTATATGTTTTTACCTCTGAAACCCGATTGTTGACTCGATTACAATGAATGGAAGAAATTGAAACGCCTAATATGGCATCTCTAGTAAAGTCCTGTGTTTCAAATCACCAAAACACTGCCTGGTCTTTATGGCAAAACGAGCAATCAGCCTTCGCTCTACGCCACACAGTCTGGGCGTTGAGAGAAAGAAACCATGTTCATATGATACCATTTATGCCAGATTGTATACCTGATTTGAAAAATGTCTTTGAAATGGACATTTGGAAAGTAGATTTTTAGATTTTAACGTTTCGAAAAATCTCAAAAAATAAATCCCCAAATATTTTTTGGATAATCATTCTCAAGTCGTTCCAAACCTGTATAACTTTCTTTAGTCTTTGAGAGAAAAAAGTCAATGTTTTTTACTGTGATGCATCGTTTATATATATATTTTTTAATAAACTACCTTTGGGCACTATTAAATCAGTTCTTCAAGTAAAGTTGTTAAAAACAAATTTGACTTGTTTCTATTGTAGCATCATTGTTGGTTATGGTTATCTTTTGGCTTGTTACTGCTACTACTTTACCTGTAGATTAATCACAGTCAAAATGCTTCAAACTTAATTTCGAGCAATAATTTTGACCCTCCAAAGCTGCTTTGGCCGAAACAGATGTTTTTTCCCTGCTTTAGCTGAATATTTTGAGTTGTAGCACTATATTTTTACATTGGACACCACCACTGGCTTGAATATTAATGGACAAACATATATAAAACGATGCGGGCAGCTCTTAAAGTGACAGCAGTCATTCATGTTAATCCAACATTACAACAAAAGAGAGAACATCTCTCACTGCTCTTGACTGAATCACATTTGTAACTTCAATAAATATATATTTAATTTACATAGTGAGGAATATGCATATGTACGTTTTATACGTTTGATTACTTTATACAATGAATGCATGTAGACTGTATTATTTATTTATAGTTTATTTGTCCTATAGCTAGTAATTAGTTTCTTATTTAATCGCTGACTGTTCACTTGTCTTCAGTGAGCTTCAGTGCTTTTTATTTTGATATCATAAATACCTTATTTAAAGCAACAATGTCTATATCACGATATATACGGTTACACTGAAATACAATTACTCATTAAAAGTAAAGAAACACTGATAAAATCACTATAACAGGATTATTATTTTTGGGAGAACTATCCCTTTAAATAGGTAAATAAATATTACCATAACATTCCATCATAATCATTATACTAAAATTGGCAAATGTAATGTGACCCTGGAGCACAAAACCAGTCACACGGGAATATTTGTAGCAAAAGCCAACAATACATTAAATGGGTCAAAATTATAGATTTTTCTTTTATGCCAAAACGCATTAGGATATTAATTAATGATCATGCTCCAAGAAGATATTTAGTAAATTTCCTACTGTAAATATATCAAAACGTAATATTTGATTAGTAATATGCATTGCTAAGAACTTAATTTGGAACTTTAAATATGATTTTTTTCAACATTTAGATTTTTTGCACGCTCAGATTTTCAAATAGTTGTATCTCGACCAAATATTGTCCTATCATAACAAACCATACATCAATGAAAAGATGATTTATTCAGCTTTCAGCTGATACAATAATAATAAAAAAGCCCCCTATGACTGGTTTTGTAATCAAGGTCACATATTATAATATATAAAGTAATATTTTTAACATGGTCATCAGTTTTAAACCAATTTGTCTGGTAAGAGCAGACTTTTATAATTACAGTTAGACGTCACTTCTCGTGCATGAGAATCATCCAATCAGAGCAGACTTGCAGCATGTCCAGCTGGAGCCTCGCATAAAGGGCCCTTGTGTGGCATCAAAAGAGCAGCGAGCAGTGGGGCTGAACTAATCGCTCTCGGAGGCGAGAACCGCTTCTCACACACAACACAAGAGACAACGGTTCCTATAAAGATGCGCTGTGATGCGGAGTTTACTGCGCGAGACGTTTGTGCACGAGACATGACCTAACAACAACGGCCTGAAAGCAAAACATATTCATAACAGTCATCACAGAGCACCCATGACGGGGTTTCTCCCATAACTAACATTGTAGCAAGCGAGCATTGTGGCCTAGTGAACGTGCTTAAACACTTCATAACCAAATACTAAACAAACACACAACTAGCTGTGCTCCAATTGCAGATCATCGCGATCGCTTGCAGCCTCAAGCTGTTATTGACGCACATTAAATCATAGAGGATGTGATTTATTGGTAATGTTCATCAGAACAGGACAACAACAATGGCCGCAACACAAAGATACGCTTCACTCGAATTAATGAAATTATGACGACAGAATGAGGTAAGGGCATAAGAAACCACGTTATGCGGCTGGTCTTACCTTCAGTGCAGATGCAGAGTTTAATCGTGCTGTTCGTGATCAGGAAAAGCGTTCTAGCGCGATCGGCTCAATTCAGATCAGCCCACAGACGTGAATAATCGATGCGCTGTCGGGCGAGACGATCGGTGCGTACAGACAGAAGCAGTCGAGCGCAGAGAAGATCAACTGATGACAGATTTACAGATGCACAAAACATGATTAAAAACGGGGTTTAAAAATACATCAGCGTGACGTATCTTGTGGGACTGTCCTTTTATAAAATAGCTGTGAAAGACATTTGTAAATGTATTATTGGACATTTGCTTGTGAATTAAATCATTACTTTTAGTTTGTCATATTAACCTAAGTTGATTTAGTAACCAAAAACCTATATTTGTTGTTTGGGTAATTAAATTAAGCATTATATTACAATATTTTTTACTTCTTAAAATGTAAACGTTACTGTAAGCCTTTTAATGTATTATTTTTTTGTATTGTAAGGATATATCGTGAATCATGCATATTCGTTTTTAGTTTTTGATACATTTTAATTTACATATATATTACTGTATCTGTTATAGTTTGTCATAAATGGTCAAGAAATGTAATATAACTATATAATGTAACTATTATTGTCCATCTAATCAAAAATAAAATACAATAATAATTATATATATATATATATAAATATATATATATATATATATTATAATTTCAAGAAATATACATTTCTAGAAACATTTCCTTTATTGTGTATATAAGCTAATAATATTATTTATGATGTTCATGCTAAACATTTAGCTTTATCTATTTTGGAGGTTTAGCTTTATCTATTTTGGAGGTTTTTTCATTGTAGTACAATTTATAATTGCTTATTTATTTTTCTTGTCTGTTGTATTTTTCTATGTTTAAAGTGTGGAATAACTAAAAACATTATTAAATGAATCACTCAGTAAATAAACGGAACCTTTGGAACGCGAATAAAGCCGGAAATGATTTGAGGTAACACACCCACTTCCGGCCAGCTCATCTGAACTCTGCTGTCAGTTCAAATGTGTCACTTTCTGCCTTTCAGTCAAACAATCAATCTCTTCTCTTCAGAACAGCCCGACGTTGAAGAGTAAAGACAGCAGGCGAAATGGTGCTGCTGACGATGATTGTTCGTGTCGCCGACAGTCTGCCGCTCGCTGCGTCGATGCAAGAGGACGAGCAGGTGAGCGTCAACACATCAACACTACGACTACAGCATCCGGGAAACACGATCTAATCGAGCGAGTTATTTACACTCACTGTTATTGCTCGTTTGTTTTGCTGTTGTGTTGTGATTGTACAGAATGCATTATAGCTCCTAACGTGGATCTGTTTCCAGTCAGGGCGAGACTTACAGAAGTACCAGAGTCAAGCCAAGCAGCTCTGCAGAAAGCTGAACGAGCAGAGTCCCGCGCGCTGCACTCTGGAGGCCGGAGCCATGGCCTTCCAGTGAGTACTGCCCCGACTCCATTCACACACTGCCCCGACTCCATTCACGCACTGCCCCGACTCCATTCACACACTGCCCCGACTCCATTCACGCACTGCCCCGACTCCATTCACGCACTGCCCCGACTCCGCACTGCCCCGACTCCATTCACGCACTGCCCCAACTCCACACTGCTCCGACTCCACTGCCCCGACTCCATTCACGCACTGCCCCAACTCCGCACTGCCCCGACTCCATTCACGCACTGCCCCAACTCCACACTGCTCCGACTCCACTGCCCCGACTCCATTCACACACTGCCCCGACTCCACACTGCTCCGACTCCACTGCCCCGACTCCATTCACACACTGCCCCGACTCCACACTGCCCCGACTCCATTCACGCACTGCCCCGACTCCACACTGCCCCGACTCCATTCACGCACTGCCCCGACTCCACACTGCTCCGACTCCACTGCTCCGACTCCACTGCCCCGACTCCATTCACACACTGCCCCGACTCCACACTGCTCCGACTCAACTGCCCCGACTCCATTCACACACTGCCCCGACTCCGCACTGCCCCGACTCCGCACTGCCCCGACTCCATTTACACACTGCCCCGACTCCACACTGCCCCGACTCCACACTGCCCCGACTCCATTCACGCACTGCCCCTGTCCTGACATTTTTTCCTACCTCGGCTTACCTCGTGCGCGCATCGATATTGGATCCTTTTTCTTACGCTGAACAACAATATTTAATGTATCTGCATTGTTGTAAGGGTAGGTTTAGGGTTGTGGTAGGTGTAGACTTTAATAATACACAATCTAATAGGTAGAAACAAATATTTATTGTTGGTTTCTGGTACTAATGTATCCCTTCTATCCACAACCGCGAATATAACACATAATTACTGTATGTGCATTACTGTAAGGGTAGGTTCAGGAACACCCCGACTCCATTCACACACTGCCCCGACTCCATTCACACACTGCCCTGACTCCACACTGCCCCGACTCCACTGCCCCGACTCCATTCACACACTGCCCCGACATGCCCCGACTCATCACACACTGCCCTGACTCCAACTGCCCCATACTGCCCCGATTTAACACTGCCCCGACTACTGCCCCGACTCCATTCACACACTGCCCCGACTCCACTGCCCCGACTCCATTCACACACTGCCCTGACTCCACACTGCCCCGACTCCATTCACACATGCCCTGACTCCATTCACACACTGCCCTGACTCCACACTGACTCCATTCACACACTGCCCCGACTTTCACACACTGCCCTGACTCCACACTGCCCCGACTCCATTCACACACTGCCCTGACTCCACACTGCCCCGACTCCATTCACACTGCCCTGACTCCACACTGCCCTGACTCCACACTGCCCTGACTCCACACTGCCCTGACTCCACACTGCCCCGACTCCACACTGCCCCGACTCCATTCACACACTGCCCTGACTCCACACCCCGACTCCACTGCCCTGACTCCACACTGCCCGACTCCACACTGCCCTGACTCCACACCCCGACTCCATTCACACACTGCCCATCCACTCACACACTGCCCCGACTCCATTCACACACTGCCCTGACTCCACACCCCGACTCCATTCACACACTGCCCCGACTCCACTGCCCTGACTCCACACTGCCCTGACTCCACACTGCCCCTGACTCCACACTGCCCACTCCACACTGCCCTGACTCCACACTGCCCTGACTCCACACCCCTGACTCCACACTGCCCACTCCACACTGCCCCACTCCACACTGCCCCGACTCCATTCACACACTGCCCTGACTCCACACCCCGACTCCACACTGCCCATCCACACTGCCCTGACTCCACACTGCCCTGACTCCACACTGCCCGACTCCACACTGCCCATCCACACTGCCCACTCCACACTGCCCTGACTCCACACCCCGACTCCACACTGCCCCATCCACACTGCCCCACTCCACACTGCCCCGACTCCTCCACACTGCCCCGACTCCATTCACACACTGCCCCGACTCCATTCACACACTGCCCCGACTCCACACTGCCCCGACTCCATTCACGCACTGCCCCGACTCCATTCACGCACTGCCCCGACTCCATTCACGCACTGCCCCGACTCCATTCACACACTGCCCCGACTCCATTCACACACTGCCCCGACTCCATTCACACACTGCCCCGACTCCACACTGCCCCGACTCCATTCACACACTGCCCCGACTCCATTCACACACTGCCCCGACTCCATTCACACACTGCCCGGGGAAGCCTGCATGTGCATCGAGCGAACAGAAGGGATGTCTCATTGTAATGCCTATTTACGGAAATAGAATTAAAATGAAGTTAAAATAAATTGCTGTAATTTTAATCCTTCAAAGCCTGACTTATGACAAAACAGAAGTCAGAATAAAATAGTCAGAAGATCTTTAAAAAAGTTTGCTTATGGGTTTTTGTTGAGTAATATTTGATATATATCAGGCTTTTATGAGCAGTGTTGGGGAAACTTACTTTTAAAAGTAATGCATTACTCCCTTAAAAGGTAACTAATTACGTTACTTGTTTACTTTTTATGGAATGTAAAGCGTTACGTTACTTTTTAAATCTGGTCTGGGCTTACTTGTTTGTTTTTAATATAAAAAAGATATTTTACAAATGTAAAAGCCCTTTCCCACCAAAAGTGAAATGATTAAGCTGAAGGAAATGTTAATTAATGTCTGTACAGTAGAGGACACGGCTCAAACTAATTGCATGAATAATATGACGCTGGAGAAGAAAGTTCAACACTATTAAGCAATAATTAAATCTGTTGCTAATTAGTATGGTTGAATTGAATCATCGAAGGTCAGAAGCAAAGACATTGGTTAATAAAATAGGATTAAACACATAATTATATTTGTCTTATTTAACATTTATTGCATGTTTGTCATATTCTGAGTTTGCATTTGACGGTTTTCCTTCATTAAGAAAAATACTGAATCTGTTTTTGTGCTGTGAGATGAGTAAATACATGTTCATATTTAGTCTAGCACTACAGTAACATCATGTTCACACGGCACACAACCGCTCTGCACGCACGATTTCTCTCAACATGGCAACACCAGAGCGGTCCGTCAATACATGTGGAAAAAAGTAACTCCGATATTTCCTTCTAAATTAAAAAGTAATGCATTACTTTACTAGTTACTTGAAAAAAGTAATATTATTACATAACTTAGTTGTAATCAGTGTTGGGGGTAATGCATTACATTGAATTACAGCTGGGCTGAAAAAATAAAACCAAAGCTTTTTCGTGATAATGTAATCTTAGTAAAAGTTATTTAATAAAATTGGCATCGAAAATCGTTCAGGAACCGGTATCGAAAAAAGTTTAATGATACCCAGCCCTAGTGAAACATCATACAATAAATATGCATATTTAGTTAACATGAATGATGGGTTTATTTTTTGTTGCAAAATTCGTGGAGCTAATAAAATGTGTGTGATGGTTTAAAAATTGTTTTAATTGCAATTTAGTAAATTCTTCTTTCCGTAACTCCAATTAAAATTCAATTTCATCGTCCTGTAGGATATGTGGCCAGTTCAATTCTAACCCACTCATGAACATGAAAAGGAGACAAAATCTGAATTTTGCCCAACCCTGACACACGTATAGAGTTAGTGTTTGATTCTGGATGTCATCATACTCTATAAGCTCCTCTTGTTTTCCAGCTACGTCATTGAGAAAGGAGTGTGTTACTTGGCCTTATGTGAAGCAGGGTTCTCCAAGAAACTGGCGTTTGCCTATCTGGAGGATCTGGAGGGAGAATTCAGCGAGCAGCACGGGACCAAAGTCCCTTCAGTGTCACGGCCGTACTCCTTTATCGAATTCGGTAAGGAACATCTTATACATATCAATGCAATTGGAAAGCTCAAAGTTAGTATACACTACTGTTCAAACGTTTGGGGTCAGTAAGATTAGTTTTTGTAAATAATTTTATTCAGAAAGGATGCATTAAATTGATTAGAAGTGACAGTAAAGGTTTGTATAATGCTACAAAATATTTCTTTTTCAAAAAATGCCATTCGTTCACCAAATAATAAAACCATTTTTTCCACAAAAATATGAAGCAGCACAACCGTTTTCGATGTTGATAATAATAAGAAATGTTTCTTGAGCAGCAAATCAGTATATTAGCGTGACACTGAAGACTGGAGGAATGATGCTGAAAATTCAGCTTTGATAACCGCAATAAATTACATTTTATTCAAACAGAAAACGGCTATTTTAAACTATATTAATATTTCACAGTATTTTCTGTAATTTAGGGGAGCATAATAGACTTGTTTAAAAAATGCACTGACCACAAACCGTTAAGCAGTAGCATATAAACAACTAATTAAAAGGATCAGCAGTTGGTTGTCAGTGCAGATGAAATGATTTTCTATTTATTTCCAGATACATACATCCAGAAAACCAAAAAGTCTTACATCGACAGCAGAGCACGAAGAAACCTGGGCAACATCAACTCGGAGTTACACGACGTGCAAAGGATCATGGTTGCTAATATAGAGGAAGTGCTCCAGCGCGGAGAAGCGTTATCTAGTGAGTGGACACTTATTGCAGCCGGGTTCAGGATTTGAATGTCATTTGAGTAAGATTTTTTTTTTTGTAAAAGTATGTATTGTTCTTTTTGCAGTGTTGGACTCCAAAGCTAGTGATCTGACCAGCCTGTCTAAGAAGTACCGCAGCGATGCCAAGTACCTCAACACTCGCTCCACCTATGCTAAAGTAGCGGCCGGCGCGGTGATCCTCATCACTCTCGTTGTCTATGTGCGCTTCTGGTGGCTATGAATGTGACACATTCAAGCAGAAACTCTCAGGGCCTCGCTCACAGAAACAGTTCAGACACCTGTCTGTTCTGGCCTTAAGATCATGTCTGTTGGAGACACTGAATGTAGTCGCTGTGAAGTTTTGAGTTCATGATGCTGTTGTCTTATTACAGCGGTACCCTGCTTTATTTATAACATGTATCCGTGGTGGGTGTTATCAATGTACTTGTTGCCTTGTCTGTGTTCAGGATGTTGATAACAGAGCTATGCAAAGTAAATATGAAAACACATCTGTAGCTGGTGGTGGAACATTGATGCATCTTCGTTGAGACAGATTTTAGGTGCCCACTATGTCAAATATAATTTGTATTTGTGACATGAATGTAAAATGTGAATTGTGCTTTTGTAGGAACAAAGTAAATTCAGACAAATTAATTGTAATCGTTTACTGTTTACAGTTATTAATGGCAAATACACTTAAAATGTTTCAAGATGATAATTGGTCACTATGTCTGACAAGGTATAAATATATACATTTGTTCTTTGATGAATCACAAACGAACAGCTGCTCTTGATGCACTGGCCGTTTCCGGTTGTATTTGGAGATTTAGATAACGAGGTCAAAGTCATCTCGCTGAAAGAAAAACAAAATTGTAATGTCAAATGTGCAATTAGTTCTAATGTGTATAATAGCTGTTTTTAATAATTTCATAATAGCATAAAATCTGACTCTTGTTTACATTTTAGTGCCTTTAAAAAAATCTGATGTCAGACTATTAGTCCATACAGGGAGGGTTGTATGAATTGAATATGCACAATTTCCTGAAATCATTTGATTAATAAAAGGTTTGTGTACACGACTGTTCGAAACAGTATTTTTTATATTCAGCTGACACATTAAAATTGATCAGTAAAAACATTTAGAATGTTACAAAAGACTTCTACTTCAAGTCAAAGAATCATAAAAAAGCCGGTTTCAACGAGTGAAAAAATATACTTAGACATACCTCCTCGTTGTAGTTCATGACATGTTGTTTGATCTTGGATGAATCCACCCATGTGACAAAGTCTTCCATACTCCTGTAAGAGAATTGAACACTAACTTTACATTTCAGTTGCCCCAGAATATAAAGTTTATTATATAAAAAATTATCTTGTGTTTTTTTTCTTCAGCAGGCATCAGAAAAAAGGTACTGAGGGTTTCCATAACTAACCTTGTTACGAGAAAAGCAGGATCAGTGACAATCTCAGGCCCAACACGAATATCTGTTACTCAGTTAAGAAATAGTTTCAAATGCATTCATGCAAACTTAAATGAAAAGAGATTTGTTTTATTTACAATATTTCCACTTAAAGGAACAGTTTGTGGTTCGTGGAAGTCGTGGTTTAATGGTAGAGAGTTGGATTTGTAATCGAAAGGTTGTGGGTTCGAGTCTCGGGCCGGCGGGAATTGTAGGTGGGGGGGGGGAGGGAGGGGTGAATGTACAGCGCTCTCTCCACCTTCAATACCACGACTGATGTGCCCTTGAGCAAGACACCGAACCCCCAACTGCTCTCTTCACCTTCAATACCACGACTGAGGTGCCCTTGAGCAAGACACCGAACCCCCAACTGCTCTCTCCACCTTCAATACCACGACTGAGGTGCCCTTGAGCAAGACACCGAACCTTCAATACCACGACTGAGGTGCCCTTGCTCTCTCCACCTTCAATACCACGACTGAGGTGCCCTTGAGCAAGACACCGAACCCCCAACTGCTCTCTCCACCTTCAATACCACGACTGAGGTGCCCTTGAGCAAGTCACCGAACCCCCAACTGCTCTCTCCACCTTCAATACCACGACTGAGGTGCCCTTGAGCAAGACACCGAACCCCCAACTGCTCTCTCCACCTTCAATACCACGACTGAGGTGCCTTTGAGCAAGGCACCAAACCCCCAACTGCTCTCTCCACCTTCAATACCACGACTGAGGTGCCCTTGAGCCAGACACCGAACCCCCAACTGCTCTCTCCACCTTCAATACCACGACTGAGGTGCCCTTGAGCAAGTCACCGAACCCCCAACTGCTCTCTCCACCTTCAATACCACGACTGAGGTGCCCTTGAGCAAGGCACCAAACCCCCAACTGCTCTCTCCACCTTCAATACCACGACTGAGGTGCCCTTGAGCAAGGCACCGAACCCCCAACTGCTCTCTCCACCTTCAATACCATGACCGAGGTGCCCTTGAGCAAGGCACCGAACCCCCAACTGCTCTCTCCACCTTCAATACCACGACTGAGGTGCCCTTGAGCAAGACACCGAACCCCCAACTGCTCTCTCCACCTTCAATACCACGACTGAGGTGCCCTTGAGCAAGGCACCGAACCCCCAACTGCTCTCTCCACCTTCAATACCACGACTGAGGTGCCCTTGAGCAAGACACCAGACTTGGTCATATGTCAGATCACTTTTCACTTTGGTCATTCAAGATGTAGATGAGTTTTAGAGCATCGGAACAGATTTAGAGAAATGTAGCATTACATCACTTGCTCATCAGTGGATCCTCTGCAGTGAATGGGTGCCGTCAAAATGAGAGTCCAAACATAATACACACCACTCCAGTCCAATTTACACCTTGTGAAGCCAAAACCTTCATGTTTGTAACAAATAAATCCATAATCGAGATGTCATTAACTGTTGCTCCTAGCTAATACATGTCCATAGCCCATTATAGTCCATGCTCCATAATAATGCTTCCTCCAGGGAAAGTCACCATTTACCAGTAAAAACAGTGCAAAACATTTCCAAATAAATTTTACAGTGTTGTTTGATGTGAGGGGACAACAGGTGATGGACTTTCTCACTGGAGAAAGCATTATGGATTATGGTTTAAAGTTAAAATGCTAAAGAACAGATTCCTACAAACACGCAGCTTTTTGCTTCACAAGACATTAACTGATGGACTGGAGTGGTGTGGATTATTGTGATGTTTTTATCAGATATTAGGACTCTCATTCTGACGGCACCCATTCACAGCAGAGGATCCACTGATGAGCAAGTGATGCAATGCTACCTTTCTCCAAATCTGTTCTTTCGAAGAAACAAACTCATCTACATTGCCTAAGGGTAAATGTTTTGTTTTTTGTTAAACTATTGCTTTCAAATTTAATGAACTCCCAGTATACTCGTCGAATCTAATTATACAAATTACAGCAAGTCATTCATTTATCAATTAACAGTTGAAGCAGATTATACAGCATACTATGCATGTAATATATACAGCAGAAAACACAAGTGTGTGTAGAGTTTCTGGTGAAGGATACGGCCCTGTTCGATGAAGGTCGTGGCAGTCTTCAGGTTCTGAGCCATACGCAGTTTCAGCATGATTGTGGGAAGCCGTCTCCTGCAGAAAATAACAGCAATCAGAAACAAATACCATAATCGGATATCAGTTTTGAAAAAAAAAACGATAACCGATATTTCCTTTTTTTATTAGTCACATACACAATTATACAGAGTATAACAGCAGTGAAATGTGTTCTCTGTATTTGACCCATCCAAGTGCACACACACAGTAGTGAACACACACACACACCTGGAGCAGTGGACACACACACACACACACACACCTGGAGCAGTGGACACACACACACACACACCTGGAGCAGTGGACACACACACACACACACTGTTCACTCAGGAGAAGCTCCAGCACGACCACCGCATTAAATTTTATACAAGATTCACTCGTTTGAAACACTAAATTATATTAACATTTACTATAGAACCATTATTTCACCAATAAACATCTAAATAAATACATCTTTATCTAAATTAATGATTTATTATCTCCGCAAGCGATCGCAGTTTGAGTATAGTTCTGTGTAAATAGATAAATCGCGCTGTCAGCAGTTTTCATAATTTAGACAAAAACATTTTAATAATTCTGATAAAACATGCCAGTTAAGAAATGCAATAAAATACGATGTTTTGTTTGTTATAGCTTATTTCAATATTCCAGAGAATATTATTCAGTGAATTATTCTTCACTCTTTAGTCTATTAAACAGCGTTTAAACCTAAAACTGTAGTTTAAAATGAAGTTGATATGACTTCTGTCCTTTATTTTCTCCATTTGAAAACATTATCGACATTACTTATCAGTGTTGCTGATGATGCTTTTTATAAATAAAATGTTTTTATAGTTGTAATTTGAAGATAACATTTTACATGAAAAGTTAATTTTCAACAGTTGTTTGATGTTGTTAAGATGACTGAAAGAAGGAAAAACCAAAGCTTCACTCTGTTATTTATATACTTTATAACAGTAAATAAATATCGGTTCTGTATACTGGTTATCGGGTACATAAACATACAAATAATCGGTATCGGTTATAAAAAATCAATATCGGTCGATCACTAAAAATGATACAACTAGTTTCTTTCAACTCGAGCTGTTGTTTTTCTATGTCCACTTTATCACAGGTCCATGATCAAATGTCGCAGTCATCTTACCTGCAGAACGCAGAAGCACAGACTTCATTCGCCAGAGAGAGGTTCTGTTTAGTGGGGATCAAACCCACACTGTACCTGAGAAAAAGAGAAACACACTCGATCTTTACACATGACTGCAGCTCAAGCGTCCACAAATCACACAGAGGCTCCCAAACTTACAGCTTTTCCAAGAAAAGAGCCGTGCTTTGAGCTCTGAAGCCATCCTTTTCGTCCAAGTCCCGTACTTTCTGAGCCAATTCTCTGATATTTCGACTGAGTTTGTTATATCTACAGAGAGATCATACACGTTTTAGATGTATAAGTCATGTTTTTCTGAAGAACACTATCATTCACTTCCTCTAAAATATGAACGTGCGCGTGTAAGAAAGATATATGTTATTAAAACAAATATTAACAAGTTACTTACTTCGTGTAATCTTCCCTCCTCTCAATGTGATATTTTCTCAACACTTTAACCTCGTGTAAATTATTGTCAACCTCCCAGTTGATAAAATCAACTTTCTTCAAGAGTTTCTGTTCGTGGAATTTCAACTTACGAACCATTTTGTGAATTAAACCGATTATATTTATCACAACAGGAGTCGTTATTCTCTAGTTCACATTAGCTTCACACGCGTGTTGTTATTCACGGGGTTTTCTGTGAGGAGCGCGAGGCTGTTTAGCTCCACGCTGCCGCTCAGTGGTCAGGAGGAGAAAGACAGCATTTACATGCTGATATATACTAATATATTTTCACGATAAAAAAAGAAAGCGTAGAGCAGAGGCGTCATACCCATTCAAAGTGAGGATTTTTGAGCCGAGTGGATTTTGAAAGCAGCTTCCAAAATACAAAAAAAATTGCCGATTAATATTTGATACAATCACGTCGTTGTGTCGTTTATGATTAGAATGTTCAGTGCGTCAAATCATCAGCTGCTAAATTCAAATCTGCGTCCGTTAGCGCTGAGCCAGAGACAGACGCGTTAATACAGCGCTGCGCATTATAGCCAATCACACACGATTCTGTTGAGCTGGTGAGTGTGGTGACCAATCAGAAGCGTTCAGATGAGTCAGGTGAGTTCAGAGTGCGCGCTCGCTGATGTGAATTCTCTCATCAGAAACAACTAAGTGCAGAAGTAAGAGATTTATTTTAAGGCATGACACACATACGTGGTACGTGGTATACCTACTTAAGTAAAAAAAAAAATACGGATTTTATGAAGATAGAATGACACATTAACTATAGTTTAATGTGTCATTCTACAGAAATGTACACCTTTGGTATGGGAATGTCTTAAAATTAGGGGTGGGCATAGATTAATTTTTTTAATCTAGATTAATCTAGATTAATTTTGGAATTAATCTAGATTAATCTAGATTAAAATGGCTCATTTGAATTCTGCCGAAGGCATTCAGAATATGTGTGCTACCCAAATAATGACTAAAAGTACGTCTTTGAGAACGGGTTTCTCAAGCCAGGTGACCAGGGGCTCATCTCCTGTTTCCAAAATGCATCACAAACTGCTTGAGAAAGCTGTTCTACTATGATAATTGGTGATGAAAATAAACTATGTTCAATAAGATGTACTTGTGTTTACTAACTGTTTATTCAGTTAAACATGAATTTTGAACTGTAGGCCTACATAAGAGGTCGTGATGAACTGTTTACAGTTTCCATTGGGAAGCTTCTTAAAAATAGATTTTCCCTGAAGCAAACCCGGCGGCTTCATAGCTGCATCCATGTTAGCACGTCACGTCTGATGTGGTAATTTCACAGTAACGTTAGGCATACACACAGGTTCGAAGCAGAGGGTGACACGGGAGTGAATTCTCAAGTTCACATGAGACCTAAAGCGCATCCTGTTTGCTTAAAAGCGCAACGTTTCGTTGTTATTCTGAGTGCACACAAATAAACGTAGAGTCTTTACAGATTCGAAAGATGTATTAGGCTACTTTTATCTGTATGACCAAGAATGACGGAGATTTTAAGAGCAAGTGAGCGCACCGGAGCCTGTCCTGCAGCAAACGCGCTTCCACACAAACACTTCAATAGCACACATTTCTCTAGGTTAACATCATATTGAGCGGCCATGTAAAGTTGCTACTACATACATCTTTCAGATGAAAAGCCATATTTGAGGTTGATGAATGATAGGTGAGCGTTTGGATGTCCTGTCCGATTGTATTACCACATAGACCAGCCGTTAACAATCTGTCCATCACGGACTGCGAGCCTCTAGTTCGAAGACTCGTTCTCGCCCCCTACAGTGCAATTCGGCTAGGTATACATCCGCGCTAAAATATCAGGGTGAAAGTCATCATAGCTTGCGTAGTATAGACCCAGCTCCCAACCCAACTTTGAGAATAGATTAACGGCGATATTTTTTTTATCGCCGATAAGAGTCTCGCGTTAACGCAGCACGTTAACGCCGATAACGGCCCACCACTACTTAAAATGCATTTATTTTTCTAACATTTAAGATTAGACCACATTATTAGATAACATTTTGATTTTATGAATATACACAAATGAAGGTCAGGTGACACTAGTGACAGTATAACACCACTGACCACAGTATAACACCCATTTTACCAATCATGTCCGTCATGGTACTCACTAAACTATAGTTTAATATTTTTGTATTCTAGTTTTTTTTTATCCCCTTAAACAGTAAAGCAGGTCATACCACTGAGTTCAACTAAAAGCTACATATGAAATGTCATTTACATAATTTATCTGATAGTTATGAATACATCATTGTATTTGAAATGTTTTGGACCTCAAAATAAAGCACCTGTTCTCTACATGGCTGTGGGGACGAGCAGTTTTGTGGCACTTGGAATTCTATATAATTAAATAAAAACTATTATTGCCAAATTAATGGCTCGACGGAGGTGTTGTTCAAATAACACATTGTTTGATTTTAAAATATAAAGAAATCGTAAGCCTAAAGTGTTTTTCGAGTAATATTTCTGTAAAGGCTAGGGAGAGATAAATGGACATTTCCATAGAATGACCCTATTAGAACATTATGCTAATTTGCCTGTTATAGATTAACTAACATGATATAGAAAGGTGCAAAATGCATGTGCTTACTGTTTAGTTACTGGGAATATTTCAAATAATAATAGCCTAAAAAAAGGAAAAATTAAGACTTTAGCCTACTGGTGTGTACCCCCCCCCCCCCCATCTCCTGTGCCCCCTCAAAAATAATAAGTGCATGACGCCCCTGGTGTTGCGTAATGCATACTTTTTGTTTTATATTGTTTTATATGTTAGTTTATTTTCATGTTTTATTTAATATTTTATATTAATTATTGTTCAACATTAAATCATTTAAACAAATTACCTAAGCTCGAGCAACCACACACAGTCACTTCATGAATAAAAAAATACAAGGTAAAAAGTTGGTTAAATAAACTAAATTTTAACATATGCATATGCATTTAACATATTAACATATGGTGGTGGTTGAGGAGAGACCCCCCTACATTGTACATTTCAACCTAAAATCTTAATGAGGAATATAAATGTTAATGTTCACGTTATTACTACGTCAGCAAATCCAGTATGTATCGGAAATTGGCCCTTTGAGGTCTCTGTAAGGCCATTAAAGCCCAATTTCTGACTAGGAAGCTGGTATTTATGATCATCTCCCTCAGGCTGACAGGGTGGTTGAGGAAGTAATCGTTTTATATCAAAGGATAGATCTGAGCGAGTCAGTCAGGTTTGGCTCACTCATCTGACACCAGGTACAGCACAGACTTTACTTCTTTACACGCTTTTACCTAACTGAACGTTTGCAAATGCTACAGTCTCTTAAGAAAAATGATTCTGAACAGTACCAGAAACGAGTTCTTTGGGTGGAACCAACAACAGAACCCCTTTAAGTGCTAAATAGAACCTTTTTATAGGGTTCCATACAGAACCATGCTTTGAACATGCTATAAGACCTTAATGGTGTTACAAATAACCTTTCTAATGGTAGTTTTTCATAAATATTAGTATGTTAATATAATTAATATTCATATATATTATTATTAGATAGAGGGGTAAAAATAACTTTTTGTTAAAATGTTTTTTACCCCTCTATCTGCCTGGTCTTATAATCTATCTTACCTATCTTATATCTTATTATATACTCGTAATATCTTATAATAATAATAGTGTCTATTAGGGTTTTACATAAAATAAAAAACAACAACTTTTGTCACGTGACAAAAGAACGAAGAACTCGAAAGGTGAACAAATCAATTATCTTTCCGGCTCATACTGCGTAGGTTTATATTATAGAGCTGTCACCTGTTGAGCGAATGAACGAAACCCGAAGACATGTCAGATAAGATGTGAGGTGAGCTAATCAGAGTAAAGACCCAGGTAAACAATTAATCATTTTTTTCTGTTTCTTATAGCATTATAGTTTTGTGTTGTTTGTAGTGTGATCAACATTTGCTAAGTAAAAGATGCATTAAGGAAGTAACGTAACATTTGTATAATATTTTGTCCATGCACACCATTTGTTCCGATTTTACTTTCACTTTTGAACCGGTTCAACAAGGGATGGAAATGCGCCCATGCTCCTCCAATTAATTATCCATTAACGGTTTAAATAAATAAGTTAGTTAAGAAAAATGATCGTATAAGATAATGATGAACAAGATTGATATTTGAGCATTTATGTAAATTATTTAACAATTTCCTTGTAAAACAGGATGTTGGGTCAGGACAGATGTCGCTGAAAGTATTGATTTTATGAAAACTGTGAATTTGAACATGCTACTCTTTACTACTACTATACCGTGGGGAAGTATGCGATTAGTATGCAAGCTTACCGTATTGGCCAGACTCTCTGAGGACAACAATGACTTGTTACCTTCAGTTCTGCATACTCGCACACATCTGCATTATTTTTTCAGGAGAAAATATTTTCATGTTACATTAATATTATATCTTGTCATGTTTATCAAAATAAAACTAATTAAAAGTATAATTTATTTGCATCTTAATAGTATTGGTCTATGTTAAACTTTATTCTGTAAATACAGGCGCTGTATTAAAGGGATTGTTCACCCAAAAAATGAAAATTCTGTCATTAATTAGTCACCCTCATGTTGTTCCAAACCTGTAAGACCATCGTGGCTCTTCCAAACACAAATTATTATGCTTCATGATGATAAAAAGAGTTAAAAACAGCCTCCAAAACGATATTGCGGCTCTTGTGCAGACTGACAGTCATAAAGCTGAGAACAGTAGCTGTGAGTGAAGCTTAGCCTCTCTCAGTCAGTATGCGATCGATCGCAAGTTCAGTTCTCTTTCACATCTTATTGCACTTAAAGGTAGGATAGGCGACTTTGGAGAGGCTAGCAACAGCAAGCGAGCTTTGAATGCATAAGATCCCACCCTCCCTGCAGAATCAGTCTCTAAACCTCCTCCAAAGCACATGAATGATCCCAGGCAGACCAGAGGCTAACCTGCGTTTAAAAAAATAATAATTCTCAAACAGCAGGACATGAACATGCTAGTCAAAAGAGAGATTTCAGGCTTATTATTAATACATAAAACATAATTCTACGTTGGGTCATCTTATTTAGGTTTTAGATTTGTGTTGTGGTATCGGTTCAGTACTGGTATGATGACATTTCAGTCATGAATATAGAGGAAGTTATAATTTTGGTAATTTTTGAAAGCCTTGATCAGCTGGTTCAGGTGTGTTTAATTAGAGCTAAACTTCACAGCACAGCGGTCCTTCAGGAACAGGTTTGGGCACCTCATTCAGGTCATCAGCTCATAAGTATGGACTCCCAGACCTGAAATGAGTGTGTCAGACAAAGAAAACATACAATGTGAAGTGATGCGGGCCTCCAGGAACACTAGCATATAGATGAGCTAAAACCGAACAGACACACCCTGCATCTGAGTGTGCTTCTCTGCTATATTGAAGCCAAAGACAAATTTGATTTATTTGAGTGAATACAGCACAATATTACATACATTTAAACTTGTTTAACAAGCTTTTAAAAAAATGTAACATTTAAAAGTAGCATTTTAATTTGTGTATTCAACTGTTCTCTGTAACCGCTTTTCACTGAAATAGTGCTAATTATGTGTCATGTGTCGCCGAAATCTGTGCCGGTGAAGGGCTGCTGTTCGCCGGAGCTGTGAACTTCAGACCGTGGCCGAGCTGAGAGAGGGCGTGACTGAACCTACTGAGATTAGAGAACATATTTTAACAATAAATTAAATTAAACTCAGTATTATACATGGCAAAAAATGCAAAACATTAGTTTTGTCTAGACACCAGCCAAAATATATTTTAAAAAACATTCTTAAATCAAGACGCCAATGAACAGAAAAATCATCTTATTTAAAACAGAAAACAACATTATTTTTCTCACCCAACTGGCAGATTATTTTGCTTGTTTCAAGCAAAAACTAACTTAATTTTGACTTTTTTTCTGAAAACAAGACAATAATTTGTACTTGTCTAGAAAATCCTTCTTGATTTAAGAATTTTTTATTTTATTTATTTTGGCTGGAAATTTTGTATTTTTTTGCAATGTAATGAATAACAAATAATAATAATAATATCTTTCCTGTAGCTCAACTTGTAGAGCATGGCGTTAGCAGCGCCAAGATCATGGGTTCGATTCCCAGGGAAAGCAAGAGCTGATAAAATGTAGAAACTGTAACTTGAATGCAATGTAAGTCGCTTTGGATAAAAGCGTCTGATAAATGTAAATGTAATAATAAAAAAGGAGTCTCCAGCACAAAACGACTGCTGCTGACTGACATCTCGTCTTTATGTTGCATAAAATAATACAATTTACAGCCCAGTAAAGACTTTATAAATGAAATAAAATGTATACAAACCTTAATTTCGCTGCAGATGCGCACCAACTCAGCAGCTGAACAAGCTCAACAGCGGTTTGGAAAAAAATAATAACCCAGAATTAAAAATGACTTTGCAACTTGGTTACAGAAACGACAGAAAAACTACCCAGCATTTGGGTAAAAAAAATGATCCAGCATTTTTTAGCATGAGTATGTATAATTTTGACCCTCGTAAAAGACAAGACATACAATTTTGGTGACCACATCATATTCAATTACAAAAGTGTTTTATGTGCTGTGTGTAGAAAGATAAAAAATGTCAAAATATGGGTGAAATAATATTCCATCTTCTTTCAGCGTAGATATATTGATTTTAGAATAGAACATCATACGTATTCTGACCTTCACTTGTTATAAAAGAATAAGTGATTATACATAATTTTATTCTATTTTAAATCTTCAAAATTGTTTTGCTGATAAATGGGTAAAATCACGTGGTTTGATGGATTTGACTGCCTTTTTGTTTTTTTAAATTGTAAAAATGAATGGAAGTCATTATTTTTTGTTCAGAATTTTGTACTTTTTTTGCAGGGCACATTTTAATTAAAAGGGAAAAACTGTAAAGCTGTATTAAATTGTTTATTGTTTTGATGCTTGAAAACCCCCTATCATCATATATGTGTATATTAGTGCTGTCAAATGATTAATCGCATCCAAAATAAAAGTTTTTGTTTACATAATGTATCTGTGTGTACTGTGTATATTTATTATATATATATATATACACACGCACGCACGCACGCATGCAAGCACGCACACACACACACACTATATATTTAGAAAAAATGTACATGTATACATTTATATTCATATAATTTATACTATATAAATATATGTATTAGATAAACGTAACATATCGTAACATATCTTTTCATAAATATATACATGTATGGTTATGTATTTATTTAAATATACATAAAAAATATTTGCAGTAGGCTACGCACACATAATATGTGAACAAAAACGTATTTTGGATGCGATTAATGGTTTGACAGCACTAATGTATATATATTCCCATTGCATTTTAATTTAACATGAACTTCGATTTATGTATTTAGGAAAATCGTTTGTGTTTGGATGTTTTATGAATCGTGCAAAATTGTCATGTGTTCACATTATATGCATGTCTAACTGAGGCCGCTGGAGGTGGCGGGGGGGCATCTCGATGGACAGGAGCTGAGTTGTCGTCGTTCTGCACACAGAGCAGGATTGTGTGGTTCACCCCCCCCCCCCCCCCCCCCCCACAGCCTCAGAGCTGCATAAGGACGTCTGTGTGTGCTGTGCACCCCACCTCTGGCCAGCCTTCTCAATCACACCCAAACCTTCTGTTTACGTAAATGTATTAAATTAAAACTTCCAGCTCCTTTTTCAATGTTCTTGAGACTCTGTTTGTCTTAATCACTATGCTTTTACCAGCTGGCAGTGTGCAAATAGTTTTTTTTTTTCATTTGTGAATGCAAAATTGCATGAAAATATAGGATTACAACACCATATCACATCCTCTTTCCATCCGGCTGTGTGTCATGGGAGTGGCTCATTTTGGCCTCTTTGCTCTTTACTCAGGTCTGATGCATGCTTTCTCTGTACCTCCACTGAACGGATACTATCTCTGCTGAAACACAACTGCTCAGAAAGACTGAATGCGAACTCTGCAATGGCACCGCTGTGATTATTTTAACTGGGGTAAGTGAGGATCATTGATCTGTGAAACTATCAGAGTTTGTGTATACTGTATTGGAGACATGTGGACTCTTGAGGCATGATTTCTGAGAGCTTGTTTAATGCCATAGTTAATGAATATGCATGAGTGCTGAAGGTAGGTGGCATTTTCTCATGGTGAACACCAGATTTTATTTTAAAATGGCTCACACGGTCAAATGAAGTTACATGATTTTTGCGATGTCTCCCATGAGGTGTTAATAATCAAACAAGGCCATTATTGTTTAGTGATGTATAATGCTCTAATGGTCTGGAGGCGTGAGGAAACTATTAGAAAGGCATTAGTAATGCATCATGGGTTTATACCAAGTAGTGTTTTTTATTCTTTACTCTGTATTTATGTAATGTTAATTATATAGTTATATCCATTTTATAGTTTAACCTAAAGTAGTTTGAAAAGAGGTATTTGTCAGTTACTTATTCAAATCTATATTTTGATATCGATTCATACAGTATTGTTCAAGATTGTTTAAAGAAATTACAAATTTTGTTCAGTAAGAACTATTTAAATGGAACAAGAGACAGTGAAATATTTATAGTGCCACAAAATATTTCTATTTCAAATAAATGCTGTTCTTTCTCAAATTTCTATCATCAAGGTATCCTGAAAAAGTATCACAAAAATATTAAGCAGCACATGCTTTTTCAACATTGATAATACACGTTTCTTGAACAGCAAATCAGCAGATTAACAATTCAGCTTTCACACACACACACACACGCACGCACGCACGCACGCACGCACACGCACAGGCACAGGCACGCACGCACACACGCGCACACACACACACACACACACACACACACACACACACACACACACACACACACACAAATGGAAATGTAACAAATACATTTTTCATGATATTGGAGTTTTTACTGTTTTTAAGCAAATAAATCCAGCCTTTTGAACATAAAGACATACAATATTTGTAATGTTTCAAAAACTTTTGTACTGTAGTTGTGTATGTAGATGATATATGCAAATCTTTCCATAACCCATGGAATACCCAAAGGTGTCAGGCTTTAATCAACTCAAGTCTCTCTCTCTCTGTTAGACTAAACAAGGACACTCGTCCCTGTCCCCTGTTTCTGTACCTATTGGAGGTGTCCAGTATTTAAATGTCGTCCACCTCATCACGACTGAAGTATGTTTCTCTGGGGGTGCTGGTACTGCAGACCACCACCTTGGTGCTGACAATGCGTTACTCGCGTATGCTGCAGTCCGATGGGCCGCGCTACCTGGCGTCGTCTGCCGTAGTGTGTGCTGAAGTCCTGAAGATTGCTGCATGCCTGCTGCTTGTCTTCAGAGAACACTGTGAGTTTGCACCTCCTCAACTCTGACGTGTGGAAACCAATGTGTAATGCAGTCTGTCTGTAATGCATTAGATCTCTAAATAGTAGTTCTCTTTAGTTTGTATTACGTGTTTGTCTGTCAGGGGTTCACTGTCTAATCTGTATCGCTGTCAGTGTTTTGTCTTTTCTTATTCCTGGGATTTATGTCATTGTGGCTCTTTGCTTTGCTGAAAGGTTATTTACACCATGGGACAAATTATAAAAAAGGTGGTTGTGACTTTGTGTGTCACGATTTGAACTTTCGTTTGCGATCCTGAGGGTAAATATCACAATGTGAACTTTTTTCCAGCAATTTTGAATTTATATCACAACTCAGACTTTTATTCTTGCAATTCTGAGTTTATATAAATTCAGATTTTTTCTCCGGCAACTTGGAGTCTAAATGACAATTCAGACTGTTATTCTCACGAGTCTGAGTTTATATCTCACAATTAACTTTTTTTTTGCAATTTTGAGTCTATATGTCGCAACTTTTTTCACATAATTTTCGCAATTATGTCTTCCAATTTAGACTTTTTATCTCGCAATTCTGACTTTAGTTCCTGCAATTTTGAGTTTATATCATACAATTAAGATTTATATTCTTGCTATTCTGAATTTATATCTCACAATATAGACTTATTTTCCTCACAGTTCTGAGTTTATTTCTCACAATTTTGAGATTGTATTTGACAATTAAGAACTGTGAGAAAAAACTCCCGGTTAACTTAATTTTTTATCCTGTTTTGGAAACAAGCATAATATTCGGTGTCCTTTGGTGTTTTGTCTGATAGCGTCATTGAAACAGCGTTCTCATTCTTGTCAGGAGCTTTGCTGTCTAATGTGCAGTGCTGTATGTGCCTCTTAGGTTTCAATGTTTGTGCAATGAATCTAACGTTGAAGAAGGAAATAATCAGCAAGCCTCTGCTGACGCTGAAGTTGGCCATCCCCTCAGGTATCTACACCTTGCAGAACAACCTGCTCTATGTGGCTCTGTCAAATCTAGATGCAGCTACCTACCAGGTGAGAAAGCACAAATCCAGAGGAAGACCTTTAGAAGAGTTTCCAGATCATTTGAAACCTTTTTAAAAACATTTTATCATACTAACATATATATACACACACACATACACATACAGTGGATATAAAAAGTCTACACACCCCTGTTAAAATGGCAGGTTTCTTAGGTAAATAATTTCAGAACTTTTTCCACCTTATAATGTAAACTATAACCTGTACAACTTAATTAAAAAATTAACTGAAATATTTTAGAAAAGGTGGGGTAAAACAAAAAACTAAAATAATGTGGTTGCATAAGAGTGCACACCCTTAAACTAATACGTTGTTGAAGCACCTTTTGATTTGATTACATCACTCTTTATGGCTACGAGTCTATCAGCACGACACATCTTGACATATTTGCCCTATTTTTTGCAAAAATGCTCCAACTCTGTCATTGCGAGGGCAGTGGATGTTTTTCTTGCCACCTACCCCTGACATACGAAGAATAAGGGAGATTGTTGTCACATGTACTACACAGCCAGTACTTGCCAGAAATTCCTGCAGCTTCTTTAATGTTGCTGTTGGTGTCAGAGAGTCACAGTCACCGCGGTCAACAGCAATCACCAGATCACTATCACCTGAGTTCTAACCACTCGCACCTGCAATCCCTCATCAGCACTCCCATAAGTACCACACTCTCTCTGACACACATCGTCCGGTCTACCGTTCACTACCCCGAACAGTACCTGACTCCCGTGCCTTACTAACCTGTTTATACTTACCTTCCAGTCTCATGTTATCTTCCCAGTGTTTCTCCAGCATCTCTCCTTCGTTGCTTTACTTTTTACTTACTTTAACTTTTAGTCATTTAGTAGACGCTTTTATCCAAAGCGACTTACAAATAAGAAAAAGTAACTAAAATTGAAAGTTAAAACTATACATATTATATATACACATTTAAGAAGATAAAGAAATGAAATAAAAATGACAAATGCATACAACAACATTTCAAAATTAAACATTTAAATGAAAGCAAAAAATAAAGCTAAAAACAAGTCAAAATATTAAATCAAGAAAAAAGGCCTAAGTATACTTTTTTTTTTACATAGTAAGAATTGGTTATAAAAACTAAAACAGAAGTGAAACAAGCAGTGGCGGCTGGCCAATAGAAAGCGCTAGGGCGCCGCCCTCCCTAAACCACACACACAAAATAATAATTATATAAATGTATATTTGTATGATGTGATATATTAGAAAATCTTCTGTGAAAAATATATGTTTTCACCATCACAATATGACCTCTCTGCCTGTCAGCACGATCGAGAAATCGCCCACAGGAGGCGGGTCTTTGAAGAACTTAGTCAAATCCTGATTCAAGATATAAATATATTCAAGATGTGACATAAAATTTAGCCAATCAGCGTCCTCAAATCTTAACTGAAATGGGCGATTTTTCTGTCGCCCTAAGCTGCTAAAATCAAGGCTGGTCTCGTGGTCTGTAACGGCACAATTTTAAATTAAGTTACGTGATAATGGCGGACTCAGGTGTTATTAATTCCGGACACGAACCTAACTCTGTACAATCTCTACTCCAATGTCCGTTTGAGAGGAGAACTTTGGCAGAAAAACTAAAGGTAAAGGAGCTGGGTCCAGATCAGCCTGACGGTTTGATTTATTGTGAAATTGTTTGCTGTGCCAGTGTGCCACAGCCCCACCTCAAAAAAAATTCACCAGCCGCCACTGGAAACAAATATCAAGTATCAAGTGAAACAATGCTCCCCATTGTTCTCAGACTCCTCAGCTCCCGCGTACCTACAAGGATAAAGACTGTTAATTCTCAGCAAGACTTCCATGACACTGGTCACAGTATTCTCACTCACCTGCCACAGCTCTCCACGATCACCAATCTCTCCCATTGGTCAATAAACCTGCTTGTTACTCACTTACCTGTGAGTGTTGGGCCCGTATGTGACAGAAGACCGGACCAGCACCAAACCTCCCATGGATCCCCAACTCTCGTCACCGTCCGATATCCTGGAGGAGCTGGTCAACAATCTTCGGGCCTCACTTCTGCCTACACCACCCCATTAATCTGCCTCTGCCAGTCCCATGGCATTACCGGCCTCTCTCGAGGAACCCTGTGGGGCCCCGCATCTTCTCTAAGCTGGACCTGCGTAGTGCGTACAACCTCGTTCGGATCCGGGAGGGCGCTTCATTACTCCTTCCGGCAACTATGAATATCTTGTGATGCCGTATGGCCTTGCCAACGCCCCCTCCGTCTTCCAGGAGTACATGAACGAGGTGTTCCGGGAGTTCCTCCACCGATTTGGGATTGTGTATATCGGCGACATCCTTATTTACTCCCGGAACCTGGCCGACCATCGCCACCACGTTTCGCAGGTCCTTCAGAAGCTCCGCCAGTTCCATCTGTACCTTAAGCTAGAGAAATGCGAGTTCCATCGCCCCACAGTGCAGTTCCTCGGCTACATCATCAGAGAGGAGGGTATTCAGATGGATCAGGGGAAGGTAACAGCAGTAAGGGAATGACCGAACCCCCAGTGTGTTAAGGAACTGCAGAGATTCCTTCGATTCGCCAATTTCTATCGCTGATTCATCAAGGGTTTCAGTTCGTTCGCAGTCTCGCTTACCACCCTGCTCCGCGGGAAGCCCAAATCCCTGTCCTGGAGCTCCAGCGCCCACGAAGCCTCCGAGAGCCTCAAGATTGCATTCAGCATGGCCCCCATCCTTCGTAATCCAGACCCCCATGTGCCATTCGTGGTGGAAGTGGATGCCTCCACCACAGGAGTCGGGGCCGTGCTGTCCTGGCAGTATGGTGAGCCTCCACGCCTCCAGGCTTGCGCTTACTATTCAAGGAAACTGACCCCAGCGAAACAGAATTATGACATCAGTAACAAGGAGCTGTTAGCCATCAAACTGGCTCAAGAGTGGCGGCATTGGCTGGAGGGAGCAAATCATCCTTTCACGGTCATCACCGATCACAAGAATCTCCAATACCTCCGGGAAGCTAAAGGCTCAACCCACGACAAGCCCGCTGGGCCTTGTTCTTTACCAGGTTTGACTTCACCATCACCTACCGTCCTGGAAGCCGTATCTCCAAGGCGTACGCTCTTCAAATCAATGTTTATATCAGTTTTGTTTTTATTATTGTGACTAAATTTTTTTTTTTTTTTTTTTTTATTCCTTGTTTTTATTATTTTTTTATGTCTATTTAACTTCCTTTTATGTGAAGCACTTTGAATTACCACTGTGTATGAAATGTGCTATATAAATAAACTTGCCTTGCTCACCGACTCCTGTTTAACATGTGTTTGACTGTGATTTCTTAATTCTGAACACAGCCACATCCTTAGTTATAAGAGGGTGTGCACACTTATGCAACCACATTATTTTCTAAAATATTTCATTTTTTATTTAGTTGTACAGGTTATAGTTTACATTAAAGAAATTAATGAAATTATTTATCTTGGTATCATTTTCTTACATCACAGAAACCTGGCATTTTAACAGGGGAGTGTAGACTTTTAATAAACACTGTATATGTTATTTCCAGAAATATTATACAAACTTTCTAATTAATGTTTGGAACAACCCCAAAAAAATTGTATTTACTTGACATATACAGCATTTTATTTCTTCAAAATGGAGCTAAACATCAGTATATTATAAATAGTCATATATAATCAGTTTATAACACTTTTTATTGTTGTAAATGTATCTATATTTATATATAGTTATCTATGATGACACTGTTGCTTATTAAGTGAAATATTACCTTCAGTAAATTCCTCTTTCTGTCGCTCCAATTCAAATGTTTATTATGTGAATAATTTCATGAATGTCAAACATTCAAATTCTCCAGAAAGCTGTTGACATTTCTACAGAAATGCTCCATGGAAATAACATTGTGCGATAGTATCAAAAATTACAATATGTTTTATATGTTAACATATTTGGAAATATATTCCTGTGATGCAAAGCTGAATTGTCAGCGTCGTTTCTCCAAGTCTTCAGTGTCACATGATCCTTCAGAAATCATTGTCAATGGAAAAAAAACAAGCTCATTTTATTTTAAAAAGAAAAGTCATGTGTTTCTACCTTATTTATTCTCATTGGTGTCCCAGGTCACGTATCAGCTGAAAATTCTCACTACAGCCCTGTTCTCCGTGTCCATGTTGGGCAAAAGGCTCGGCGTTTACCAGTGGCTCTCACTAGTCGTTCTGATGACTGGAATTGCACTTGTCCAGGTAAGTAGCTTTGTGTTTGTTTATCAGGTCAGCTTTCTTTGAAACCTGCAGTTATGGAACAAGCCGTCTGTTTTGGTGACTGTTAAAACTGACTCTTGTTCTTAGCATGTTGCTAATCATGCTATATTGAAACAAAGCATAGAAATACATAAAATACACAAATATTGGTAAACATAGTTAATTCTTATTTTTAAGAATGACTTTACAGTTTAGTCCGTCATCTTTGATTTGTATGTGCTCTGAACTCGCTGCAGTGCATTGGGACCCCCATCCTAATATTTAAGAGGCAGCTCTATGGTTTCTTGTATAAAAACCTAATTAATTTATTATTATTTTTTATTACATTATGTTATATATTGTATTATAAATCTTTATTTAGAATTATTTATAAGTAAATAAGTATTTATAAATATGATGTCTAATTCTTTGAATATTTTAATCTATTTTAAATAGATTTTATCTTTTTATCTTTCATTTAAAAACTTAACACATTTCCAACCTTTCATTGAAGTTAAACAATTGAAAGTGGGGGAAACTTGTATTATAAAATGATTATTTTTCTACAATGCTACATGTTGGCCACAATTATAGTTACCCTTGAAATTATTCTGAATAAAATATCTATGAAGTATATTCCCGTTCATATTTATAAACATTTAGCACACTGGTGAAAGAAAAAGTGATGAGGACGTCGAAGATCTCACTGAAGAGATGCTTTTAAAGTACCAATGGCGTCAGAATGAACCCTGAACATCCTAAACTCAAACCTTTTATACACTACTTTTACTACCCTTAATGTAAATGAAGTTGCTCCTGTCGTAACAGCTGTAGTCGTATGTTAATTCAGTTCTGACACCTCTGTTTCTGGGATGGTTCTCTGTGTCCCACACCTGCTCCACTTCTACAATTGGTGACCATTTGCTCAGGATGTGATCATCCCAAATGGTCTACAAACAACATAACTGTTGACTTTCTTCTTCTCTATGATAAGTAAGCCATTTTGGGAAATGAGCGTGATCAAACATATATTGTCGAGTGTAATCTGGGTCGGGGCAGACTATAGTTTCTTACACCGGGGTGAGGAGCATGAAACTATCCAGCCATGACTTCCTGTCACATAGGATTATAAACATGAGGAAAACAAAAGCCAAATTCCCTTAATCAGCCATCACAAGGAGTAAAACCTAAGAATATAGTTCTGATGAGCAGTGCAAGATTATTGAGCTTCACAAAAAAGAAAAGAGTTAAAGCATTGAAAATCCACATTTCCACCATCAGGGCAATAATTAAGAGGTTCAAATCAACGAAAGATGTGCCTGGAAGAGGACGTGTGTCGTCCTAATGCACGCTGAGGAGGAGAGTTTGAGTGGCTAGAGACTCTCCAAGGAACACAGATGGAGAATTACAGAGATTAGTTGAGTCTTGGAGTCAGAAACATAAAAACATATATCAAACAGTCCCTACATCACCACATGTTGTTCAAATGGGTTTCAAGGAAAACTCTCCTCACTCATACAAAAACAATCTCCAGCATATTCAGTGTCAGACACGACTGGAACGTCAAACGGGACTGGCTTCTGTGGTCAGATGAATCTTAAAAATTAGCTTTTAGGCAGCAAACCCACCAGATGAGTTTAGTGCAAACAGGGATGAAAGTACCCCACGTGTACAATGAAATATACTGCTGTATCTTTAATGCTGTGGGACCTGTTTTTCTGCCAGAGGTCCTGGACATCTTGTTCAGATGCATGGCATCATGGATTCGATCAAATACCAACAGATACCAAATATAAACCTGACTGATTCTGTTAGAGATCTTATAATGGCCCGTGCTCGGATCTTCCACCAGGACAACAATCAAAAACAAACTTAAAAATCAACAGAAAAAAATAATGAAGCCTCTACTTATAGCTCTCCCATTCCTCTGACCTGAACCCTGTAGAAAACGAGTGGGTGAACTGAAGAGAAGCAGTACTAACATAGCTGTGAATCTGAAGGATCTGGAGAGACTCTGGATAAAGAAAATGGTCTCCGATCTCTTATCACGTGTTCTCCAAACTCTTCAGGCGTTATAGGAGAAAACCCAGAGCTGTTATCTTGGGAAAAGGATGTTGCAATAATTGTGTCCAATGTGAACTATTGAGTATCCAAAAATATTTATTTCATAATGAGACTCCCCCCCCCCCCAATTTCCATTGTTTTACTTCAATGATAGGTTAGAATTTTGTGCATTTTTTAAATGAAAGATCAAAATGATAAACAATGCAGATTTATTTTCACAGCCGCCTTTGCTAATATTTATCAAGGGTTAGGGGAAACAATTTTTTTACTATTTGTTTTGTTTCCAATTCTAATTTAATTCTATTTTAAAATAGTTTAATCCCATTTATATATATATATATATTTATTTTGAAATTGATTAAATATTTTATTTAAAGATTTTCTGTTATTTATTATGAATTTTTTTTAGCACTGTTTTTCTCTAAACATTTCCTCGGACCTTCTAGCGCTCTCTTGGAGGGGGTTGAAAACTCGTGTGTAAATATGACTGCTCCTTTGTTTATGTTTAACCTGAACCAACAGTGGCCGACTGAAGATACCTCAAGCACCATGCAGGAGGATGTGATTGCCGGCTCTCAGCTGATGGGTCTGCTGGCTGTGCTTGTGGCCTGCTTCTCCAGCGGATTTGCTGGCGTTTATTTTGAAAAGATCCTCAAAGAGAGCAAGCAGAGCGTCTGGATCCGTAATATTCAGCTAGGTCAGCAGATATCAATACAAATGTGAACCACAGCCCAGCAACCTGTGTTAATTTTAGCCACAAGTTTCTACTTCAGGTTTCAGGAAATGTGTTTTCTTCTGTGACACCGGTTTGCTTTTTCTCCACACTTTCTCCATTGTTCTTTTCAGGTTTATTTGGACTCATTTTTGGACTTGGGGGAGTGTTTGCATACGACGGAGAAAGAGTGCTGGAGAAAGGACTTCTTCAAGGGTACAATAGTGTGACGTGGACTGTGGTGGCTCTTCAGGTACATTTTCACGTCTTTTCCATAATAGCACACGCACAGACCTGTATGTCACACTGTTACTTGTGTTAAACGTGCTTCACAATCTTCCTGTAGGCTTTGGGTGGGTTAGTCATTGCAGTTGTCATCAAATATGCAGATAACATCCTGAAGGGCTTTGCCACATCCATCTCAATCATTCTGTCCACCCTCATCTCTTATTTCTTGTTGGAAGATTTTGACCCTACTAGGTAAGACAGACACATTTGTATTTGGGTCTTTCCCGGGAAACTGTGCCATACTACTGGTAAAATTCACAAAATACTGAATACTCCTGTGAACGATCAAACTGTATGCACGGTACAAGCGTATTTGGCGTTAGTGTGTACGTGGCTAAAGATCATCCCACCCTAAACTCACACAAATTGTTGTCCGTGCTGCTGTGTTGAACTGGTCGGGATGGGCAACAAACAGAGCAATCTTTTGATTTGTTTGAAGTGTCTCTTTGCACTCTAAGGCATATCAATTCACATTTATTCATGAAGCAAATTATTTTATCTATGCATGTTTGTGTAGATCCACGCTCGAGTGGTTGGTTTGTACTGTTTTACAACACCTTTGTTTGTTAAAGTTACATTTTTGTTCATTTACATTTGTGTAATTTTACATGTTTAAATTATGCCAGAACACATAATTTCCTTTGAAGAAGCCATCAAACAGTCCATTTATACCAGGTGTGTCAAAGACCTGGCGTGGATCTGCTGAAAAACTAATCAAACATTTGTGTGCATTCATAATATTGGCTTAATATATTCATAATTTTCCATTTTTAGCTACAGCAGAGCAGATACATTTCAATGTATTGTGTTGTATGTTGTAGCTTGCAGCGGTAGGACGTTTCTTTTAATCACAAACACAATATTTGCGCTTCTCGCCTGAAACTGGATCTGTGGGTGGCATAGCTGTCCCAGAGAAACACACCGACAAGATGAAAGGTTTTTAAGGGAACGTACTGTTATCAATAGGAAAGTGAATTTCACACTAAACTATTACATTTGCAACGGAACTAAATAAAGCCTTACGTTTTTGTGTTACTACTATCAGTCCACGTCTCTGCATTTCGTTTTTTGAACACCTTAAGAGGGATTCACACTGAATAAGAGTTATTATTGGCAATTCTCCCCTTTGTTATGATTGGACAGATGGGGTCGGATTCACGAAACATTCTTAAGAAGAAATTTCTTCTTAACTGCCATTTCTTCTTATTTTTTAACTTAAGAAAAAAGTTAAGAATATTTTGTATTCCCAAACATTCTTCATAAGAATATTCTTATCTTTTTTCTTAAGATTGTTCTTAAGACAAAACTTAAGAAAAATTCAAATTCTTGAAAATAATCTTCTTAAAAATCATCTTAAATAACTTCTTAGTTAAGATAACTGCCGGTCGTAGATCCATAAAGGGTAATATTTTTTAATGAAATTATTATATTATATTATTTAAATATTAATCATTACAAAATTATAAAACTTATAACATTCTGTGTAACTGCTTAACGTTACCTTCTTCTGTATCTACACCGAATTTGACGCCTGTCACCGCTGTATCTCCGATGACTGACAGAACCTTCTCTTCAAATGCATCCAGAATAATAGACGGTGATCCACCACCGGTCATTTTTTGCTCCCTTGATCTCTCTGCTCCTTTTTTTTAACAGCCGACTTTAAGTCTGCCCATTTCTTTTTCACCCCATCCACATCTCTAATGGAGTTGGCCACCGCTGAAACGGCCTCTGCCACCCGTTCCCATGCGCGTCGCTTACTTTGCATCGAGATACTGTTATCCAGTCTCCCAATGAGTACTTTCTTCCTTGCGCTAATTTCCTCGATAAGAACCTCCATCTCTTGCCTAGTGAAGTTTTTGTTTCTTTTCTTGTCATCCATGTCAAATTAGCTGAGTAGTTTATGCTTTTCTGCGAGTAAATTTATCTTTTGACGGTTAATGTCGTTATAAGAACACATCTCACGCGCTTAATTCAAATACTTGACCGGGATGTGGTTGCTACTTTAAAACAGGATAATAAAGTGATACAATTAAAATGTAGCGGTAATTAATTTGTTGTTGCTTATTTATTTATTTATTTTTTCTTAAGAAAAAAATAACATGTTCTTAAGAACAAATTTGAGAACTTCTTAAGATTTTTTCAAGAATTGCACTTAAGAAAATTCTTACGAACTTCTCAGAATTTATCTTAAGAAATTTCTTAATTTATTTCTTAAGAAGATTTTCGTGAATCCGGCCCCATATGGGAGAGAGATAGAGAGGCGGGATCAATAAAGTTCCTAAGTTGGGATTCGAACTCGGGACGCCTGCAGCACATTGTCGCTGAATGTCGGTGCGCTGCCCACAAAGTTATCAACACCGACTCAAAAAATGTTTTTATGTGAACGTGTTAGGTGAACATGTTTGAACATTGAGTTTGCATCTTGTGTATTTTTCATCTCGCACATAATACATATACATATATGCACATACAAAGCAATATAAAAACGAGGCACTCAGGTTAAAAAGTTTAACTTTAAACAAACACTTATTGAGACCTCCGTCTTTGACTCTGTATCCCTGAGGGGCCATTCACACAAAATGCGTTTTTGTGCTCCGATATGCTGCTTTTCCATTGTCTGCTTGTAAACATTCAAATAAAACATGTTTTTGTATTTAAAATCGTGTGGTGGTGGTGGAATAAAAAAAAAAAGCCAAACATGAAATAGACTCGCATCACGGTGCTGCCTTTTTAAAATATGCAACGCTGCAATTGAAACAATTTGAAAAAAACAAAAACACATTGGTGGACGCAGTAAAATGGACACAGTGAAATGAAAAAAATACAAGAGATGTGTTTTTACTTTTTAAACTACTATTAATTTGAGTGTCAACTTTTAAAGCAGTTTGTGAGCACAAGGAAAGAGACAATGCAAAAGGCATGAGCACATCAGTCAAACACATCCATCTAGCAAAGGTTTATGTATAAAAACAGTGCTATGAAATGGAAAAACTCTGCTAGTCATTTATGCGTCTTTCAGTTTTAAACACAAAAACATGTTCTGTGTGAATAGCCCTTTAGTTTCCACATATTCATTTGTAACAAAAGTATCTGCTATTATTCAGTAATCTATTCAAGTTCTAGGTCATAAATCCCAAACTTACTGTGACAGGGTTGAAATAATGCAGCTCTAATCTAATCTGATCACACAACATCTATGACAGCAGCATTGTCCCTGGAAATTTTGGCCTGAGATGTGAAAATATGATTTCTTGGCAGTTCAGCAGTAACCTTTTCAAGTGAAATTATATAAAAAAAGCCCTGAAATGTTCTGGCGTAAATGGCACCGTTTCTTGGGAATGACCCACTTATATCACTTTGTAGAACTTGAGGAAAATTAAACTTTTTGTTTCTTTTGTAGTATGTTTTTCCTGGGTGCGATGCTGGTTATCGCTGCTACGTTTCTCTACGGGTATGAGAGCGCACCTAGTCAAGCCTAGTGAAGTATAGACTGGACATGAGATGAAACACAATCACCGGGAGATGCTCTACTTCAGGTGACGTTCAGGACGAGAGAACCAGTCATATTGTAAGGACACTGTAAGAAGGTAGCACAAAAAAAACATTCAGCCATCCAAAACTTGAGCTGTCTTCAATATCATGAAATGATATCAACACACTAACACCAGAAATGGCATTACAATGGTAATTTCACATTTCCTCATTGGCCTCGGAGCATCATGGCCGTCTAATCATCCCCATACACTGACTGCTTCATCACACTGTCTCCTGGTGTGCGGTGGGCGTTCATCCAGGTGGATGCTGCTCATTGGTGGTGGTTGAGAAGATCCCCCCCTTCTATGTAAAATCGCTATATAAATGTAATGAATTATTAAATGAAACTCAACCTGCTTCTGGTGTATTAGGTGGCAGGACTGTTTGTTACACTCAGCTGTAGACTTTAAGGACTTCATTTGAAATGTGTTTACATATTGCAGGAATCTCTGAGACAGAGCCTCGCAAATTCAACATGTTCAAGTTTCATATTTATTTTCTGTGCCGTGGCGTATTGAGAAAGCGATTGCTTTACTTGAATGTATCCTTTGAGAAGCATCATTTTCTCAAAGCCAATAAAGAGTGTTTCTAAAATGTCTTCCTGTCAAATTCTGCTAATAAAAACAACCTCAAACGTTGAACCGTTTGGAGTAATGACCTCATTTTGATTGGTCTAATAATCTGGCATAGTGGGACAAATGTTGAGAGATCAGACTCTTGCTCAATGCTCAATGCACTTTTATTAGTCCTTGAATGAACAGAGTGAACTGCCAGACCTTGTTGCTCTCAGCTGGGGGTTTCAGTGGAAATATATAATGCATCACAGTTTGTTTAATGCAAAAACGACTTGCATGCAAGAAGGGAGATGAAAAATCAGTTCCCCCCCTCGAACTGGGTCTTTCTCGCTCATAATGCATTGCTATGAAACCTTTCCACAGTAAACTCAGTCTCTTCCATTGCATAGACTCGTTTTGCAGTGGGAACGCATGTGTATATGAACGAAAGAGGGTTTTAAGCAACATTTTTATTCCTCATTGTGTTCTAGGAAATGTTGAAATCACTAAAACCACCAATTCGCTGCTGGTGTTCATGCATTGTTCATATGTTTGAATGTGTCTTTATTCATCTTGAGGAGGAATATGGCTTTGACAGAGATACAGAAGATGTGATAGAGGGAGATGAGATGAGGTATTTATCATATAACAGAGAAGGAACCCTATATGATGTATTCTACCCTTGTCTAGATCAGTGCTCCAAGCTTTAGACGTCCTGCATGCATCTCAACGTACAACGAAACTTTCCTTTGAAAGTGATTCTAGGCATGAATGAATGCTCTGTTAGATTAAGAGTTAGTCATTATTATGTTCTGTTATGTGCTCAGACTGGTTTCACCTCTTCATTTCCAACCAGTGCATAATAAAACAATACAATTCACTAAATTAAAAGCATGCAAACTATGAATAAAACTATCAAGTAATTTAGAAGTAGTAAATTTAGCAGTGTCTCATGAAAGCATTAGCCACACGTTTATACTGTGTTCATGTTAGTTTGTTGGTTCCTCCACAGAACCCTAAACATTTATTTAGCATTTTATTTGAAATATATATGTTTTTTCACATTGATTTACTAGAGCCTACTTTGTTAAAAAGCATCTTATAGCTTTATATAAATCTTTATTTAAATATGAATTAGCATTGCGTGCCAAGACTGCAAGTTTTTGAGTTTGTTTTAATATTTATTTATTTTTATAATGTTCCTTTATTTTTCATAATTAAACAGCCCTGTGTGGTTTTTTGCGACACTTTATTAGCAAAAGCATTATTTTGAAAGTAAGTCCAAAATCTATAGCAATAAGGGATTTGATTTTACATAGACACAAGTTTTGTCCACTTTCCATAGAAAGTCAGTAATTGTGTCATCCTAAATCAAGGATGTTTTATTTGTTGTTTTGAACCCTGCTAAAATCCCCTGCATGGACAAAACAGTTCTCCAAATATCTTTGTGTCCAGTAAAAGAAAAAAAATCATGCAGGTTTGTACCGACACAAAGGTGGGTAAATAAGGACAGAGTTGTCATTTTCAGGTTTTCATCCCTTGAAAGGTAAACCTGACATTTTTGTAATGGAAACTCAATTTGGTCTGTGTCATGATTACCCGAGGAGTCTCAGTGGGAGAGGACGGAGTGAGACAGATTGAGAATAGAGAGAAGGAGACAGTGACGTGGAATGGCACAGATGGAGTGCGTATGGCATGTGGCTAATCTGGTGAATGCCTATGGTGCAGCACCCACTGCGTAAACTCAAATGGACTCATGTGTGAGCATAAACAAACTCCTATCGACTCGCCGCTTCCAGGATGTGTCTGATTGCATCCTCGACATTACTAAATACACTCCACCTCAACGGGCGGCTGTCTCCGTGTACTCTGGGATCTTACGGCATGTAAAAGGTAATGGCTAGCATTTGAAATGAAGTCACAAGTCTCAATCGACTGATAGAAGTGGCAAAGAGTTTTGCTGGTTGTCCTATAAAGCAAAAGTGTAAATTTCCTGCTGGACCTGCGGTGACCTCCCTTGGTTCTTTTAATGCCTCTGGATTCACTTTGTGTTGTATGGGACCAAACATTCAATCTTTTTCATGCATTATATAGCATTCGTCCTGAAAGTTTAGTGCCTTGTTGCCAAAAAAAAAACTTAATGTAAGACTCTTAGTAATAACTGTAGAGATATCACCACTAAGGGTTTTCCAAAAGGTATAGTTCACTAAAAAATGAACATTCAGTCATAATTTACTCACCCTAATGTCGTTCTAAGACAGTTTGACTATCTTTCTTCCATGGAACACGAATGAAGATATTTTGAAGAATGTATTCGGCTGTATTTTCTCCATATAAAGACATGGCTTGCAGGAACCAGTGAGGCATGACTTTCGTTGACTGTGTATGCATGTGTTGATCATTGATTAGATTTGGGAGTGAACCAAGTCTTACGTTTTCATTCAAAGTGATCATGTTGCTCAGGAGGACTTGAAATATACAAGTCAAATTGCACTGATTAATGTTATGCTACATTTAAGTCATATTTTAAGAATTTTTGGACCACATTGTCTTTCATTGTATGGACAAAAACAGCTGAAACATTCTCCCTGGAGCACAAAAGCAGTCATAAGTAGCACGGGGATATTTGGAGCAATAGCCAACAATACTACGGGTCAAAATCATACATTTTCCTTTTATGTCAAAAATGATTAGGATATTAAGTAAATAATATGTTCCATGAAGATACTTTGTCAATGTCTTTCCGTAATTATATCAAAACGTAATATTTTATTAGTAATATGCATTGATAAGAACTTTAAAGGTGAATTTCTCAATATTTAGATTTTTTTTGCACCCTCAGATTCCAGATTTTCAAATAGTTGTGTCTCAGCCAAATATTGTCCTATCATAACAAACATACATCAATGGAAAGTCTATCTATTCAGCTTTCATATGATGTATAAATCTCAAAATATTGACCCTTATGACTGGTTTAGTGGTCCAGGGTCGCAGATCTTCTTTTGTGTTCTGCAGAAGAAAGAAAACAAACAAACACAAGGGTTAGTACATTTTCATTTTTTTCTGTGAACTATTCCTTAAACCTAGTGGGTTCATTTAGTACTAGTTACTCCTGATCATTTGCTGTCTGCCCAAGTACTTTGAAGTTTAGAGGTAGTAAAACCTCATGGTGCACGCAGAGAATTCCCTTCAACGACTGAATAGTTCAGAGCAACTGAGAAACCCAACAAAACTGGGAAATCCCAAAATCCAGTGTCCAAACAGTGCATGCAGTCTTCAATGTCCCATAGGCACTGTTAAGACACCCCTATTTGGGTGGTATCACTACCAGAGGTTGTCCTCTCCTGGGCCTCCACATCAGCACCTGGGCATCGTTGGCATTGGGCCTGCCCAGTGCGTTGGGCGGGATGGGCTCGTTGTTGCTGAGAATGTGCGGCTGTTCCTGGTGCGGCCGTCCCATCAGTTTGGCACGAGAACCAAGCGGCATGGAAGGATCCACCTCAATGTCTACACGCATACGCCAGCGCACCGTCTGAAGAACGATACGCTCTTTGGTGTCTGCGTTTAGTGCCACCAGCCAGGTGATGAAGCTCTGGTCTCGGGTGATGTGCGTGAGCATGGGCGTGTTGCTGTTGCTGATGGGCACCGCCCAAGTCACGCTGGGGTAGAAGTTGTCGTTCATGCTCACCGTTAGCCGGGACGGCTTGGATGTGGGGCCTGAGAGGGTCACTGTTTCGGTGGTGTTACCGTACCAGGGATAACTGACGCCGTCAGAATCGCTTATGGCCTTCGCCCGTCCTTCTCGAAGCTCGGGTAATTCCCAGCTGGACCTGCAGAAGGGAAAGAAGGTGAGCGGTCAGGAAGGACAAAAGAGGCATGAGTCCAAAGAGCGGCAGTGCCTTAATACATCAAACGGGCGAACGAGGTGAGTGAATAGAGATGGTGAAGGTGGGTGAGCGGACCTGCTCAGTACAAAGTGCCTCATACAAATATGGAAAAACTGTGATTTAAAAGACACGGGCTGTGAATGAAATATTCATGAATGTGTGTTTTTTCTCTCTCAGTTAGCCTTCCCACTCATTTTAATTATCTCTGTCCGCTTCTCTCCTACTCTGATGGCCTCCTTGATTATCCTGTATTTTAGGGTTAAGTTTAAAGCTTGATTTGGGGCTTGAATGAATGAATGAATCATTTATATAGCGCTTTATTGTGTATTGTTGTACACCCTAAGTGCTTTACAATCACAGGGGGGGGGGGGTGTATGCGCTCTCCCACACCAGCTACAGTGGAGCATCCATCTGGAGAGTGAGCAGCCAAGCACACGGCGCCAGTGTATGCGCTCACCACACACCAGCTACAGGTGGAGAGGAGAGAGAGACAGAGCCAATCAAGTGGATGGGATTATTATTTTAACAGAATTTCCCTCAATTTTAGAAGGTAGTGTTAGGAGCAGCTTGGCAAAATCATGGTCAATAGATTAATGGTTGGGCAAAATTCTGAATTGAAGAATTGACTGCCTTTCAATTCATGAGTGTGTACGTTTAAAATCAATGGGGCACAACTCACAGGAAGTCGAAGTGGAATGACAAAAATATTTCTTTAGAATTTTTTTGAAGAAATTCAACATAGGAAGTGCATTATGGGTAATGAATTATCTCTCCACAAGACCTTTAAAGCTATACACTTGAAGGATTGTTTTACTTTTTCACAACTTTGAAACAAGGCTTTATTACGTTTATTCTTTCATGTCAAAATACCGTTAAATGAATGTCTGTGAATTGCAATTCAGTCTACTTTACATTCAAATTTGAATTAGAGTTCTGCATCTACTTGTAACTAATTAGCGTTTTGAAAGCATTCTAAGTTCTATTCTGAACGGTCCACAACCCTACAATAGATATCCCACAAAGAACAGATTCTACAAAGATATAGAGATGTCAAACCGCACAACCTGATCATTCATTCATTTGTCACAACAGATGACCACAAAATCAACAGAGCGACCATTAAATATGAAAACCTCCAACATTGTGTTTCAGTTTACTATCAATATCATGTAACACACATTGAAACTTGAGCTTGTCGTTGTTTGTTTTGTTGACCAAGTACTCACATGCCAATATCACCATATGTATTGAAGAACTCCATTTGGGTGCACGCCTGAATCCAGCCCACGGTCCATGTCTCGTTTCTGGGAACCGGGGGCATCACTATCCCGGCCGATGCTCTGAAGTACGGGGTCTTGTATCGCAGGACAATGGGCGAATTCTCCTCAATGATGGTCGGGCATTGGTCAATGGAGGCTGAGACCTCATAGACCACTATGTTCTCCCGTCGGATGCGGGGCTTGCAGGCGATGCTTCTGAATGCAACCCATGGTCCTGCTTATTAGGGGTGTCAATGTGGCCAATGACGGAACAAGGAGGATATATTTAAGCAATATATTCATTGGCACTTTATACATCCCTCGAAACGCTGACAGATCCTCGTATTAATTTCCAACTCAATATATTCTCGATAAATCCTCTGGGAGAAAGCACTGAAAAGCATGTCTGCTATCGACATGTTTTGATGCATGTCAGAGCGCGCGTGCGTTGTTCTAGCGCATCTTTGAGACGGATGGAGAAGGGGAAGGGGAACACGGTGCTGTTGTGGAGCTGGGGGTGTATGAATGATCCGTGTCGCCTGCTCCCGAAACGCTCGAGTGCCGCACTGCCCTTGATGCTCGTCCCCAGCAGATGTGATCCGGCCTCCACCGAATTGGACACCCGGTGTGCGCCTGTTTGCCGTCCTTCTTCCAATTCACGCGTCCAGCAGTAGCTCTGAGCCCTCTGATCCTGGTTTTTCTGCTGGGCGCGGGCATGTCACTGCTGAAGAGGGAGCCGGTGCTGCATAGAGAGGGTACGCTGGTTATATTTCCTCCAGGTGAACGACCTACCCAACATTTTGTTGATGCGGCGGCTCCTTCTGAAAAGAGGGAAGCGACACAGACGGATCCAGCCAAGCAGGGATCCAGTGCATCTGATTTACAATGCAATCTTGGGTGCTACGTTTAAAAAGGCAATGTCTGTCATGGGCATCACTGGACTAATTTAGTGTTTTTCCTTTGTGTTTCCATCCCTTGCATCCATCGCGAAGACACCCTGTGGAAATAGATGATGAACACAAAGACGGTGATGGAAGTAATAACAAACACAAGCCCCCTGCAACATTATAATTAAATATATCCCTTCAATGAAAAGCAGCAGAGAATCTTAACGCAGACATGTGTTTATGGTCGCTGTTCAGTTGCAGTGAGGTGCTGATCTGTGTTGCCAGAGTGCGCAAGAAAAACAAGCTTTCTGGATGTGTTTACATTAAAGCTGGATCCAGTAATGCTAAATTGCAACTTATTATTTTCTAAATAAATAAATACAATCTAAAGTGAAAATTATCTTATTTATGCACTATTTAATATTAGGATTGTATGCAGCTTAACAAAAACAATACTGAGAAAATTGTTCTTTCAAAATACACAATAAATAATGTTTTCAAAGTTGAATGAACTAGTTAAAAGTTGAGTAGGCTATAGTCAGGGTAGAGCCATATTTATGATTTTTAACAGGAATGAAAATCAAGCTGTGAAGTGTAAAAGTACAGCATCTTCAATGGATTGTGTACTGTTGTTTAACAAAATGGCAATTGTTTAGCTGATGAAATGTCTTTCTGAAAAAGGTGTTCAGTAGGCAAAAAATATTATGAGTTGTGAAAATTACCTGTAAAGACTAAATTAAGCCATAACCTCATTCTCATCTGTGTTAAATTCAATATGGCGTCTAACCTGATTTTATGGTCTATAATAAAACTTTTATTGTCACTTAAGTAAATTTGTACAAAAAATTCTTTAGACTTTAGACTATGTTGTTTATACTGCATTTATGGCAAAGGACAAAAGAGTTATTAAAAAAATATACCCAGTCTCTTTTCTTATTTTGTACATTGAGTGCTAGAAAAAAAAACGATATTCTGTAAAGGTAATTTTTTTTCTGTAAAGAAAATACATAAACACTGAATGATTAGTCATACTTTGTGATATAATGAAGGTCAAGCATCAGCAAACCTAAAATACGGTAAAATAATCTGAACATTAGGCCAAAATTTGGGAACGCTCACATTTAGTTTATAAGGATCTAAAAAGAAGTCGCGTATAATAAGCGGACATGGCAACCCGGGTGCTGATGCTGGCGCGCGAACCCCAGACTCAGGAGGGGTGCGCGTTCTAGAGAGCATTCAGAACTGTGGGCGCGGCTTAAGGAACGTCAGCGTCTCCTCTGCTCTCTGATTGGTCGGACACGTGTACGGCGGAAGTGGAATCTGCCCCGCGCACTTCCTGGACACGCATCAAGCGGTCATTCAAGCAGCTCTGTACCTGACTCGCAGGGGTCGATGGTCATTCACTAGAGCAGCTCTCTCTCATCCGCACGGTTTATGATAGTGGCTTTGCTGCACAGGCTGTCGGAGAAGCTCCCACGCGTTGCGCACAGGTTGAGTGTGATGATGAAGCCGCAGGTTGTGTTTGTTTTGGGCGGGCCTGGCGCGGGGAAGGGGACACAATGCGCGAGAATCGTGGAGGTAAGAGAGGTCTTTTATCATATTAATAGAGGATAACTATATAAGCGCTGTATGCAATTCAACGAGGCTTTATGGGGCTGGTAGAGTGTTGCGGTGTTTACTTCAAGTTCATTTCTTTGTCCTCGAAGACATTTCACGAAGAACATGCCCAGCGCCATCTGGTCCCTTTTACAAGCGATACTGTGTTTCATCTGACATGATGATATAATACATTTGATGGAAAGAGAATTTTCTCCGAATGAAGATGTGCATTGAGTTAATAATTCCCTGGAGTGTATTCATATATCCTGGTTATGACCAGGAGCGGTGTTCAAACAGGTCCCGCCCTGCTGTCTGTGCAGTGTTCAGCGGTCATGATTCATGGTTTGGGACCAGCTTTGGGTTAAAGGGCGTATGTGGTTAAATGTACAATATGACTGTGAACGGGAGGTTTTATTTGTTATTTTTAGATTTTAGTTTTTGAAAAAAAAGTCTTACGCTTATCAGTTTGATCAAAATACAGTAAAAGCAGTAATATTGTATATAATGTTGAATACTTTCTGAAGGATCATGTACGGACACTAAAGGCACTGAAGACAGAAAATACACATGAATAAGTAAAATGTTGAAATATGACAATTGAACATTTGAAAGTGATATATCTGTTGCTGTTTTATTGTAGTTTTGATCAACGTATTTTATTGTTGGTGAGCATAAGATACGTCTATCAAAAGCTTAAAAAAACGTAATTACTTTTATTCGTTTAGCAGATGCTTTTATCCAAAGTAACTTACAATCAAGGAGTACAAAACGACTTCTCATAGAGAGCCGATAATCTCAGGAAGCGCTCGTGATACGTTTCAGACATTGTTCAGATCAGTACAAGGTCGACCGGAAGGGGTTCAGGAACGTGTATATTGTATTTACAGTAACTAGAATTTTTTAATCACCCTTTTTGGCTTGTCTGGTTCATTTTCTTTTGAACAATTGTAATTTTTAATAGCTGGAAGAATTGTTTAAACTAGTTTTAGATAAATAATTTAGAAGAATAAAGTCACGCCACAGCTCTTCAATGTCAACTACTCATTTCTTATAACTATGTAATAGCAAAAGACTTATTGAAAAAGATCCAATCTCTGTTCTTATATGATATATTTGTACTTTGAGTGCTGGAAAAAACCTTCTCCATTAGCCTTATGGCTTCTAAACAAGGTTGTGAAACGAGTTTTTGGATGCTTATGAAGGCCACGTAACACAAAAGGAAACAGCTATTTTTAACGCTCCAAAAGCAGCACCTAGTACCAAAGAAATGAATTTGCATTTTCATTCAGACCAACGTGAAAATCAAGTTTTCCCAGATAGCAATAAGTGGGTGGCAATATGCTAATGTTTCATTTGGGATTCGTTTTAAAAACGACTCGTTTCAATGATTCAGAGTCGACTCTTTCTTTTGAGAAACAATGACTTTATACACGGAGCACCTTTCAGATTGAAAACTTTGCTGGATGTGTTCATTCACTTAAAGCGGTGTTACACGCTGCATGAAAGCTTATTTTCAAAAATCCATAATTGAGGCACTTTAAAAACCTTTGATCTGTCAAAAGCAGTGTTTGCTACAAAGCTGCCTGTTCAGTTACCAAACCCACACTCCTCTGTTTCGATTCCGTTCATATAAATGACTGCGGTCATGTTCCTTTGTAAGAAGTAGGGGTGTGTGATTATATATCGTCTGCGATATTATCTTAATTGTTGTTTTAACGATGTGCAATTTGACAATATCGAGTATTTTGGTCAAACACAACTAACACCTACATAGTGCACGCATACATTAGCCTGCGTGGTGATGAAGGGGTTAAACAGTGCACGCATACATTAGCCTGCGTGGTGATGAAGGGGTTAAACAGTGCACGCATACATTAGCCTGCGTGGTGATGAAGGGGTTAAACAGTGCACGCATACATTAGCCTGCGTGGTGATGAAGGGGTTAAACAGTGCACGCATTAGCCTGCGTGGTGATGAAGGGGTTAAACACATACATTAGCCTGTGTGGTGATGAAGGGGTTAATCAGTGCACGCATACATTAGCCTGCGTGGTGATGAAGGGGTTAAACAGTGCACGCATACATTAGCCTGCGTGGTGATGAAGGGGTTAAACAGTGCACGCATATGTTAGCCTGCGTGGTGATGAAGGGGTTAAACATACATTAGCCTGCGTGGTGATGAAGGGGTTAAACAGTGCACGCATACATTAGCCTGCGTGGTGATGAAGGGGTTAAACAGTGCACGCATACATTAGCCTGCGTGGTGATGAAGGGGTTAAACAGTGCACGCATACGTTAGCCTGCGTGGTGATGAAGGGGTTAAACACATACATTAGCCTGCGTGGTGATGAAGGGGTTAAACACATACATTAGCCTGCGTGGTGATGAAGGGGTTAAACAGTGCACGCATATATTAGCCTGCGTGGTGATGAAGGGGTTAAACACATACATTATCCTGCGTGGTGATGAAGGGGTTAAACAGTGCACGAGCGCATTTAGAGCGTGTTCTTTCACTGCATGATTCAGCTTATTAAAATGCATTAAGAGTGATCGCAAAATTCAAGATATGGGGGCAGAAAATGTATATATTTACATTTCATATAGTTAAAATCACAGGAAGGGTGCCGTTTTTTTCTTCAAAAATAAGCATAATTACAAATGTGATATTGATTTTATACAACAGTTCAATAAACAATAAGTTAATATTAAGAGACTTACGTTTTAGACACCATATTGCCTGTTTTTGCTGCATTTCGCCGACAAAAAATAATTATAAACCACTACAGCGATATTTTGAGTCTCAGTGATTCGTTCCTGAATGATTCAATCGTTTAAATGATTCGATTCAGTTGCAATGATTCGGTTCAGTCGCAATGACTCACTTATTAACAGTGACGTGCTGCCATCTGCTGGCGGTTTAATTTCACATTTAAAGTCTATTTTCATTTTTAAAATAATTTTAAATATCAGTATTCAATGTTTTATGTTTAAAATGTCAAAAAAGGATGCATTTGTGATCACTGAGGCAGCTCCAGTTAAAGCACTCGGTGTGAGCTGCATTAAACAGTTTTCCGCGTGTGTGACTCGTGACACATCTAAACACCTTCAGATGCAGCGGTGGGCGGAGATTTCTGCAGAGATTAATGTTGATGATCGCCTACTGGTTTCACATTTGTTTAGTAACAGCCTCGAGCCAAATGTGTATCATCTTAATTGACTGGTTAAATGTAACAATTTGACTCAAAAGATGTACACTTTTAGAAACAAAATGGCTTTATTAAAAGGTAAAAATCTAATTTAAACTTAAATGAAAAGATTGATTAATCACTGATGTGAACCGAGCACACAGAATATGAAGGTATTCAGATATCAGCACAATAACACACTCGGCAAAATATCGTCTAATTATCGTTATCGTAAAAATAAATATTGAGATATAATTTTCTTTCAATATTGCACACCCCTAGTAAGAAGCGTATGATCTGACAGGTGGCATTGACTATAATGCATTGAAGTCTGTAATGTGTTTTATTGACCCGTCTCTCTCCTGTGCTCAGAACTACAGCTACACTCACCTGTCTGCCGGAGACCTGCTGAGAGAGGAGCGCAGCCGCACCGGCTCAGAGTTTGGGCAGCTCATCGACACCTACATCAAAGAGGGCAAAATCGTTCCTGTTGAAATCACCATCAACTTGCTGAAAAAGGTGCTTCCACTCATCCAAAGCATTCCCGGCCGTGGCTCAGGGTGATTGTAGAAGGGAAGAGGTGGACATTTACTAACAGATTGAGAATAATCACTGACAGTTAACTTAGTTTCACTATCAGAGTTCAAAGAGCGGCTCATAACTGCGCCAAGCCTCTTTACAGCCAAGATATCGGCCTTTTCTGAGCAGATTAGTCATTTATCTTATCTAAGAATGGATGTTTTCAGATATTCATCTTTACTGAAGAAACATGTATTTGTCAGGCAATGGAAAAGACCATGAAAGCAGATGAGAAGAAGTTCCGCTTTCTTATCGATGGGTTCCCACGAAACCAAGAAAACCTGCAGGGATGGACCAGTGTCATGGACGGGAAGGCGGAGGTCAAGTTCGTGCTTTTCTTTGACTGCAGTAATGAGGTGAGGACTCGAGAGCAGCTTAGGCTTTAGAGTGTTTTATATGTATTCATTGGACACCATTACAGGTGATTAAAGTGGCATATGATTATTGAAATATCATTTAGAATGAATAATGAACACATTTTTGGGGTATTTGTGAATAATAGAGGTGTTACGGTATACAAACATGATGGTTTTAGTGTCACTGTTCAGTAAAGCAGGGAGGAAAAATATTTTTTGTTATCATTTTTTTTAATCAAAGAGTGGTTTAATGAACAAATTGTTGCTCTGATTAATTAAATTCAGTTATAATTAAAATGTCTTATTAATAGAAATTGACCTCGCCTAATGCTGTAAACTATAGGGAGCGTATTACTTTCACATTTGTATAATATTAAAGGTTAAATTAACAGCAGAGTCAACTCAAATTCAATTATTATTTATTTTTATATATATAATAATTAACACTCAAATAAAACAGATGTATGTTTTTATTTGACGTAAATTGCACAGAAGGCCATTTTTACATTTAATGATAAAGTTTCTATTTGTTGTTGAAATATAATCATTTAGTACGGTGTCTGTCATAACTTGTTAATAATTGAGAGATTAATTAAGATAGGTTAAGTCAAATAGAATGAAAATATAGGCTAATATACAGTAAATGCTCTTCTCTAGTGAAGCTGAGCTAAATGCTACGCAACGTTTTGTTTACAAGCTGTTTTCTTGACATCTTTCTGCGGTTGAAACACAGATTGAGTGATTACATGAGAGATGAGATGTTCAGTCATGTTTATTTATGTTATAATAAAGCTGCCGTTTGAACTCAAACATCAGAGAGCATCAAAACAACATTTGTTTTTCAATTTCCTAAAAAGGACAGAGTCTGAAAGATGAGACTTAGTTTTATTTTATTAAACTGTAAGTTTCACTCGTGTAGTGGTTATTTGTACCGTACACATGTGGACCGAACCTAAATGACATTTAGTAGATGGTATGTTCTGAATTTGTTTTAATAACATCATCTTATGGATTTGTTTTTATTAATAATAATAAACAATAAACACCGTTGAACAATCAGAAACACCATAAAGATGACATTCACGGTTTCTACTGTCTGGATTGAATGTGATATTTCAGGTTTGCATTGACCGATGTTTAGAGCGGGGGAAGAGCAGCGGGCGCACCGATGATAACAGAGAAAGTCTAGAGAAAAGGTACTTCTCCTTATTATAACTGCAGCAGATGTATTGAGCTATATGCAAAGCGTGTAGCATGACCACTGTAATCATGTTAAATTAGACCGTCACCATATAGTTTGGCATTATATGGAAATGTATGGACTGCCGTCTCTTTGTGTCTACAGGGTCTTTGATTCACCTCAAGTTTCCCTAAATATTCTTGTTTTATTTTCAGGATCCAGACGTACCTCCAGTCCACACGGCCCATTATAGAGCAGTACGAGAAGCAGGGGAAGGTGTGCACGATTGATGCCTCCCGATCAGTGGATGAGGTACGACGGTGTTTAGCTCATTTTGTGACTTTGATCTGGGTTTTTTGAGCCTGGGGCTTTTGGTGCAGTTCTGCATAAGTTATTTTGTTGTGCTTTTTATGAAAGTTTTTGAAAAACATTAACATATATTTTAATACAAAATTAAAAGTAATAGTTCCCCCAAAAATGAAAATGTACTTCCAAAACATAGAGGAAATATGTATCTTCAATTCTTCAACAATTTCTTCAACTTGGAAAATTTGGCCAAATTTAGCATTGCATCATTTACTCACGAATGGATCCCATTGCAGTGAATGGGTGCCGTCAGAATGAGTCCAAGTAATCCACACCACTCCAGTCCATCAATTAACAACTTCTGAAGCATTTGTAAAAAAATAATACCATCAAGACATGTTTAACTTCAAACCATTGCTCAAATCTGTGTCCTTTGTCATCTTGTCTGAATCAGTCGAGAAATATTCACAGATCAAGCACAGCTTACGGTACAAAAACAGTTCTCAACAAATATGTGTGCGTGAAGGACAAGGGGTAGATTTTCACTTCCAGACAGCTCACGTCACAAGACATTAACTGATGGACTGGAGTGGACTATTGAGATGTTTTTATCAGCTGTTTGGACTCTCATTCTGACGGCACCCATTCACTGCTGAACAAGTGATGAAGGAACAAACTCATCTACATCTTGGATGGCCCAAGGGGGAATACATTTTCAGCTAATTTAAATTTTGGGTGAACTATTCCTTGAAAGGACACACTTTCATTAAAATCCCAAATGTATTTCATTAAGATGTATCTTTCACTAGAATATATAGTCTGTCATGTAACGATGCTATACAAAAAAAATTTCTTTTTATTCTGTTGTGTATAGAAATATTAAATGAGAAACTTGAGCTTAAAACAAACCAAAAGTGAAGTGTTGCCTTGAATTACCCTAAGACTGAAAGTCAAAATAAATCAGAGCTAAATAGAAAAATATACAAAAACTACAAAAGCACATCATAAAATTACTAAAACTTAAACTTAACATAAAATGAATAACATTGAAATTGAGTTTGCATTATTTTTTTATGTTGTTATACCATAGTAATACATTGATGTATTATTAAATACTATACTAGTAATATATAAATAATACTAATAGTGCAGTGGAGGTAGATAATAAACATCTGTCCATTCTTTAGAGTGTACTTTATCTTCTTTTGTCTGTTTTATTCTTCCAGGTGTTTGGAGATGTGAAGAATCTTCTGGAGAAAGAAGGATAAACGTCCACAGCACAAACCCAAAGTCTTGAAAACGAAGGTCTGGTTATTGTCTGCAGCGTATGCCTTCATGTACCCATATATATACATTTTTACTCATTCAACAGTAAAATAGGTTTGTTTTTTTGTTTTTTAGATGAGAGCGTGTGTGCTTATGTCTATGTTTGTAAGTCTTTAAAGAAAACACGTTTGCTGAGCAAGCGATCCGTACTTGCTCAATATTACACGGATGATGAACAATATTCAGTAGAGAGTCAAGCAAGCTTGAGCAATGTTCAGCGCACGTCTATCGGACGAGAACATGCACGCTTCTGCTCTTAACTTCAGGAGAATCTGACATTCAGTGTATAGAACACAATAAGCCAAGAATAGGTTGTAAAATACTGCAGATCCTATTGGCTCCTGCACTTAAGCGTTTCATTGTCTTAGCTATAAATGACCAACATGAAGTACGAGTGTTTGAGTAGATCTCCAGACCGGTTTGTCATTGTTTTGTATAGTAATCCGCAGCAGGTTCTGAGGACCGTTTGCTGGCCACCCAATAGAGAGCTGGGTTTTAGCTGTATGTTTTTCTTTTATCATATTGTGGCTGTTGTATTCCAAACACGTGCCATCTTTGCTCAGGCAGTAGATTTTAAGATGTGGGGAATGGGGGCTCGTGCTTTTATTTGATTGTCTCAGCATCGTGGTGTTGTTCATGAAGAAACTGAATTTGTCATATTGATGCGACCGTTCCATAAATAACACAAAAACAATACATGAAATATCAAGAATGACAGAACCCACTGAAAGAAAATAAATGTTTTGATGTTGAATGTCTTCTGACTCCAATCTAATGCTCGGTTTGACTTTCAGTAATTCATGATTCTGCTCTACAGGGAAAGAAAGAAAGCCGCCTTGAGTCGAGTGAATGAATGATGCATTTATATAGCGCTTTATTGTGTATTAGTGTACACCCAAAGCGCTGTACAATCATGTGTGTGTGTGTGTCTCTTCTCAACCACCACCAGGTTCACATGAATATGACCGGCACTATTATATGCAACACCAATTTTTTTTGTTCTCAGGAAATAAATTGCAATGTAAGAAAAGATCCAGCATTATTGTCTCTTTTAACAGCAGCATGATTTTTAAACTGTTAGTCGTTTCTAAATTCAATTTAGACTTGATTTCTAAGGTCAATAGTCTGAGGTCATTGTTTTGTAAGATATTTATTTCAAATAAATAAAAAAAATATAAAGCAGCACAACTGTTTTCAAAATTAATAATCAAAAATGTTTCTTGAGAATCAAAGCATTCAGGTGCATCTCAATAAATTAGAATGTCGTGGAAAAGTTCATTTATTTCAGTAATTCAACTCAAATTGTGAAACTCGTGTATTAAATAAATTCAATGCACATAGACTGAAGTAGTTTAAGTCTTTGGTTCTTTTAATTGTGATGATTTTGGCTCACATTTAACAAAAACCAACTCATTCACTGTCTTAAAAATGAAAATTGTATCAGGAAAAGGTTCATTACTCGACGCTTTTTAAAACGGTTCATGCTGTGGTCATCTAGTGGTCTTAAAAATGAATAACACCTTCAAAAGTGCTGTGATTCATTACAGCTGCTGATTTCACAACTGATTCCTTGTTTTAATTTATTGTATAAAAATAATGGCCATTGTCAAAGTCATTCATTTGTGTCATCGGTGTACTGCCACAAAAATAATTCAAATAAATCAAACATAAACTCATGAATTAAATCTGTGATCTGTCAATGTTAACTCTGTCTCAGTCCTTAGACTGTTATTTCATGAGCAAAGTTCATTTGACCTTAATATATAAATTATGATAAAAATAAAACAATGCAAACGCATTATAATGTAATATGATGTAAAGGACACGGCGCTGAGGTTCGCTTCGTTTGAAGCAGATACTGAAGCAGTCACGTGGTGTTCAGGTGAATGAAGCTTCGGACGTCATAAATCACGTGCTTTTGGCAAAACAAACACAGCGCTTTAATGTGAGATGTTTCAGGTTTTTTTGATACAAGCTTCAGAAGTCTCGGTGTTGAACGTCACATCACTACTGAGATTGGCCTTTTAATATTATTTCTTAATGCATTACAACTTTAAATGTTTTCATTATAACGGTCTTCTATGGGATTAAATGCTTAACGTGTTTAGCATGTTTGCTATATATATATATATATATATATATATATATATTCTGAGCTCAGCCGCTTGACACATATTATATTTTATTAACAAACTATACCGAATTGAGTCTTTATTTATTTGGTCATAGTAGGCCTATATATTTTATAAACTATAACGAATTTGGCCTTTTCATATCACGTTTTTATTGCAATAATTACACATATTACAGTATGTAATATGTGTAATACATAACATACTAAAATCCTTTCAATAATAAACGAGTTATGGTTTAATAGTTATTTTTCATATCACTGTTTTTATTCAATAAGCCACTTACGTTAAACATTTCTTTATAATGTTTTTCAATGGGAGGAAAATACATAATGTAAAAACTTTGAGCGTTACTTTCATAATCTGGGCACATCTGTTAACTTGTATATCTAGTTTGCAACATGAATAAGGTGTATACTGAGTTTTGTCTTTTAATATTACGTTCTTAATTTATTATGCCACATTCATTATTTTTATAACTGTTTTATATGGGAGGAAAATACTTAACATGAAACTGTTCATTTCTTTCATGTTCTGGGCTCCTCCGCCTGCAAAGTCCTTTTAGAAAGGCAAATAATATCCACTTAGCTTTAAGGTGAATGTAATATTAGTCATATCAACATTACTATTGTTCAATTTTGTAATTGTTGCTGGTCATTTAAATGTATGTTTTTTTATGACAAGTATCGGAATCGGTATCAGTATCGGCGATACTGGCCCTGTATTTACTCGGTATCGGATCGATACCAAATTTGCAGTATCACACACCCCTAATTCAAATATAGTTTCTCATCTATAAAATCATGTGCTCACACTCTTTGACAGTTGTTCGCGTTCATTGGAGGTAAATAATAGTTGAATGCACTGTAGGCATAAAGCTGTAAAATAAAGCAGCTAAGCCTTTCTGGATGAATCCGTGCTTGTGAAAGGACCTCTCATGTTTCTGCACAACAATAACCCTTTGGACAAAGCTTCATTCATACAGAAATTGTTCTGTGTTGTGTGGAGGAACTAGAAGAGCATGATAAGTGCCTTATATATAATGACCCCAGAACTTTTTTACAGATGAATGAATCAGCATGATGCTTCCACCATCTAATGTTTAACAATGTGGAAATATGTTGGATGATTAGGTTCTGTTTTTTTATCTAATATTTCGATATATTTAGTGTATGTATTCTTATCTATATGACTACTAAAATGACAAAAGCCATGTTGCTCTCATACCTTTCAGTATTCATAGTGCAATGACTTCCATGACTGATGCAGTGTCGTCAGGGTCTTCGGCCTTGTCCCTTGCACAGAGATTTATCTAGTTTCTCTGAATCTTTTGCACTGTAGATGATGAGATTTACAAAGTCTTTGCAGTTTGACGTTGAGGAATGTTGTTTTTAAAGTCCACAATCTTTGTGCACTTTGCCCATCTTTACTTCTGAGAGACTCTGCCTCCCCCATAGCTAATCATGTTCAGAGTCAATTAACTTAATTAGTTGCTAGAGTTCTCCCAGCTGAAACTTTTCTAAATGTCTATCGTTTTCAACACTTTGTTGCCTCCGTGCCTTTTTTGAGGAACAAATTTGAAATGAGCTCATTTAGTGAATGAAAACGTTCTGGTTATCTAGAGAATAAAATATTGATTTTTGACAGTCTTTTAGTTTTCATTAAAAAAAAAAAAAAAAAACTCCCAACTCTGGAATTGTGTAATTTACATTTATTAATGGCTTTTATACCACGAGGAATACAATAAGTGTCATTATAAAGAGGCAAACAGTCACAGGGAGTGCTTGTAATACAACATTTCTGGCATTGTTCAGCAAAACTAGCTAGACAAGGAGAGGTTAAGGAAAGAGAACAAAGGGTTTTTGTTGTTGTTGTTTTTTTATGAAGAAGAAGGAGCAGAAGGCAAGTGATGACGGAAGAGATGAGTTTTCAGTTGTTGCTTGAAGATCCAGCAGTCCGGATGGGGGGGGGGTATCATTCCACCAGCCAGGAACGGTGAACGAAAACGTTCTGGAGAGTGATTTTTGTGCCTCTCTGTGATGGTACCAGGCACGTGCAGGGGGGGGGTGCTTGAGCACCTGCCCCTTTGCCCAAAGTGCCCTTTTGTCAAGGCATTTTTTTTTTTTTTTTTTTTTATTAAACACCCTTCTGTGAAAGCCTGCCCAATCTAACTATTAGTAAAATTAATGATTAATAATTTAGCCGTAAATAAAATCACCCACATGATAACCTTTCACCTGACGACCTCATCCGAACGATCCCTCGCGCTCAGGCACCACTTCAATATCGTCCGGACGGTTGCAGCTTAAGTAAGTGGGGTTCTCAGCGGAGTGGGGTTTACTTATCATTATTATTATACAAGAACAACGTGAAGAGAACAGATTGCACAGCTTTTGTTTAAATCGCTGTGTTTAGCCTGCAGCAAACGCCACTTCTAACGTTATACACGGCAGCAGCACCATAAACAAAGGTGCAACTTCGTTCGTGCTATTTGAGGGAGAAAAGTTTCATGGGGGTGGAAGGGTCTGGTATTTTAATGTCATTTGACTAAAATCTATTCATACTTTTACTTTTATTGTTACAGTATTTACAGCATCCGCATCAATACGCGTATCAGCAAGGAATGCATCACTATACATTGCTGTTATGATATTTTGGGCACAGCCCTATTTAAAGCCTTGTTTCATGTGCCCCTTTTATATTTTGAGCACCTGCCCCTCCAAAGGTCTCTGCACGGCCCTGGATGGTACCACAAGGCGTCGCTTGCGCGCAGATCTCAGACTTCTGTAGGTGATGTAGATTCGTAATAGTCAGTGGAAGTAGGCAGGTGCTGAGCCTGTGGTTGTTCTATATGCAAGCATCAGTGTCTTGAACTGGATGCGAGCTGCAACCGGGAGCCAGTGCAAGGAGATAAAGAGAGGTGTAACATGGGCTCTTTTGGGTTCGCTGAAGACCAATCGTGCTGCAGTAATACTTTACAATAATGCATTAACTTATAATAAGCAATACATTTACATTAGTATTTATTTATTTTTGTTTACATTAGTTAATAATAAAACTATTCATTGTTGTTCATGTTATCTAATTAAAATAAAAATTGAAATAAAGCGTAACTACAATAGTATTCAAAATATTAATAACTAATATAAATATTACTAAAATAACACCACATAAATTCATATTTCAAACTAAATATGATGATGTTAAATAGTGTTAAAATTGTAGCTACACAAACCAAGTTTTTGTATGAAACTTGACAATTGATTTATCATATTCATCTATGCTACTCAACACTACACCATTTTAATAATCTATTCATATTTTCTATCACTGAATGTCAGCACAACTGTGATTTGGCTGTACATAATTATTAGCAGTTATGCATATGTACATGTAAGATTCTTAAATATGCACAAAAAGAGAGGGAAAAAGGTATAATTATCAAACCATAACTTTGCATTTGTTTGGTATCAAATATTTTATTGCAAGGACCTTCGGCCCTCTAGTACCAAAACCAGCTGTACAAATACACGTAAACCAATATAACTGTGAGACAAAGCAGAGCTTCTAAATGTACCACACTGACAAAACATATAAACTGCAATTGCATAATTATTTTTGTACCAATATTCCCTGTCATATATTATATGCAATGCATAGTTTTACTAAAAAGGGAGTGAAATAGCATTCTTCATAAAAAATAAATACTAGAGATCTTAGACTATGACTCAAGGCTGTCATGACAAGAGCTTGACGTACGATGCTTGGAAGTCAGTATTTACAGTAAAATCATGATGAAATCATGCAGGCTGAACCAGAATGTGCTGGTGAACTAATGCATATTTAAGAAATAATATGCAGCATCACCATACGAGTAAACACGGTCATTGGCAAGACAAAGGTCCATGCGGGCATCTGTATTTTCTGATGAACTGTAAAATGTCTCTGAAACAGCTTGATGTGTTTTCAAGAGGTCACGAGGGAGGCGACAGGCAGGTCTGTTCTGCTTCTGCGGTACTGGACCTTGGTGTTGGTGATGGCTCCATGCTTTTGGCGCAGATGCAGACGCAGCTGACTCTTGTGGCGGAAGTGCAGGTCACAGTTCTCACACTGAAATGAGAAACCAAGAAGAGTTCGCATCAAATGCTCTCTCAGTTCTAACATTCAATACTGATACGAGAACAAATGTGACCCTGGACCACAAAACCAGACATAAGGGTCAATTTTGTACAATGAATAAATAAGCTTTCAATTGATGTATGTTTGTTATAATAGGACAATATTTGGCAGAGATACAACTATTTGAAATTCTGGAATCTGAGGGTGCAAAAAAATCTAAATATTGAGAAAATCAACTTTAAAGTTCCAAATGAAGTCCTTAGCAATGCATATTAATAATCAAATATTAAGTTTTGATATAATTACGATAGGAAATTTACAAAATATCTTCATGGAACATGATCTTTACTTAATATCCTAATGATTTTTGGCATAAAAGAAAATTGGATCATTTTGACCCATGCAGTGTATTGTTGGCTATTGCTACAAATATACCCCAGCGACTTATGACTGCTTTTGTGCTCTAAGATCACCAATATGCAGGTGATGCTCACATGATAAGGTTTCTCTCCCGTGTGTATTCGTAAGTGACTCTTCAGCGTCTGAAGGTGGCGGAAGCGCGTGCCGCAGATGTCACATGGGTACGGTTTCTCTCCGGTGTGGATCAGTACGTGAGCCCTCAGGTGAGCCACCTGAAACCACGAAAGTAGAAGATGAAGTGCATTTGCTTTGAATCATACAGAAACACATTCTGGGGCGCTGATTGTACCTGGACGAAGCGCGAGCCGCAGGTTTCACATTTGTATGGTTTTTCTCCTGAGTGGATCCGTGAGTGTGTCTTCAGATTGGCAGGTCTGTTGAACTGCGCTCCACACACGCTACAGCGGTACGGTTTCTCTCCTGCTATAATACACCAGTATAAAAATGTAAAGCTGCAACACACAGGTCTGAGTGAGCACCAGTTCCAAAGCATTGCAAATGTACCTGTGTGGACGGACTTGTGGCTCGCTAGGTTCCCGTTATAGCAGAACATGGCCTGGCAGCGGTCACATTTGTACGGTTTTCCGTCCTGCAGCCACCGCGGCTTCTCTGCGTCAGATTCGCTCCTGGACTCACAGTCGTTACAGTACACTCTGTCCCGCTCTGCAAACACAACACATGAGCTATTAGGAGTCATTCACACACTGGAAGTTATCAAATCAGATCTGTGAGTTCAGACTGTCAACATTGGTTATGATAATAATGATTTAATAACAATAAGATTCCAAAAGATTTTATCCACAACAGTTAAGAGTAGCAGACATTGTGGGAAAACTCGGCTGTATTTTTCACATTCACCTCACATACTGACCAATAGAGGGCCTCAAAGAGAAAAAACACCCCACAGGAAAATAATGAATAAAAATACACCTCAGGTATGTTCACTTAAAATATATAATGTAATAACTAAACATTAGGAATATTACGTTAACTATTAAAACATTCAAATATTTTATTATTTAATCAGGTAATACATATACATAACTTAACTTAAATATATAACACACACACACACACACACACACACATATATATAAACAAAGTAATTCCTAAATATGATTAAATATGACTGCAACTATTAGAAGATTTATTATGTATATTACTAGTATTTTAAAACTTAAATAGGTCATTATATATACATCACTTATATATAACCCACATACATAAAACGTAATGCCTAAATATTTTTTTATAATAATAATGAATTAATAACTACTAAAACATTAAAATACATATTTACTTTTTTTTTTAAATAAAACTCAGAAAACCACTGGGGCCTAGATTTTTGTAAATACTTGATACTACTACTACTAATACTACTACTACTACTACTATTAATAACTACTACTACTACTACTACTACTACTACTACTACTACTACTACTATAGTACTACTACTACTACTACTACTACTACTACTACTACTACTACTACTACTACTACTATACTACTACTACTACTACTACTACTACTACTACTACTACTACTACTACTACTACTACTACTACTACTACTACTACTACTACTACTAACTACTACTACTACTACTACTACTACTACTACTACTACTACTACTACTACTACTACTACTACTACTACTACTACTACTACTACTACTACTACTACTACTACTAAAACTACTACTACTACTACTACAAATACTACTACTACTACTACTACTACTACTACTACTACTACTACTACTACTACTACTACTACTACTACTACTACTACTAATACTACTACTACTACTACTACTACTACTACTACTACTACTACTACTACTACTACTACTACTACTACTACTACTACTACTACTACTACTACTACTACTACTACTACTACTACTACTACTACTACTACTACTTCTACTACTACTACTACTACTACTACTAATACTACTACTACTACTACTACTACTACTACTACTACTACTACTACTACTACTACTACTACTACTACTACTACTACTACTACTACTACTACTACTACTACTACTACTACTACTACTACTACTACTACTACTACTAACTACTACTACTACTACTACTACTACTACTACTACTACTACTACTACTACTACTATACTACTACTACTACTACTACTACTACTACTACTACTACTACTACTACTACTACTACTACTACTACTACTACTACTACTACTACTACTACTACTACTACTACTACTACTACTAATACTACTACTACTACTACTACTACTACTACTACTAATACTACTACTATTAAGATTTTTACAGAAAAATATGGGGGCCACAGTCAAATCTTACATATATCTCAAATTATGCAAAAAAAATCTTACTGTGTCCATTCTGACTCACATGTGACTGACACTGACAAAATATTAAAATCTCTAAAAATACTAATCAGATTCCGCCCATGTACGAATGCTGTTTAGGTCCATTTCAACATTGTAAAGAAAGTGTGTTCACCTGATCTTGTGGGTCCTGTGCTGCTTTCTGTCAAAGTGTTGGGAAGTGAAGAGTCTGGTTCCTCTTTTTTGATGCAATCATCTGCAGAGCTAAAAACACACGACACCATGTTTAAGAATAATGCGTCAGATACTAACACAGGCCACACTGCATCCTTAAAGCTTGGCTTCACTGACCTGCTATCCATACTCAGCTGCCCTCGGGCTTCACCGCTCTTGTTGGTGGATTCTGTAGCCATGTGGGATGGAGTCGGTGAGCTATTATCATTCGCCCCGTCTGAGGAGTTCAACACAATGAACTTGTACTTCTTCCAGTTGCGGACCTTGGGGAGACTGATGGAGCTGGGAGGAGACGCCGCTCCTCGACTGCAGCTGCTGGACTCTGCGGGGGAGTTGGGTTGGCAGTCTGATCTGAGAGGGCTCTTGGGCCCGCTGGTGTGACACGGCTCAATGCTCTCCACCTCTGAATTCAGAAGCGGAGTCTTCCTGTCTCCCTCGGCTCGAGCTGAACGGAAGAGCACAGATGGACGGTTCCTCTCCTCTCTGGCCTCCGTGGCTCCTCCGTTAGTCTCGGTCCGAGCCGAGGCTCTGCTGTCTGGCGGGGAGTGCTGCTGGCGGGCTATTACGCCGGTCTTTGGGATCTGCCAGAGCGGGTTTGTGGTGTTGGAGACGTCCATGGAGAGAGGTAGATGTCTGTAGAAGCGAGAAGGGCTTTCGGTGGAAGTGCTGACTGCATAGTGCAGATAGGAAGGAGCGTAAGTGCTGAAGTTCACGCTGGATTGGGTGTTCAGGGCATCGCTGTGGATGAAGGGAGCTTCTGAAGATAAACAGCCGTGATTAACCAGCATATCTGCTCTGGTCTGTTTTACACACAAGCCCCTTTGAGAAAACCAGCAGATGATGAGTCAGTGACAAATAACAGAGTCCAAGATGAAGAAAACAAATCTAAGGGCCAGTTCTGTAATCGGTGTATTCTTATTGGTTTATTTTTGTTTTGAAAAAACGTTAAACCATTTTTAACCATTGTTTGATTTAATGACTGACTTTAAAATGTCATGTGGTATAATCATGTAAAAAGCAATATAATATTTGTATACCTTTAATATATGCAAGCGTACACATTAAAATTTTAAAAAGTATTACAAATAATAAATATTATAATATAATAAAATAAATCTAAAACATATATACAATATTAAAATGATATATACAGTAGAAAATTATGATTAAATATATATATATATATATATATAACATTTTATTATTGTATAATTTATACAAAAATACAAATATCATGAATTATTATGTTTAATGTTTTGGACTACATGACAAATTACAATGTAAATGAACTTTGCCATGTCAAAAAAGTCAAATGATGTGCTATTTTAAGAGATTAAAAACTTAAAACATAGAAATTAAGATGCAGACAAGTTTTTCAACTATTCAGTATTTGTTTTCATAAACGATGATGCCATTCTATTTAATTAATATAGATACATTCCTTTTAATTAGTTTTTTTTCTTCATTATGATATCAGGAAAGTTGTATCATCCTATTTTTTTGCTATATGCCCCCCCCCCCCCCCCACCCAAATAAATACATTAATTCAAAAATAAAAAATATGCTCATCATATATGAAGTGAACTACATTTTTTTATGTATTTCTGAATTATTAATTCAAATATGAAGTTATAATTTAAGACAAATAATATCTATGTTATGTCTCTGATGGTGTTTTGTGTGCCTTTCTAAGCACTCACCTGGAGTCTATGAACCTCTGGCACGTGTCCATCACATGCTCCATCTGTAAGTATGTGGCTGTGTTGAGGGTGGCTATAATAAAGTTATCTTTAAGCGTGAGGCAAGACGTATACATGAACTCCAATAATATGGCGAAGCCATCGGGGTCCGCCTTTGGATCTAAACTTATGATGCTCAAGGTGCTTTTATAAGCATCTGCAAACATGGAGTAGAAGAGGCCACTGGAAAAAGACAAGATGGAATACAAACATCACTTACCGTGCATGTCATGTATTTAACATTTAGCAAAATTCAAAAGTCATAGCACTACCTGCATGCCATCAGAACGGTCTTATGGGCCCGGAACTGCTGCCCACCGACCACAATGGTGACATCGGTCAGGATGTTTCTGCTGCGGAGGCGGTTGAAGTTGAACAGCACATCACCAGCATGGCGAGTGAACGTAATGCAGCCGTCTGCTGCACTTGACATCGTTCACCTGCACACAAAGCATTCAGAATCAAGTACAACATTTGAATTAACTTGATACAGTCAATGAATACATGCCCATCGGTCACTAAACTTTTAAAATCAACGATTTCACTCCAGATATACTTAAACAAATCTGTATAGATATATCTAATGTTACACAATAGGCTACATTAACCTAAAATCTTCATGTCAAGCTGTGCAAGTTTAGTCAAATGAACACTAGATGTCCACAAAATCACAATGTTGCAAACTGAAGATATGATCTACATTTACATTTAGGCCTAACGATATTTTATATTAAATATTCTTTGTGAAATATATAATACTAATTATTATGTCTCTGTAGTAAACATTTGCTTGCCTTTGAGTTTGTTAATTTTATTTCATTTTGAATAGTTATATAGTAAGATATATAATTGATGTTTTATACATATGCACACGTACTGTACAATGTATACATAATTTTAAATCCCCTTTAACTGCTATATTCATAACATTTTCATATTTACTATATGCATTTGAAAGCAAAGTGTGCAGACAAAGAGAGCTGCCTACCAAGACAACTTTAAACAGCATAATTTATGCTTTTATATTAAAGCTACCATACCCTGAAAATGCCATCTAAGTAGACAGCTTACTAAGTTTGAGACACAGCCCTTGAGTCATGAAATTAACTAGATCTCAATGACGACGTCTTTACACGTTTGATATTATTTCAGAAATTCTGCAACACCTTTGAAACACGAAAAATATGCATTACCTTGATGTAGACTAACATCACTATATAGGAAGCAGTAGGCTACATGATTTAAGACACTTTCCCGAGTGACACTTGTTGAACAGCGAAGGTTCATATTGATATATCAAACCATCTGGCATATTGACTAAGTATTATGACAACAAGTTTATGAATAAAAGCCACATGAGTTGACTCTATTACAGGTGTTCGGTGTAAAACGAGCGTCTCGGTTTGATCCGGTTATGTTTCAGTGAAACAGAGACTACGGTACACATAATAATACACAATCTCACGACATTAATATGCCTCAATGTTGACGCAATCGAACATAAAACATATTCGCATGCTGGATTTATTAACCAAAATGTATTTCATTTTCCATGAAATAGATCAATTTGAGAGTTCACCAACATTTAATAAGTGAATGACAAAGTCAGAGAAAGCCTATGAAAAATAATAACAATAACATTTTAAATGTAACGTATATGATCTACGCGTCTGCTGTTTAATGACCACGCAGGCTGTCTATTATAGAGCATAAACTTAGTTTCCTCCCATATAAAGTTTCATAAACCTGTCTTTATTATATAATTCAGAGCTTCCTAAATCATTTCCTCACTGAATCTAACGCAACTCTATAGAGAGTGAAACTGACAAATGAGACGAATCAGATTAACGTTAGTTATTCACGCAATTAGGCCAACAAAAGTCGAGTTGCGTAATTAACACGACCGCTCTACATACAACAAAGTAGTCTGGTGTAAAACGAAATAAAACATATATTATAGAAATAACTCGTTTCTTTAGAGCGTCTCGTGTTTAGTCTAGACGTTTTGCTAGATAGAAGAAAATCACCTGGTATATTTTTCTTGGAAGTGTCCACCGAAGACAGTTCTTGGAAGAACTCTTCTGAGAAGACGCAGTTCGCAATTCTCGGAATTTTACCAGTGGACCAAACCACTGAGACAACAGAGGGGGGATCTAGACTTTCTGTCCTCGCGCTCCTGTAGTGCTAACTTACTGCTTATCATAAACATCATCCAAGTCATTCTGAATGCTCTAAAACTAACACACATGCTAGATGTTATTGCTTATAGCACCTTGTTTATTAGCATAGTCGTTGTAAATACACTCCGCGCCTCTGTATGTGGTGGTTCGCTCCAGAGACGCGGTCATAATCTACGTCACTCCTCCTCCCACTCTTTCACTACTGTACAGAAATGGTTCCTCCCGATGTGACCCCTCCATTATAATAATGTGTATATTATATCATGTTGAATTAACTCAGCTATTGTCGTCATAAGATACTTTTAAGTCCTGTGAAGATAAATCACTTTGATTTACAAAGCAAATCACACAGAAAAAACAATCTATTTTTGTCTGTCCGCGATAAGTTGAATAACAACAAATAATCATGCCAGTAGCTGTTTGAGATTCTCCAGTTCTAGGTTAACTATAACACCACAATATTATATTATTACATCGTTATTATTATTATTTAACATTTTGGGAGTTGTCTATTTCATAAAAGGTTTAGATACTTCTTCAAAAATCAATACGTTTGTGGTTTCGCTCAGTTTATAACAGATAAGACCTTGAACCATTTTTTATTGATTGTTTGTATTATTTGCACATCTGCTAAATAGATAAATAAAAAAGAAACATGTACCTGATAAAAAAAAATCTTTATTTATTTATTTTACAAGAAAAATATTCTCTGTATCCACATATGTTTTAATGAGTCAGGGAATGTGGCAGTATTATAACACTGTGCTATAATATTATGGCTAATAATGTGTTTTGATACTTTAAGAAGGTGTTATATCTAAATGTCAGAGTTTTCATTTTGGGGTGAATTTTCTCTTTAACATTGTTCTTTTCTAATTACATGTTCTCTAAAGTAACATCACAAGATCTGGGAGGTCAAAGATTGATTACAGCATAGAATTAAGAGGCTCACACACACACACACACACACACACACACACACACACACACACACACACACACACACACACACACACACACACACACACACACACACACACACACACACACACACACACACACACACACACACAAGCTCATGACTGCTTCAGCAGTGTACTGTAACTTAACACTCAACAAAGCAGCTATTCAGGACCATAACGCAGTGCACACAGCTCTCAGCACTATTTATATATCAGTCCTAAAGAGGTACTGGAAACATGCACATTCGGTTGTGCAGAAAAAACTCTCATCTAACACATTGTGCTTCAGGTACTCCAAAAACAAAACATAAACATGACAAAACTAATAGACGATCGTGAAGTCCCTCAAGAAATACCAGAGGTCAAACTATAAAAGAATTGTCCTAAAATCATTTGAATAAAATCACAATAGTGTGTGTGGACATACATATATATATATAATTTGTAGGCATATGAATGCTCATAATAATTTGATAAATAATAGGTAAATAAATGATAATTGCATTAAGCTTCTATTGAATGCGCATGAGGAGAAATTATGGCATTTTGGTGCGTAGTAAAAAAAAGTAGCATGCTCTAAATGACGGGCCTAACCGAGCGCTGAAGGACTGGCCTAGAAACGTCTGCAATGTCAAGGCAATCATTACAGTGCAGCACTTTGATATTGCACATCTTCCTGACAGTTAAGTGAAGTTCTGTATTGTTTCTGAAGGGGAAATCATTTTTGAAGTTCTTTCATTGTGAAAGGTTGGCAACATGTCATATATCTTAAACCTCATTGTGAAACTGCCCCCACCTCTCACATATCTAAATACATGCTTCCTCTTTCTTCAGAAGAGGAAAGTGCCTCATCGGAAATAAACGCTGCTGTCATAGACCTCTCATTTTCATATAGACGATGACTTTTCTAGAGAAATTGGTCTCATGTTATTCTTATGGAGATTTCAGTGTTTTTATGATAATCTATGTATTACATATTTATTGGCAGGCCCAGCTCACCCCACTCAGGGTAATACACTTTTTGTTTGTTGGTCATTTTATGACTCACCCTAAAAACATTTTGGCCCACCTCAGAGAACTGGAGGCAAGTATGTTCACCAATCATTTCTCCAAATAGATCATACGGCTTTATAACTCTAGTTTGAATGCTAAATCAAGTTACTGTTTTTATCAACATAGATCGAATACATTTCACAAACACATATCTGTCACACACATCGATATACTTTTCAATGGCAACAATGCTGTGTCAATTTTACTCATCACTATCACACATCAAAGACACAGTTCAGAAAGTCGACAGGCTGTTCCAAGAAAAGCATTCATATACAGGCCATAGATGACGTAGTGACTCATCTTGTGTGGTTATCTCAGTCATTCAGGTTTTGTAGTGATCTGCAAGGTGCGCCTACAGTGGTGTAAAACCTCATTGCATACGAACACCTCATTCATTGACAAACACACAGACGCTTGTCTCTCTTCAGCTTCAGATAAAACACAAGTTTGGTTTGAAATATGTGTGAAAGTGTTCCTGTACATTATGATGTTTTATTTGGTTGTCAGTTGTGACATTAGTATATACAATATACATAAAAAAGAAAACTACATGACTTTCTTTTGTGTAACTCAAAAGAAGATATTTTGAAGAATGTTGATGACCAAACAGTTTTGATTCCTATTGACAGAATAAAGTAAGCCATACAGGGTTAAAACAACATGACGGTGAGTAAATGATGACAGGACTTTCATTTTTGGATGGACTATGCCTTTGATAGAAACTTTCACCCAGTGATATAACCGGTAGCTCCGACTTTTCTAGAAAATAGTGCATGTCATTTATTTGGTCATGTGATCATTCCTGCACACAAAACATCTGTTAAAGTTACCATGAATTTAAAGTCATGGCAGTTATAAAGGTCATTTTATAACAGTACTTTGAGCTTGTGTATATGCTCAATACGTACAGCTTCATTTAAGTGTATTCATATCTTCTGAGAAAATGGATCAAGTATATGAACAATAGTTTCTAAAATGAGAATTTATTCACTTAAATGTCATCTGCAACCAGCAAGCAAGTAGCAAATCCTTAGCTAAAGCCTTTTGGCTACTTACGATGAGCCCTTTAACATACTCTAAAGGAAAAGATATTTCAACACACCATGCTTTCACGGGTCTTGGAGCTGTGGGTTCCCATGCAGAGCTGGATTCAGTGCACACACCTGCGCAGCACTTTGCACCTGCGTGTACCTTCAAAATACATGTGTCGGTTTTCTCAGGTCAGGATCGATTCAGCACACATGACCTCGTACTGTAAGCATAAGGCTCGCTTTGCTGTGGAAAACTACTTAACCAAACAGATCCAGAAGTCCATTGATCTTCCATGGAGTATGTTGACCTTAGCCTCAGTTCAACGGTACAGAATCTGTGCATGAGGGGTCAAGCACTGCACCAAACTACGGTTTACTTTTTAATGAATCTGTATTGACTTGCACTGCTATTGCTTTGCTACTTGAACAGTACTGATCGATGAAGTGACAGAGGTCATAATGCAGACTTTACATACATGGATAGTTCTCCCAAAAAAGACAATTCTGTCATAATTTGCTCACTATCATGTCGATACCTTAACATTTTTGCTAATCTTTAACCCACAAATGAAGATATTTTTAATGAAACATAAGAGGTCTTTGTAGGTTCAATGGTAATCCATTCCTCAAACTTTCAAGCTTAAAAAGTTCATGAAGACATGGTAAAAGAAAACCCTATGAATTGAGTGGTTTAAAGGGACAGTTCACCCAGTTTACTCACCCTCATGTCGCTACAAACCGATAATACCTTTATTCATCCTCAGAACACAAATGAAGATATTTTTGATGAAACCCAAGAGCTTTCTGACCCTGCATAGACAGCAACACAACTACCACATTAAAGGCCCAGAAAGGTAGTAAGGACATTGTTAAAATAGTCATGTGACATGGTTCAACTGTAATGTTATGAAGCTACGAGAATACTTTTTGTGCACAAAGAAAACAAAACAAAGACTGTATTAAAAAATGTCTAACCCTAGCCCTGTGGTCTGAGTGGGTCCTAACGCCCCAATATAGTGACGGGGACACTATACTGTCAACAAGCACCATCCTTCAGATGAGACGATAAACTGAGGTCCTGACTCTCTGTGGTCATTAAAAATCCTTAAAAAATCCTACCATCCTGGCCAAATTTCCCCATTGGCCTCTGATCATCATGGCCTCCTAATCATCCCCATATCTACTGATTGGCTTCATCTCTGTCTCCTCTCCACCAGTAAGCTGGTGTGTGGTGGGTGTTCTGGCACAACATGGCTGCCGTCGCATCATCCAGATGCTTCACACTGGTGATCAATGAGGAAAAAAAACCCCCTTCACAATTGTAGAGCGCTTTGAGCGCTTAGAAAAAAAGCTGAAATGTAATGAATTAATTATTACTGATGTCACATTTTAACAATGTCCTTTCTGGGCCTTGAATGTGGTAGTTCCCTTGCTGTCTATGGAGGGTCAGAGAGCGTTCGGATTTCATCAAAAATTGTTGTGTTCCAAAGATGAACGAAGGTCTTTTTTACGGGTTTGGAACAACATCAGGGTGAGACAGTATTTTCATCTTTGGGTGAACTATTCCTTAAATACAAGTCTAATGAAGAGATACGATACCTTTATATCATTTAACGAATGCATTAAATTAGAATTGAATCAATTTGATGAACAAATGTAGGTTTTTACACTCTTAAAAATAAAGGTCCTTTATTGGCATCAATGGATCCATGATGAACTTATAACATTCATGGAACCTTTTCATTCCACTAAAGGTTCTTGCAGATGTTCATACATAAAACAAATTATACTAAGAAATAAATGTTCATTAAAAGCTTCTCTGGGGAACAAAAGGATTCTTTATTGCGATCTATGTTTTTATAAAAACATGAAGGACCTTTCAATTCCAGAAAATGTTCTTTATAGTCAAAAATGGTTATTCAGATTTTAGTTCGCACTAAGGAAAAACATTATTCTGTTAAGAAATATTCACTGAAAGGTTCTTGTAGGAGCCCAAAATGGTTCTTCTATGCCGGGTTGAAACACTTTTGGAACCTTTATTTTTAAGAGTGTATAAACTTCAATTAATGCACATAAAATATGGTCAACAGAAGCCAAGCTATACGTGCCTGAGGCGTGAGGACTAACAAGGTTTGTTTTCATGGGATTGTGTCTTTTCAGAAGACTTGGAACACTTCAGAAACTGCTTAGTTCATATGGATTACTTTAACAATGTCTTTATGAAATTTTTGAAGAGTCAAAATGTAGGTGTAATTGATTTTCAGTGGAGCGTGGATCTTTCTGGTTTCATAAAAAACACATTCACTTTGTTTTCGAAGATAATCAAAAGTCCGACAATGACACAAGACCGTTTTCATTTTTGAGGAACTGTCCCTTTTATGAGTTTTCAAAACTGTGTCATGTTTTTAAAAGGAAGGGGGTTAAAAAATAGTTTTTATTCAGAAAGTACTGTGTTTCCCCTTATTATTAGTGTTTTTTTCTAAAGCGCCACTATTTCTCATTCTTACAGGGATTTTACCAAAATCCCTAAGTATTAAACTTTGGCATATAAATCATCCTGCACCATTTTTTTGCTACAGATATTAATCATACGCCAAATCATACGTCAAAATAGATTAAACTGATTTCTAGCTTTATCCCTCACCCGCCCCATCTATGATTCTCTCGTTTCAACTCTTGATCTGATTAATGAACTTTCTCCTCCATCCAGCACTGGCCTATTCAATTACCTCACCTCACGCTGGTGTGACGCCTTTTAATAACGCAGATCCTATGCTGCTTAGCAAAGATTTACAACAACTTGTAAGAGTCAGCCAAATCGGTTAAAGGTGCCTATGTTCAAATGGGGTTAGATCGTACTGAGTGAGGCTGTGGGAGTTAAAAGAATGAGACATAGGCCTACAACAGAAATACATTAGATAAGAATGGTGTATTTACAATATTTACTTGAATACAAATTAAATATGTTCTCTGAATCTTTTTTTATCAGTTTAAAATAGTAAAATTAGCTAACTTTCAAAACTTTGTGGTTGGTGTAATTTTTTTATGTTTTTCAAAGAAGTCTCTTATGCTTCAGGCCACATATTTCGATAGGAATGTAGACAAATAATAGACAAATAACACCTTTGGAACATTACAAATGTTGCTAATGCCACTTGATCAATTTTATTACAACCTTGCTGAATGAAAATATTATTGTTATTTTTTTTAAATCTTAACTGGTGAAGTCTATGCAGCTGTGCCTTTGGTGTCTTTTTCTGTTGTTTAATTTTTAAAGCAAATGCTGATAGATAAGTCATTTCATAACAAAAACTAACACTGACAACAACAACAGCATGAATACAGTCAGAAACCATCAAAACAATAATCCAATCGATCACCACTGCAGTATGGAGTACCTCAAGGCTCAGTACTAGGCCCATTACTTTTCACGCGTTACATGTTACCCTTGGGAAATATCATCAGGAAGCACGGGGTTAGCTTTCACTGTTATGCTGATGATACTCAGCTCTATATTTCTTCACGGCCCGGTGAAACACACCAAATTGAGAAACTTATGGAAGCATTGTCGATATAAAAAACTGGATGACAAATAATTTCTTGCCACTAAATTCTGAAAAATACAGAGGTGTTAATTATCGGACCTAAAAAACCACACAAGTAATAACCTAGAACACTGTATAACATCAGTCAGGAACCTAGGTGTGCTATTTGAAAGAAATCTCTCCTTTGACAGCCGTGTTTCTAGCATTTATAAAACTACATTTTTTATCTTAAAAATATATCTAAATTGAGACCTATGCTCTCAATGTCAAATGCAGAAAAGTTAATTAATGCGTTTATGACCTGAAGGTTAGATTATTGTAATGCTTTAGTAGGTGGTTGTTCTGCACGCTTAATAAACAAACTACAGATGGTCCAAAATGCAGCAGCTAGAGTTCTTACTAGAACCAGGAAGTATGAACACATTAGCCCGGTTCTGTCAACACTGCACTGGATCCCTCTTATACATCGTATAGATTTTAAAATCTTGTTAATTACTTATAAAGCCCTGAATGGTTTAGCTCCTCGGTACTTGAGCAAGCTCTTATCGCATTATAGTCCTCCACGTCCACTTCAATCTCAAAACTCTGGCCATTTGATAATACCTAGAATATCAAAATCAACAGCTGGCGGCAGATCCTTTTTCTATTTAATGCCCAAACTCTGCAACAATCTACCTAACACTGTTCGGGAAGCAGACTCACTCTGTCAGTTTAAATCTAGATTAATAACCCATCTCTTTAACCTGGCGTACACTTAACACACCAATACGCTTCTAATATTCAAATCCGTTAAAGGATTGTTAGGCTGCATTAATAAGGTCAACCGGAACCGGGAACACTTCCCATAAAACATTATGTACTTGTTACATCGTAAGAAGAATGACATCTACGCTATTATTAGTCTTTTATTTTCTTATTCCGAGGTCACCGTAGCCACCCGATACGGTCCTTATCCAGATCAGATGATCACTGCAGTCACCAGATCCAGTCCTTATCCAGATCAGACGATCACTGCAGTCAACAGATCCAGTCCATATCCAGATCAGACGATCACTGCAGTCACCAGATCCAGTCCGTATCCAGATCAGATGAACACTGCAGTCAACAGATCCAGATCAGATGATCACTGCAGTCACCAGATCCAGTCCATATCCAGATCAGACGATCACTGCAGTCACCAGATCCAGTCCATATCCAGATCAGACGATCACTGCAGTCACCAGATCCAGTCCATATCCAGATCAGACGATCACTGCAGTCACCAGATCCAGATCAGATGATCACTGCAGTCACCAGATCCAGTCCGTATCCAGATCAGATGATCACTGCAGTCACCAGATCCAGTCCGTATCCAGATCAGATGATCACTGCAGTCAACAGATCCAGTCCGTATCCAGATCAGACGATCACTGCAGTCAACAGATCCAGTCCGTATCCAGATCAGATGAACACTGCAGTCAACAGATCCAGTCCGTATCCAGATCAGATGATCACCGCAGTCAACAGATCCAGTCCGTATCCAGCCCAGACGATCACTGCAGTCAACAGATCCAGTCCGTATCCAGATCAGATGATCACTGCAGTCACCAGATCCAGTCCGTATCCAGATCAGATGATCACTGCAGTCAACAGATCCAGTCCTTATCCAGATCAGACGATCACTGCAGTCAACAGATCCAGTCCGTATCCAGATCAGATGATCACTGCAGTCACCAGATCCAGTCCGTATCCAGATCAGATGATCACTGCAGTCACCAGATCCAGTCCGTATCCAGATCAGATGATCACTGCAGTCACCAGATCCAGTCCGTATCCAGATCAGACGATCACTGCAGTCAACAGATCCAGTCCGTATCCAGATCAGATGATCACTGCAGTCACCAGATCCAGTCCGTATCCAGATCAGATGATCACTGCAGTCACCAGATCCAGTCCGTATCCAGATCAGATGATCACTGCAGTCAACAGATCCAGTCCTTATCCAGTTCAGATGAACACTGCAGTCAACAGATCCAGTCCGTATCCAGATCAGATGATCACTGCAGTCACCAGATCCAGTCCGTATTCAGATCAGCTGATCACTGCAGTCAACAGATCCAGTCCTTATCCAGATCAGATGATCACTGCAGTCACCAGATCCAGTCCGTATCCAGATCAGATGATCACTGCAGTCACCAGATCCAGTCCGTATCCAGATCAGATGATCACTGCAGTCACCAGACCCAGTCCGGTCCGTATTCAGATCAGATGATCACTGCAGTCACCAGATCCAGTCCGTATCCAGATCAGATGATCACTGCAGTCAACAGATCCAGTCCGTATCCAGATCAGATGATTACTGCAGTCACCAGATCCAGTCCGTATCCAGATCAGATGATCACCGCAGTCACCAGATCCAGTCCGTATACAGATCAGATGATCACCGCAGTCACCAGATCCAGTCCGTATCCAGATCAGATGATCACCGCAGTCACCAGACCCAGTCCGTATCCAGATCAGATGATCACTGCAGTCAACAGATCCAGTCCTTATCCAGATCAGATGATCACTGCAGTCAACAGATCCAGTCCGTATCCAGATCAGATGATCACTGCAGTCAACAGATCCAGTCCTTATCCAGATCAGATGATCACTGCAGTCAACAGATCCAGTCCGTATCCAGATCAGATGGTGGATCAGCACCTAGAGACAACCTCTACAGCCCTGAACGTCAGCGGAGACCAGGACACATAGATGAGCCCCAGAGACAGATCCCCAGTGAGGACTTCGTCACCCAGACAGCCATCGGGAAAAGACCACTGGAACCAGTGGAGCCCTTAAAATCTGACTTTGCTGCAGTTGGAACAAACTACTGGTTCGTCTGGCCGGAGGGAAACTGCCCCCCGACTGAGCCTGGTTTCTCCCAAGGTTTTTTCTCCGTTCTGTCAGCGATGGAGTTTTCGTTCCTTGCCGCTGTCGCCTCTGGCTTGCTCAGTTGGGGACACTTCATTTCGAGCGATATCATCGACTTGATTACACAGATACTATTTAAACTGAACTGAGCTGGACAATGACATCACTGAATTCAATAATGAAACGCCTTTAACACAACATTTTTCCTATTTTGTTATTGTGCAGTTGCTTTGACACAATTTGTATTGTTAAAAGCGCTATATATATAAAGGTGACTTGACTTGACTATAACAGCAATGGCATAATTGATTCATAATGAAATGCATGCTGGGAGCCCGTAAACAAATCAGCAGCATTCTTCAATATGAAACTGTTTGTTCAGACAGCTCTGTTCTGTGGGACAACATTTGGGGTGAATATTGTGTGTTTTATGTAGTCACATTTCATATGTTCATATATGTGACTCAAGATATGACTCCATATGCTACAATTACATTAAATGTAATAGCTTTTTTTAACCATGTGGTTCTCAGTTTATACACATTGATGATAGTGTTAGCCACATGTCAGGTTGTTTGCGCTTGAATCATCTCACAGACCCTGACCTCTGCATGGCTGATACAAAGATGATATGATATAAACGCCTAAACACATAGAAAACAGTGAACTTACACCTCAAGCGCATGTCGATATGAGCACATCCTAATCTATCTATAGAGAAAACCACACAAGTGAGTGTGATTCTCTGTATGCATGCATTTAAAACACATGCAACACCACTGGTATCATTTAACTTAGTTGAGAATAAATTGGTAACACTTTACATTTATTAACATGAACCAACAATGAAAAATACTTCTAAAGCATTTATTCATTTTAGTTAAAAAAAAATCCAAAAATGTAATTTGTTTGAAATGTCATCACCAATCACATCCAACATGTAAAGCAGGTCGGTTTGTTTCTTCAACAGAACAGATTTGGAGAAAGTTAGCATTGCACTTGCTCATCAATGGATCCTCTGCAGTGAATGGGTGCCGTCAGAATGAGAGTCCAAACAGCTGATAAAACATCACAATAATCCACACCACTCCAGGACATCAGTTAATAATGCCAGAGTCCATAATCCATAATAATGCTTTCTCCAATGACAACGACGGTGCTTGATCTGTGCATATTTCTCTCCTGATTCAGACCAGATGCCTTTTTACTGGAGAAAGACATTTTATGAGGACTCATTTGAAGTTAAAAGTGCCTGAGGGTTAAATTTTCAGTAAATCTTTATTTGTGGGTGAACTATTCCTTTAATGTTAATTTTATCATTTACTAATACATTAATACAATTAAAAGTTGTATCTGTTAACATTATTTAATGGTCTTAACATGAATTAACAACAAACAGCTGTATTTGTATTAAGTGCTATTAACAAAGATTGATAAAAAAATCATGAATTGCTCATTGTTAGATCATTTTAGTTAATGCTAACATTATGGGACCTTATTGTAAAGTGTTACCGGATAATTTCATTATTAAGTCACTAACAAATATTATATAATGACATGCATGAAAATAATTGAATCACTGTTGCATATTTCTAACAATGTGAATCTACATTAAGCATATGACCCTAAGCATAATATTATGTGTTTTTAAAAAAAAGTTTTTATGAAGTGATATCGCATAAGGCAGAACCTGATTTTACCAAGTGCGACATGTTCCTGCGTCAACATCTTTGTTGACCCTGGAACAACATTGTTATCAACCAATCAGATTTGAAGAACAAGTCTTTGTGAAGTTTAGGCTTATAATCAGTGTTTGTTGCTTGTACATCAGTGTCATTCATCTATCAGTTCCTCTGATTTTAGGGATTACTCATGGTTAAGTTTAGGTTTAGGTGTAGAGAAATGCATCACGTAAGACATCTACAGCTCTTCAGCAGTGATCATATAGGCTCAGAAGTGATACGCTCAGCTCTTGTAGCTTCTGCAAGTGCTCACATCAGCTATCTTTAGCTCTGACACGTCCATACTTAGAGTAAACAGCTTATCACTGGCCAGCGTTTGGTCATAAACCTGTTACACCATACATCACTACTTCCGCTTCCAGAAACACACCAGCATAAGCTCAAACTGATCATCTTTTTGAGGTTATTCAAAGTTCACAGTGTAATATTATATGATGTCCAAAATTGATCATACAGCAGCAAAACTGACAAGGAGGACTGGTTTGATGATGAACATAAATGCTCTATTTTGGTGGTAAATATCAGTGTTCCTGTATAGGCATCTGTTTGTGTATAATGTTCTGTACAAAGCAATTAAGGCGACATGGTTACTGGAAAACAAGAACATGCAAAACTGGATCCCTCACCTCAGGCATTACTATCTAGTATGTTGAAATGGGCGAGGCAAGTCAAAGCAGGTTGAATACATGTTATTTTCAGAAGGTGAACGTTACAGCAAACCCCACCTTATGTGTGAAGGTATCTGCCAAGACTGTCAGCTGAGTGAGGAGTGCATGGCTTTCTAGGAATGTGTGAAAGAGCTCGACCTACAGCGAGAACCTGTTTTCAATGCGCTCCCTGGTGGACAAACAAACACATCTGAAATGACTCAACTTGACTAGCCTTTACCCTTTTAAGTGGATTATTAATCAGCAGTTTTACATTTTATGCATTTAGCAGATGCTTTAAAGTGCATTCATGATATACATGTTTTTATCAATATGTGTTCGCTGGGAACTGAACCCACAACCTTTAGCGCTGCTAACGCAATGCTCTACCACTGAGCCACAAGAACAATAAATGAGTAGTTATACCTCTAATAATGATAACCTTATTTATGTTGAAAGGACAACATACTAACAGGTTTGAACTGAAGAGCTAGGCCACGCATCGTTTTCCACTGAACTTTGGAGGAATTTCAACTATTGGATCACGTGAGCCTGTCTGTGTTTCCACCCTCATTCCTTCACCAACCTCATTTAATCCACAGTTTTGTACAGTTTGTCTTCGGTTTGAAGAGTCACTACTACAGTGCCAATGTTAAAGGGCATTATGCAGTAAGGGTTCAAGAAGTCCACTCATTTAGTTTGTACATCTACATAACTAAAATAAATAAATTATATATATATATATATATACAGTTGAAGTCAAAAGTTTACATCTTGCAGAATCTGCAAATTTTTCTTTGTTTAGTGATAGTCGTTCATGAGTCCCTTGTTTGTCCTGAACAGTTAAACTGTCTGCTGTTCTTCAGAAAAATCCTTCAGCTCCCACAAATTATTTGGTTTTTCTGCATTTGTGTGTATATGAACCCTTTCCAACAATGACTGCATGATTTTGAGATCAATCTTTTCACACCGAGGACAACTGATGGACTCATTTACAACTATTACAGAAGATTCAAACACTCACTGATGTGGTGCTGGTGTGAAAACTTTTTGAATTTGAAGATCAGGGTAAATTTAACTTAATTTGTCTTCTGGAAAACATGTAACTATCTTCTGTAGCTTCTGAAGGGCAGTACTAAATGAACAAATATGAGATTTAGGCAAAACAAGAAAAACATATCTTCATTCTGTTCAAAGGTTTTCACGCCCTGGCTCTTAATGCATGGTTTCTCCTTCTGGAGCATCAGTGAGTGTTTGAATCTTCTGTAATAGTTGTAAATGAGTCCCTCAGTTGTCCTCGGTGTGAAAAGATTGATCTCAAAATCATGCAGTCATTGTTGGAAAGGGTTCAAATACACACAAATGCAGAAAAACCAAATAATTTGTGGGAGCTGAAGGATTTTTCTGAAGAACAACAGACAGTTTAACTGTTCAGGACAAACAAGGGACTCATGAACAGCTATCACTAAACGAACAAACAGCTGTGGATAATTCAGATAACAACACAGTATTAAGAATTAAGTGTATGTAAACTTTCGAATGGGGTCATTTTTATAAATTCAACTATTATTTTCTCTTGTGGACTACATGTAAACATCTTTTATGTGAAATATCTTATTCAGGTCAGTATTAAATTAACAATAGCATGCATTTTGTATGATCCCTCTTACTTGGTAAAATAATTCACATTTTACAGATTCTGCAAGGTGCATGTTAACTTTTGACTTCAACTATATATATATATATATATATATATGTGTGTGTGTGTGTGTGTGTGTGTGTGTGTGTGTGTGAGACCCTGGAGCACACAACCAGTTATAAGTAGCACGGGTATATTTGTAGCAAAAGCCAAAAATAAATGTTATGGGTCAAAATGAACGATTTTTCTTTAATGCCAAAAATCATTAGGCTATTAAGTAAAGATCATGTTCCATGAAGATATTTTGTAAATTTCCTACTGTAAATATATAAAAACTTAATTTTTTGATTAGTAATATGCATTGCTAAGGACTTCATTTGGAACTTTAGAGGTTATTTTCTCAATATTTAGTTTTTTTTGCACCCTCAGATTCCAGATTTTCAGACCCTTATGACTGGTTTTGTGGTCCAGGTTCACACACACACACACACACACATATATATATATATATATATATATATAGAGAGAGAGAGAGAGAGAGAGAGATAGATATTTTGAAGAAAATTAGTAACCAAACAGTTGCTGGTAGCCAATGACTACTACAGTATGGGGAAAAATATAATGAAGTCAATGGCTAACAAGAAGTGTTTGGTTAACATTTTTCAAAATATTTTCTTTTGTGTTCAGCGACAGAAAGAAACTCATACAGGTTTATTATTACAATTCATTTAATTTAAATAAGTGAAACCCATTTTGACAAGTTTTTGGATTTTAAATTACAAAATTAACTTTTTCACCTATACTTTTCTGTGATTTCAGTTAATTTATGTACTTCTGTTCTGTTGTTTTAATGCACTATGCAGATTTGACAATTTAGGTAAGAAAGAAAATACATAAATAAATAACCCTCACAAGCCCCAGGGCACTTCAGTTACGAGAAATTCAGACTTTCATTTAGTGACGTCAGTATTATGGTGTTTATCACTGATATCTCCTACTCCGAGAACAAACACAAACAGACAAGCAAAATATACATGTTCTCACAGGTTACTGGTAAACTAGCATTTTAAGATTTGAAGAACTGCAAAGCTAAGTGCTGGTGTTGAACTAGGAGTGATCATGTACGTATTTTACAACTTCTTGTCTATAAACATCGTAGATAAGGTTTTATAGCATCTCTTTTGTTTCTATGCCCTGCCTGGGTCAACAATAACAACAAATACCAGCGTTAGAAACGACACGAATTCGCACTTGTTCAAAATAGCTTTACAAAGAGCTAAAACTGTCCTAATTCTAGAGGCCGACTTTAAAATGAGTTCAACTCTCACATCCGCTTGTTCAAAAGCAAGCCACGCTGTCACTCAGCTGCTGCTGCTGCTGCTTTATGAACAACCGCATGCAATTAATTGACACGCTACATAAAACAAATGATGCAAAATGAAAGGATTAGGTGTAGGCTGAATCTTCTGATGACTCATAGAAGTGTCCTTTAGGAATGACTGCAAATCAATCTAAAAAGTGTTCGCCTGCGCCAAATACTGCAGGACGGTGGAGGTATCCTGTAAACCGCGGTGTTGTGCGGAAGCACTTGGCAACAAAGTGTTTGCCAGCCAGATAGAAATCTGCTCATATGGTGCTCAGCCTTTTAGGTCAAATTAACAAGGTTTAGGAGGAAGTAAGTGCTGTCATTATCCCGGCGTCACTCCATAATGCCGGTGACACATGCTCAAATTATGCCATATTCAGTTTTATGTGCATGTATCTTTAAAACATCATTAAAGAGCACTTTGCCGTAGCAAATAAAACAAAAACCTCACGCCACTTTGTTAAATAAGCTGTATTTTGATACACCATTTGAACATCATCTATTTATTTAAAACCAACAAACCTGTTTTGACAAATGGAAGTCTCTGCTTTGTGGGTGATTTTGCCTCATTTAAAAGGTCACGGAAAATAAGTGCGTCAATAACACATAATCACTCTTTGCGTGGTATATAAATGAAGACGATCCGAGGTCAGAAAGAGTTTCATAAGCTCGGCTGAAGACACTGCTTTGACTCTGTTTCCAGTCATGAAGGTGGTGCTGCTGGCCGTGCTGTTGGTGTTGGCCGCGTGGGCAGATACGGCCCAGGCCCAGAAAGCTCTGAGACTCTGTGGCCGGGAGTTTTTTCGGGCTGTCGTCTACACGTGTGGGGGTTCCAGATGGAGGCGGGGCCACAACGAGGACCCCTTAAATGGTCAGTATATGTTTGGACTTTGCTTGATCAGTCTTCATCTCAATGTAAGCGAGAGCAGAAAACAAACTCTTAGGTTTTTGGTAGATGTTATTACTGTAACAACACCAACTACTGACATTTTAGACAGTGTCTCAAAATGCTTTAAAGATTTAGTATCCTGCCTTTTATAGATATATAATATCAAATATTTATATAGTATAATAACATAACATAATATTCCCTGTCTACAGGGAAAAACGTCAACATTCATGCGTCCCTGACAAGCGTTTTAGAGAATAGATGGATAACATAATATGAAATATATAATATAATATAATATTCTCTGTCTACAGGGAAAAACGTCAACATTCATGCGTCCCTGACAAGCGTTTTAGAGAATAGATGGATAACAGAATATGAAATATATAATATAATATAATGTTCTCTGTCTACAGGTAAAGGCGCCAGCTTTCACATGACCCTACACAGGACAAGCGTTTTGGACAATATATGGATAATATAATAGAACATAGTATAAAATAATAACAGTAAAATAATATAATATAATATAATAGTTTAAGTACATGTTGTAATATAACAATGCAAAAATAAAAAAATGGAAATGTAATAACATTTAATAAAGATTACAAGTTTTTTCAGGTATTTCTTTCAATATTATAAAATTATAAATATAATATTATTATAAAATCAAAATGTAAAGAGTACAAATATTTGTATGAATACATTAAAAATAATCGAGAACAAACATTAATACGACTCTGTAAAGAACTGATTACAAATCTTTTGGAATCTAATTACATTTAATCTGATTTGCATACTCTGATCACGTAATTAAATGTCGTTTTTAGCTTTGTAGATAGGAACTCATAAGACCCACTGAAATTATGCAATCAAAATAAAACTTCTAATTAAATCTTGGCTGAATTTGGAACAGAATACTAGACGTCTTCTACTCTTGCTATTTCTGTCATACCAAGCCATTGCAGAAATACTGTTTTAGGAGTAACAGAGCTGTGCTGGTTTAAACTCAGCTCTTCTGCGTCACCTGCTGTAGAGATATGAGTTTTACTTTCTGAAGTACCTTTCCCGACTCCTCCCTGGTCCAGGAGAACCGTGGAGGAAACAGAAATCACGTCTTTGATTTTACACAGGTTATGACGTCGAGACTGACGTGGAGTCACTGACCTCTGCAGAAAAGGACCGAGTGAGAAGAGAGGCCTATGAAGCGCTGCCCTCCACGTGCTGTAAAGTGGGATGCAGAAAAAGTGATCTTGTACGCATGTGCTGAGAAACACTCCCAACATCATCATCTTCTCTGTGCAAAAATGCATTTAAAATATTATTTTTCTAGAGGACTTCAATTATATAGAAACTCTCAAAGTTCAAATGGTTTTAAAATGAACATGTTTGAAAAATGTTCAGATGTTGTTTTCCAAGAAATTCTTTAAATGCTAGAATGAAATATTTATTTAAAACGAGGCAACATTTAAAGAGGACCAATACTCAATCGTGAAGTAATGTTGTCTTTTTTAGAAGTGCTGTTAAGGTAACAGTTCACATTAAAATAAAATAAAACACCCTGCATTGGGTATTGTTTGAGTATATTCACATATACTATATCTATACTAGGTCTATATGTGCCCAAAAACATGGCTAAGTGGTTAAATGTTTATGAAGTTAAATGGTTATGAACCTGAACTAATCTTTATAAAAAAAATCTAATCTAGAAGCAGGTACAAATTCTAGATTATATATTATTTTATTATTTATAGTCTACCCAATATTGTATTTTATGGAGTATATCCAATAAAAAGAGATGCCAACTGTAAAATGGAGAATAAAAGCATTTTGAACAAAAACATAAACATGATTTATTTGAGTCCTTATTTGATGGCAAATAGCAATAAATAAATTTTTAAATTCCTGCCAATTTAACTTGAGATTCACAATAACCTCATATTACCCAGTCAATGCGGTTTCATGCATTCAGAGTTGTTTACACTGTTAAAGAGTTGGATTCTCATGCTAAGCATGGATAAAGTTTCAAAAAACAATTAGGACGTGAAATATGGAGTGGTCCCAGCTATAAAGGATCCCGGTCATGATTCAGAACCGCAGACGGTAAGTGAAAAGCATCAAATATCTGTTTTGCTGGTGATCGCGCTCAAGTGCTCGTCACTCTTTAGCTCCGCCCACGGCGCGCCGACTCCAGGAGCTCGGCTTTTTTATCTTTCTTTTATAAATATGATCAAACTAAAGACTTTTTGGAGATATGAGGGATGCAGTACTACTCTATAGGTACTCGAGATTAACATGAGGTTGGGTGGAACTGTGTGTTATACCCTTTAAAGAAACAATATTACTGTCAGTCAGTGGTTTAAAAACCTGTTAACCTGCACGAGGACGCTGGCGCTCTGAACGCTCTTTGTTTGCACATGTCATTGTTTACAAATAGATTAAATAAAACGGCACAAAATTAATCTTGACAAACTATATATCATTCTGAAGGTCTAAGCTTCAAGCATCGACGATAGACTGCTGTTTTTCGATGGAAAGCTTATAAGTATAAATTTGTGTAAGCAGTAACATCAAAACATCCATAATAAAAAAGCACATACCAGCTTCGTGTGATATTGAGTCACAAACGCACCCACTGCTGTAAATCCCGGTTTAGTTCGAGAGGTAAGGATCCATGGAACAACATCAGATCGAGTATTATAGTCCAATGAAGCAATAACGTTATTATATGGAGGAATATTCCCTTGTTTACGTCTCCTTTCTTCAGGGACAGTTATTGTTCGTTTTGGAATAGCTCAAAAAACTGTCTTGGTAGTAAAAAAAAACACACGGCTTTGTAGTGTACAGTGTTACACAGAATGAGACCACCCCCCCCCCCCCAAAAAAGTAGAAAATTGTTTATTTGAATTCTGCCGCTCTCTTGTGAGGGCTGTGACGCACCTGTCATCTGATGGGGGCGGAACTTAGCCATCGGCTTTTTGGACAAAATAAACCTTTTTATTTTTTCAACATTTTTAATGTATGTGTGTTTTGTGAGGAACGTGGCTTTATCTGTAGGATTTCATCTGTGTGGCTGATAGTCAGCTGTGATTACTCTGACTGAATGAGACTGAATAGTGAATGCATCGGATGCAGTATGAATGGACTTTATGGACTTTATAGGATCTTGATGTCATCTCTGTATAATCCTGCACATCAGTGTGTGATTACTGACTAACAGCAATCAGTGTGAATGGCTGACCATATCAGTGTATGTCTGGCAATCAGAGTATGTACGTGAGTATGTACTACACACAGAGCTATTTTTATTCTTTCTTTCTTTTTATTACTCAAATCATTGAAAATATTACTTATTTAATTTTTTAGTGGTCAAATAAATCACTTATATGATGTCTAAGATTCTGTTTATAATAATTTTTTGTGATCGACCGATGTTGATATTTTATAACCGATACCGATTATTTGTATGTTTATGTAGCCGATAACCGATATGCAGAACTGATATTTATTTACTGTTATAAAGTAAATAAATAACAGTGTGAAGTACATTCTTCACTTTGGTTTTTCCTTCTTTCAGTCATCTTAACAACAACAAAAACTGTTGAGAATTAACTTTTTCATGTCAAATTTAATCTTCAAATTACAACAATAAAAACATTTTATTTATAAAAAGCATCATCAGCAACACTGATATTAACAATAAGCAAAATAATGTGTAATGTTTTCAAATGGAGAAAATAAAGGACAGAAGTCATATCAACTTCATTTTAATCTACAGTTTTAGGTTTATAATCTGTTTAATAGACTAAAGAGTGAAGAATAATTCACTGAATAATATTCTCTGGAATATTGAAATAAGCTATAACAAACAAAACATCGTATTTTATTGCATTTCTTAACTGGCATGTTTTATAAGAATTATTAAAATGTTTTTGTCTAAATTATGAAAACTGCTGACAGCACGGTTTATCTATTTACACAGAACTATACTCAAACTGCGATCGCTTGTGGAGAAAATAAATCATTAATTTAGATAGAGATGTATTTATTTAGATGTTTATTGGTGAAATAATGGTTCTATAGTAAATGTTAATATAATTTAGCGTGTTTCAGAGAAGTTAATCTATATATAGTCTCAGGAAAATCTAATTTTTCATGGTACCTTTTTCAGATTTGAAATATAAACTCATGAGACATGTGACTTGCAACCCATTACTTCTTATTTCATGTATTTGTATATGAATTTTATACAACTTTTCTCTAAGACTAAAGCAGATAAAAACCAAACATGGCAGCTACGTAAGTAGCTGTTTTTTTTCTCTGTAAGTTCTTCAGAAAACATACGGCATGTTATGTTAAACAATTTATGAATCAAAAGTGTCAAAAATATAGATAAATTGTACAAAATTGTACAAAACTAATCCAATTCAACATAAGCGTGATCTTTGAGCAGAGATCAATATCTGCAGACTCAAGAAACTGCAGGATTATAGCATAATATTAATAATGTACCGTGGCTACATTACAGTTTTGTGCAACTTTTGGTCTCTACATGTAATAGGGCGTTTGTTTATTTATTCGTATGAATGTAATAATTCTTATAATTCTTAACAAACCACTGAACGTGGTTTACAAATCGTGGATGACACACAATCGATGCCGATAAAAACCAAACATGGCAGCTTGAAAGCAAGTAAGATCAACACGAGGTCATTTTATCGGTTTCTTCAGATTAAATATATATATATATAAACGGGATGTTTAGTTAGACTATTTAATAGTATAAAACAAAAGTGTCTAATATATAGGTAAAATCTAAAGTGTAGGAATGACGTAATCAAATCGACATTTTTGTCTAATGTATAATTCGTTAATAACTTTGAGGAGACTTTGAGACATTTCAATGCACCGTTTTTATCTGTATAGCTATGTTTAGCAATATTTAGTCGGTTCTTTTCTTTAAAAAAAGTTGTTAAGGAAGCTGACTAATAAAGGCTCAACATGATCCTTCAAAGGTAAATATCATTTATGTAAACAGTGATGTGGGGATACTTATCTTTGAGCTATAAGATTAAAATGTCAGTAAAGGTGAGACGTGGGTTCCCTCTGGTGACCTGCAGAAGTACTGAATGCAGATGTACATTCTCCTGTAACTAATAAAGTCAGAGGTCCCAACGCTCACGACCAATTCAGGCGTATTCTACGAGGTGGCTGATTCCTACGACCTCACTCGTATGATTTTGTATGACTTCTGTGAGGGGTAGATTTATGGGTAAGTCATTTGTAGATCCTACAAATTTGCCACATCATAAAATACAGTACATACGATTTTTCACAAAGCGTACCATTGTACGTATTATTCAGAATTAGCCACCAAGTAAAATATGTATGAATTGGGTTGGAGGTCCAGCTGCCACTAACACATTCCGCACAATATTCAACATCCTCTTTGACCTTTGTATTTGGTTATTTAAATAACAAAGTGTGGATTATATAAAAAAATATTGTGAATAATTCTAGACTTCAGCAGAAATATGTAACATTAAGCATTATGTTAACGTATTACACTAAACACATCATTCATTTAAATAAAAAAAGCAAACTGATTATGAACAATTGTGTATTTGTTATTCATGCTGAGGACAGTGTTTCCTTCTGTTTTAGGTTTTGGCTGTGATCTCATTGATCAATGCTGTGAAAGTGTGGCTTCAGCTCTACAATCAGCAGAGAGTGCTGGACTTGAGTAACAATGACCTACATTGTTATGATTGTTATGAACAATGATTCAGGAGTGAAGCTGTTCTGTGATGGACTAAATAATCCTGTCAACTAGAAATACTCAGGTGTGAAACCCAAAAATGAATATTCGGTCATCATTTACTCACCCTTATATAGTTTAAAAACGTTCTTTCTTCTGTGGAACACGAAAGATATTTTGAATAGTGTCTGTTTATCTGTGTGTTTCACAGTAATCTGATTAGCTGTGATTCCTTCCTCTCTAGATTGTCTGGCTGTATGGTGACAGAGGAAGGCTTCTCAAACCTGACGTCGGCTCTGAGTTCAATCCCCTCACACCTGAGAGAGCTGGATCTGATACGATCACCCAGGAGATTCAGGAGTGAAGCTGCTATCAGATCTACTGCAGAATCCAAACATCAAGCTGAAGAAACTCAATTACCTGTTATTGCTTTAAAATGAACAGCAGAAAATGTTGTTCTATTTGTAGGACTCAAAGAGCCAGATTTACTAAACAGGGCAAATTAGCACAATCCCATAAAAGTACTGACAAGAGTTATGCGGGTGATTTACTGACAATGTGTGAAATAAAAAAACTGACAATTTCCCATTATGAACGATGCAATCTACCAAGAGCAGCACAAATGACTATCACTGACTCGTCAAGTGCAAAATGGGATACAAAAAGTTTTTTGTGTATCAAATAATGGCACAAATACAGCAAATTGACTGACGCAAACCTTCGTTTAATTCATTTAAATGCCTTCCTTCTTTAAATGTTGTGTCTGAAAGGAAAACTTCTACTAATGCAATAAGGTCAGCCACAAAAATAACTGCATAAAGCCGTTTCATTGCTAATTCACTGCGTGTCTTTAGTAGATCCTGACAGGAACTTTTTTAACACCTATAGAGGGATTGCGCTGGTCCAAGCTGTTAGTAAATCTGTCCCAAAACATTAATATACAAACATACATGTAATAAAAATACTGCAACAGAACAGAAGCTGGGAAAGAGTAAAAAAGCATAAAGGGGCCAAAGTATAAGTATATCAAAAATCATTACATGATAGTAATTAAATCCACTTTGGTTCAATTGAGTTTAGTTTAGATTTAAATGTAATCGATGTTTTATGTCTTTATAGTTTGGGACATGGAGAACAGATCAGAATCACACCGAGACTACGGAAATCTAGGTACTCACTCAGACACACACCTTGTCACACTTGCTTTAAATATTAGTCATTATAATGTTCCCTTATACATTGCTGTATGCAGATTCATGCGCTGTCACACTGGATCCAAACACAGCACACATCAGCTCATCCTGACTGAGCGCTACACAAAAGTGATATATGTGAAAGAGAAGCAATTGTATCCGGAGAGATTTGAGCACTTTGAGCAGGTTTTGAGCAGAAAGAGTCTGTTACTGGGAGGCTGAATGGAGCGGACAGGCTGTTATAGTCTTGGATTGTGTTCAACTCTGATAACAGATGTACTGCCTAGAGAACTGACGTAGCCTCTCCTAGAGTCGGTCTGTTTGTAGACTGGCTGGGGGGCAGTCTGTCCTTCTACAGCGTCTCTGACACACTTCCCTGAGCCTCTCTATGCAGGAGTTCTGCTTGACTTGGGATCCTCAGCATCTCTGTCAGGAACAACAGACACACAACTGGGGGAATTTTTTAGAATACTTTAATTCAAATTCATCTTAAAAATGAATATGCTGTCATTATTCATGCACACTCCCATCAAACCAAACTTATGACATTCCATCCTCTGTGGAACACAAAAGAAGAATAAAGTTAATGTGTTAATTCTGTTAAATTAACTCTAAAGAATGAAGCTTAAAATATGTAGCTAATGTTACTTTGTTGGTCTTTCAAGTATAACAATATCTGTCTATTTATAATAGGTTTTTATTACTTTTATATTGTCAAACTTGTACAAAGTGTTAGCTGTTGACTGTGCTTATGTGAGCTATTTTTTTCAGAAAAATAATAATTTGATGATTTACTTAATAGCAATGATACGATTTTTGGTATGAATGTTCAATTTATTTTCATTTAAATTATTTTAAACCATATTTTCATAGACTTCTGTTAAACAAAACATGAATTAAAACTATTAACTAATCATATTGTCAATTATATTGTAATGTATAATTGACAGTAATTAATTGCCAAACAATAACAGTTGAAACTGTTCATAATAATAACTGGAAATACTTATAAAATACGTTTCTCAAATAACTGACATAGATTTATTGACTTCCAATGAGGTATGACACACAATGAGGTGTACGGTAAGAGATTCATCTTTTTAATTGTTTATATGAGGTAAAACGTTTTCTTGTTACAACAATGGTATTTAAATCGTGTCCAAAATGTGCTTCCATAATATAAACATTAAATAGTAGGCATTAATATAGACAATAATTACACTTCTGGCCAACATTTACAGCCCTTAGCAACTTCATTTGAAGCTGTCACAAATATAATCATCGGCAAGAATGTAGAATTAACATGAGTGCAATATATAAATATAAATATAACGTTCCTATGTTTGTTTAAACTGTTGCATGTAACTTATCATTATGAGAGACATTGAGGAAACAGAAGTATCTCATACATACTCCGCCTCTAGTTGTGATCTCAAAAGTCCTTTAAAGGCCGTTTAAGTGACCTGAGAAAGCTCAGAGCAAGTATGTAGTGTGAAATCACTCGTCACTAAACCCAGCTGATATTCTTACACACTCATTCAAAATAAACCCCATAGACCGTAGCGGTGGCAAAGAGCGAGCTGTTTTTGAAAGTATGCGAGGAGAAATTATCGTGTGTTTCGTCCCACAGGCATCGAGTCCCCATGCGCATGTTCTGGTCTCTGATCTGACCGATGCTGATGATGACGATGATCTTAAAGCGAGGAATCATCAAATCTTTAACTCTGGCCTTGACCACCTGAAATCACAACAACAGAACATGCTTTAGCATATATCTGTGTTTATGTACTTATAACCTCAACATGCATTTACTAAATCAAATATGCGTGCTAAATGTGTTGCTGTGCTATGTGTTTATTATGATTTGGAATGAGTGAGTGAAGGTCAGCTGACCTCAGAGATGGTTTTGGTCATCTGTCTGCACAGCTCGGGTTCATATTTCTCCTCCTGCAGGTAGCTGCTCAACACATCCTTCAGAATGTCCTTCACTGTTAACACCGGGAACCGTCGTGCGGGACCTGCGCAAACATTTACTGATATAAAACTCATCAAATGCATATGACTGGGGCAAAATATGAAGCACAAGATGTCTAGCAAATGACCTCTGACTTCATACATATCTCAAATCCAAACTTTTACATGTATTTCTGTCATATTATTCCTGTTCTGTGGTAACTTTCAAACTCTGTGACTAAAAAAAACCTTGTTGTGTTGCAGTTTAAAGAAGTATTTCTATAAAATGATATACCAGACATCATAGTCTGGACCAGACAAGCTCGATTACTTTCACAATATCAGTTATTTTGAATTAGCATGTGTTTTATATTTTCATATATATTTTACATTTTAATATTTGTTAAGTATAATTGATTTATTATTATTATTGTGATATTAGTTTGTGTATTTTATTTTACATCAAGTTAACCTGAGAAAGGTTGCTTTGGAATAAAATAAAATAAGTTTATGCTTTTTTATTTTAAATTATGGTTTCAGTAGTTTTTAAAAAAATATGGTTTTGGTTTAGTTTAAATATAACAAACCTGATTCACAGTGAGCGTACAGTATTCATTGTGTTGGTGTCAGCATGATTAATTTTGATAAATAGTATTTTTACTATATGAGTAATTTCATATCGTTCAGTGTCTGGTGAGGAGTTGTTCAGTGTCTGGAGTTGTTTAGTGTCTGGTGAGGAGTCGTTTAGTGTCTGGTGAGGAGTCGTTTAGTGTCTGGTGAGGAGTTGTTTAGTGTCTGGAGTTGTTTAGTGTCTGGTGAGGAGTCGTTCAGTGTCTGGTGAGGAGTTGTTCAGTGTCTGGAGTTGTTTAGTGTCTGGTGAGGAGTTGTTTAGTGTCTGGAGTTGTTTAGTGTCTGGTGAGGAGTTGTTTAGTGTCTGGTGAGGAGTCGTTCAGTGTCTGGTGAGGAGTCGTTCAGTGTCTGGTGAGGAGTCGTTCAGTGTCTGGTGAGGAGTTGTTCAGTGTCTGGTGAGGAGTTGTTCAGTGTCTGGTGAGGAGTTGTTCAGTGTCTGGTGAGGAGTTGTTTCAGTGTCTGGTGAGGAGTCGTTCAGTGTCTGGTGAGGAGTCGTTCAGTGTCTGGTGAGGAGTCGTTCAGTGTCTGGTGAGGAGTCGTTCAGTGTCTGGTGAGGAGTCGTTCAGTGTCTGGTGAGGAGTTGTTTAGTGTCTGGTGAGGAGTCGTTCAGTGTCTGGTGAGGAGTCGTTCAGTGTCTGGTGAGGAGTCGTTCAGTGTCTGGTGAGGAGTTGTTTAGTGTCTGGAGTTGTTTAGTGTCTGGTGAGGAGTCGTTCAGTGTCTGGTGAGGAGTCGTTCAGTGTCTGGTGAGGAGTCGTTTAGTGTCTGGTGAGGAGTCGTTTAGTGTCTGGTGAGGAGTCGTTCAGTGTCTGGTGAGGAGTCGTTCAGTGTCTGGTGAGGAGTCGTTTAGTGTCTGGTGAGGAGTCATTCAGTGTCTGGTGAGGAGTCGTTCAGTGTCTGGTGAGGAGTTGTTTAGTGTCTGGTGAGGAGGAGTTGTTTCTGGAGTTGTTTAGTGTCTGGTGAGGAGTCGTTGAGGAGTCGTTTAGTGTCTGGTGAGGAGTCGTTCAGTGTCTGGTGAGGAGTCGTTCAGTGTCTGGTGAGGAGTCGTTTAGTGTCTGGTGAGGAGTCATTCAGTGTCTGGTGAGGAGTCGTTCAGTGTCTGGTGAGGAGTCGTTTAGTGTCTGGTTAGGAGTTGTTTAGTGTCTGGTGAGGAGTTGTTTAGTGTCTGGAGTTGTTTAGTGTCTGGTGAGGGTGAGTGTCTGGAGTTGTTTAGTGTCTGGTTGGAGTTGTTTAGTGTCTGGTGAGGGTGTTCAGTGTCTGGAGTTGTTTAGTGTCTGGTGAGGAGTTGTTTAGTGTCTGGTGAGGAGTTGTTTAGTGTCTGGAGTTGTTCAGTGTCTGGTGAGGAGTCGTTTAGTGTCTGGTGAGGAGTTGTTCAGTGTCTGGTGAGGAGTCGTTCAGTGTCTGGTGAGGAGTCGTTCAGTGTCTGGTGAGGAGTTGTTTAGTGTCTGGTGAGGAGTTGTTTAGTGTCTGGTGAGGAGTCGTTTAGTGTCTGGAGTTGTTTAGTGTCTGGTGAGGAGTTGTTTAGTGTCTGGTGTGGAGTTGTTTAGTGTCTGGTGAGGAGTCGTTTAGTGTCTGGTGTGGAGTTGTTTAGTGTCTGGTGTGGAGTTGTTTAGTGTCTGGTGTGGAGTTGTTTAGTGTCTGGTGAGGAGTCGTGAGGAGTCGTTTAGTGTCTGGTGAGGAGTCGTTCAGTGTCTGGTGAGGAGTCTGGTTCAGTGTCTGGTGAGGAGTCGTTTCAGTGTCTGGTGAGGAGTTGTTCAGTGTCTGGTGAGGAGTCGTTCAGTGTCTGGTGAGGAGTCGTTCAGTGTCTGGTGAGGAGTCGTTCAGTGTCTGGTGAGGAGTCGTTCAGTGTCTGGAGTTGTTTAGTGTCTGGTGAGGAGTTGTTTAGTGTCTGGTGAGGAGTCGTTCAGTGTCTGGTGAGGAGTTGTTTAGTGTCTGGTGAGGAGTTGTTCAGTGTCTGGTGAGGAGTCTTTCAGTGTCTGGTGAGGAGTCGTTTAGTCGTTCAGTGTCTGGTGAGGAGTCGTTTAGTGTCTGGTTAGGAGTTGTTTAGTGTCTGGTGAGGAGTTGTTTAGTGTCTGGAGTTGTTTAGTGTCTGGTGAGGAGTTGTTCAGTGGCTGGAGTTGTTTAGTGTCTGGTGAGGAGTCGTTCAGTGTCTGGTGAGGAGTTGTTTAGTGTCTGGTGAGTGAGGAGTCATTCAGTGTCTGGTGAGGAGTCGTTCAGTGTCTGGTGAGGAGTCGTTTAGTTCTGGTTAGGAGTTGTTTAGTGTCTGGTGAGGAGTTGTTTAGTGTCTGGAGTTGTTTAGTGTCTGGTGAGGAGTTGTTCAGTGTCTGGAGTTGTTTAGTGTCTGGTGAGGAGTTGTTCAGTGTCTGGTGAGGAGTTGTTTAGTGTCTGGTGAGGAGTTGTTTAGTGTCTGGTGAGGAGTTGTTTAGTGTCTGGAGTTGTTTAGTGTCTGGTGAGGAGTCGTTTAGTGTCTGGTGAGGAGTTGTTCAGTGTCTGGTGAGGAGTTGTTTAGTGTCTGGTGAGGAGTTGTTTAGTGTCTGGTGAGGAGTTGTTCAGTGTCTGGAGTTGTTTAGTGTCTGGAGTTGTTTAGTGTCTGGTGAGGAGTTGTTTAGTGTCTGGTGTGGAGTTGTTTAGTGTCTGGTGAGGAGTTGTTCAGTGTCTGGTGAGGAGTTGTTTAGTGTCTGGTGAGGAGTTGTTTAGTGTCTGGTGAGGAGTTGTTTAGTGTCTGGTGAGGAGTTGTTTAGTGTCTGGTGAGGAGTCGTTTAGTGTCTGGTGAGGAGTCGTTTAGTGTCTGGTGAGGAGTTGTTCAGTGTCTGGTGAGGAGTCGTTTAGTGTCTGGTGAGGAGTTGTTTAGTGTCTGGTGAGGAGTCGTTCAGTGTCTGGTGAGGAGTCGTTTAGTGTCTGGTGAGGAGTTTAGTGTCTGGTGAGTGTCTGGAGTTGTTTAGTGTCTGGTGTGGAGTTGTTTAGTGTCTGGTGAGGAGTCGTTTAGTGTCTGGTGAGGAGTTGTTTAGTGTCTGGTGAGGAGTCGTTCAGTGTCTGGTGAGGAGTCGTTTAGTGTCTGGTGAGGAGTTGTTCAGTGTCTGGTGAGGAGTCGTTCAGTGTCTGGTGAGGAGTTGTTTAGTGTCTGGATCTTGAATGGCTGTTTGGGTGAGGTTAGTATCTCTGAGGGGACTCACTGAGCTGATAGGTGTTCTCCAGTGGCACCGCAGGTCGTGGGATATCATCATGATGTCCAGGCTCCTCCATGTAGGACACTGTGCTGACAGAGCTACACAAACACACATGATCCTTCATCATCAGTGTTGGGGAAAGTTACTTTTAAAAGTAATGCATTACAATATTGCGTTACTCCCTAAAAAAGTAACTAATTACGTTACTTAGTTACTTTTTATGGAAAGTAATGCGTTACATTACTTTTGCGTTACTTTCTAAATATGAGCAGGGCTTGATTGTTTGTTTTTAATATAAGAAGTTATATTTATAGCAAATGTAAAAGCCTTTCACACCAAAAAGTGTAAATGAATAAACCTCAGACTGAAGGACGAGTAAATCACGTCTGTACAGAAGAACACAGGAGAAGTTCAACACTCTTCAGGAATAAAAACAAAACAACGAAGCACAATTGTTAGTTTATCTAAAGTAATTTTTGCTTATTAGTATGGTTGAACTGATCATCAAAGGTCAGCAGCAAACACATTAGTTAATAAAATGGGATTAGATACATTTGCATTGTTTAACATATTTAATTATTGCAGGTTTGCGTCATATTCTGTTTTAATTCATTTTGATGAATACTGAATCATTTTTTTGCGAGTGGGATGAATTAATACACATTCACATTTAGTCTAGATTATATCTACAGTAAGTTCATGTTCACACGGCGCACTGTCAGCCAATAAATGGGAAAAAGTAACTCAGATATTTTCTAGTAAATTAAAAAGTAATGCGTTACTTTACTAGTTACTTGAAAAAAGTAATATTATTATGTAACTCGCGTTAATTGTAATGGGTTACCCCCCCAACACTGTTCATCATCTGTACCAGGGGTGGCCAAACTCGGTCCTGTAGGGACGGTGTCCTGCAGAGTTTAGCTCCAACCCTAATTAAACACACCTGAAGCAGCTAATCAAGCACTTACTAGGCACACTAGAAGCTTCCATGCAGGTGTGTTGAGGTAAGTTGGAGCTAAACCCTGCAGGACACCGGCCCTCCACGACCGAGTTTGGCCACCGTTTGCCATACCTTTACACGGACACCTGTCAGCAGTATGATTTGTTACGTGAGTCGGTAGATGTGAAGGAATGCCAGTAACTCACTCCTTAGTTTTGGCAAAGGTTTCTCTAGCTCTGACGTCATGACTGGCCAGAGAAGACAAGCTCCCGCGCTTCTTCAGCAGACGTGCTGCTTTCTCTTTCGCCAAATCGGACATTTTATTGCGGAATATCGACTCTTCTATGAAAACCTGAAAGATTAAAAAAAAAAAACATTTGCATTGGTAAAGCACTAATCATTTCGAAAAATAAATAAAATGAACGCATGTACATAACTTTAATCGCAAAAAACACACGTACCGCTGTGATGAGGCTCTTCCACAAACCGGAAATGCTCAGCACCGCCGCCGGCTTGTTGCCAAACGTTGCCATGCCAACAGAGGATTTCATTGTCTCTTTGTGTGGGATCTCCAGCCAATGAACTACTGCTCGAGTTCTGAGGCGACTATGGCAACGGTTTCGTTTTCAAATGTTAATTATAGCGTGCTGACTTTGCTTAGATATGCTCACGTGAGCTGATTTAATTATAAAATGACTATTTAAGAAGCTTTTTAAGGGAACACAATACGTCAGCAAGTTCTCTAAATGTACGTTAGGTGTTTAAGTTGAACACAGTGAGTTATTAGCAGCACTTCAAAGTTTGAAAATATAACATTCAACCGATCTCATTACTTTTTAATTCATTTTTTACACACAAAACAAACAAATACACATCTTTACTAGAATATGAAAATGACTTCTAATGCACCTTATACCCTCACTGCATTAAAATTATGTTCTTTATGAAGTTAAGACATTTTGTCTCAAACCAAAGCAGAAAGTCTTAAATTAATAAAGTCATGGCATTAAATATTTATCAAAACATCCTTAAATCATATTATATTTACTTGAGATGCAAATAGAAGCATATGGAGCAAATTTAAATGAGTTTATGTTTAATACAAGAACTAAATTAGCCCTTCATTTGATGATGGTCAACCCAATGTTTGGTAAAACCGTCCATGGTCATTCAATAAAATAAATTAAATACAAATATTTTATGTAACCTAATTCATCTAAGCATAAACTCATAATGCTGAGAATATTTAATACTGGTAATTCTATCTCTGCAATAATAAATACAAAGCTATGTTTTTCATGTTATTTGCCTGAGGATTTGTTTAAGTGCGTATGTTGTGTTCAGTGACAATAACATCAAGTAGCCAAGTATTTTAAACATGAATGTCTTGATTTTTATTTTTTAAGACAGTACATTATTTTCACTTCTGATATATTAAGCATTTCCAGTCTCTATATTCTCTTCAAATCTGGGGAGAGGTCACTCTATGCATGAAATGTTTGCATAATCCATTTTCTGAACGATGGATGAACGAGATGCAAGATAGCGGACAAACACAATACCACAACATCTGTGGGATAAAAGTAATACATGTTTTATATATATAAAATGAGAGATGAGACATGTTTTAACAGGAATAAACCACCCACAAGCAGCAGCTGTCTTTCAGTTCCTCCACGTTTAAGGCCTCAAACCACTGAAATAAAGTACACTTAATGAATGGCAGAAATAACGAGACTCTTAACTAAAACCAGGTTAGCCACCCCACATGACCGAAGATTATCCAGGAACGTCATGTGTATTTCTAAATCATATCTCCACAACTAGAGATGTTTTTACACACGTGGATGGATGGATACTCTCACAATTGAAAGGCAATGATGCACATACAAGTGTTGTGATAAAGTCTATAGAGCTCAGCAAACCAAAACATTGAGAATAAAGATGAACATTTGCTTACGTCCAACACAATACAGCACGGGGAAGTGATACATGTTCTGTAGTTTCGTTCCCGTTTTCAACTATTAAAACAGTCCCAGTGTTCATAATCCATTACAAACCACAGAATAGGCATAAAATAATTTTAAACAAATTAATAAATTAAAATAAAGTGCCGTCATGAACTGCAAACGCTAACAATAACTTGACAGGAAAGACATAGAAACTATGTCCATTTGGATACATATAACATTTTCTATATTACACCTTATCTTTAAATATTGCTACAGTACAATGATTCGGGAAAATAAAATCCACATTGTGGAAAACCAAAAGGAAAAATGTTTATATTTGACCAATTCCTTAAGTTTATTTGGATTTAAGGAATTCTGCATCCCTGACACAAATGGAGTTTAATTTCTCTAAAATATCTACATAAATAAATGATTTAAAGATATAATAATAATACAAAAATTGGCATCACTTTTTGCATGAATTATGAATGTCGGTTGCATCCATGTTTAAGCACTTCACTTAACAAAGGGCTACGGGCCAACTAGCCAGAAGTGATGCACTCGAACATGCATTCAGTAATAACATCCGGTCAACATTAACACTGACGCTAGAGGCATAACGAGGAGAAGCATGTCTGTATTACTCGCTCCTCATTTCTAACGGGTCTTTAACTGTAGCATGGGCAGACTTTACAATAAGGGTTCATTCTCTAACATTGGTTTTACGCATCATTAACTAATAAATGAACAACATTTTTACAGCATTAATGATCTAGGTTAATGTTAATTCATACATTTACTATCATAGCTAATTCATATTTGCTCATAATTAATATGAATTTCTATGACTCAAAATATTTGAGGTCGGTAAGACATTAAAAACATTAAGATATTACAATTTAAAATAACTTTTCTATTTTAATATATATATATATATATATATTAAATGTATTCCTGTGAGATACTCCAGTCTTCAGTGTCACATGATCTTTCAGAAATCATTCTAATATGCTGATTTGATGCTCAAGAAATTATTATTATTATGATCAATGTTGAAAACTATCAATGTTAAAATTAGAATTTTTCAGGATTCTTTGATGAATAGAAAGTTCTAAAGAACAGCATTTATTTGAAGTAGAAATCTTTTGTAACATAATAAATGTTTTTGTTACAACTGAGTGAATCCTTGCTGAATAAATATTAATTTCTTTTAAAAAAAAACTTACTGATTTTAAACAGTAGTGTACAGTACATGCAGAAATGAACATGAACCTAGAATTAAAAAGGCTGTAACAATATTGTTCGTGATACCTAATGCAATAACTAATATTAACAAACTCTGTAGCATTGTTTGGGAGAGACCTCGTGTTCGTTAAACCGTATTGTTTATAATCTGTTAAAACAGCTCAAAGAAAACCCAACACTGCTGACAGGTGTGCTCCATGTGTGAACCCTGCTATCATTAGATTGTAATGGGCAGAGAGAGAATGTGCAATAGTGAAAAAGGTCTGCAAGAACCCAGCGAAAAAAGTCCACGTATTGCATTTGTCCTGAAGTTTTATCATATACACACAAAATATTTACTAATATTCACATACACACACCCACAGAACACACTGATGATATTCTACACCAGATATTATACATGAGATTTTGAGTGCTGTATTTCAATAAAAACATTTTCGAAAGTCTTTGTAGTGCCAAAAGAGCATCCTAACATCCCGCTCACAGTCCATCCTACACCGCTGTGTCAGTTGTCTGCCAGATATTTACCTGTAGAATACAAAAAAAACATCTTTATATCAGATACTGCGTAAAAATTCACTTCAGGCTTCGTACAGATACTATAATAATTCCAGGACTTTTCCATTTTCAAACACTATTTTGGGGGTTTTCAAGGATTACAGTTGGGCCCGTGGTTCATATGTCTACTTGCCCTGCCACAAAATAAATTAATCAATAATAATAATAAAAAGAGTTATTGTTTTCATTGTGTTTGACCCATGTAACGTTGTATTCTAATAAAAGAAGCCACCAAAATTTTTTGATATTTAAAAATTGAAATTTCTCAAATGCAATTTCAATACCACAGCAAAAATTATTAGCCAAACAAATTTAAAGTTGTCAGTAATACAATTAGAGATCGACCGATATATCGGTTTACCGATATTTTTCACGATATTTAAGCATTTTACCATAATCGGTTTTCTCCATTTGAAAACATTAGACATTATTTTGCTTATTGTTAATATCAGTGTTGCTGATGATGCTTTTTATAAATACATTTTTTTATTGTTGTAATTTTAAGATTAAATTTGACATGAAGATATTAATTTTCAACCGTTTTTTGTTGTTGTTAAGATGACTGAAAGGAGGGAAAACCAAAGTGAAGAATGGACTTCACTCAGTTATTTATTTGCTTTATAATAGTACATAAATATCGGTTCTGCATATCAGTTATCGGGTACATAAACGTACAAATAATTGGTATCGGTTATAAAAAATCAACATCGGTTGATCACTAAATACAATAAGAATAAATGAGCTAATTACAAGCAATAGCACAAATAAATACATCAGAACAAAGATGCAAATGAAATAAACAGTGCTTTAAATTGTCCAAGCACGTCTAAAAGTCGCATTCAGCTACAGAAACTGAAGAATCAAATGTAAAATGTAGAAATGAAATATAGATTAATCCTTATTAAAGCTACACATTTTATTCAGTCAAGAGCAGCGAGCGATTTCTTTTTCTTTGTTAGGACGCAGACAGCATCAAGTATATTATGCTGCGGTCACTTTAAGACCTAATGCACAGATCCAATACATCCACAGTACTTTGTTTTCAAAAACTCAAACTCAAGTAGTTTAAAGTGCCCCTATTATGCCATTTTTAAGGTTGCTAATATTGTATAAGGAGTCTCCTAAAACAGGTTTACATGCATCCAATGTCACGATCTCGGTGGGGGCTGTCTTGCTTTTGTTGTTCTGGAGCACATGGCTTTTTGTTTTGACAGCTCGCCATGTGCTCCGCTGTCATCACGGTCTTGCTCCGCCCACCTTGTTATTCTATTTGCTAATTCTCCCTTCCCACCTGCACTCTATTCTATCCTCATTATCTCCAGTTTTCAAAATGCCCTCGTGTCTGCGGTTTTTTTTGTCAGTCCGTAAGCATTTGTTCTGCAGCTCCGATTATCTTTCTGCTGTTGTATTAGCTGACTTCGTTTTGCTTTATTTTTCTAGTCCTGTCGGTCTGGCGTTACTATTTTTGCATCTTTTCTTTTATACACTCACCTGCCTCTATAGGACTCTGGTTGGCTCTCTGCCCTGGTTTTTCACTGTTCGTGTGCTCGTCTCTTCACGGCATCCCTCCCGCTCATCCCTGCTCGCATCCAGCGCTTCTCCTGGATCTCAGCGGCGGCTGTTTATTGCCTTCTCGCCGCCTCTCTGCCCCGCCGGCTCGGTTGAAGCCGGTCTCTGTTCGGCACGCCGTGGAAGTGAACTTCTCGCCATCGGTGAATGCCAGCTGGTTGATTTTTGGGACTGAGTTTTTGGTTTTCGTTGTATAAATACATTTTATTTTTCACCTGCTGTTGGATTCCGGTCTCATTCCTGACAGTACGGACTGACCATTATGGATCCAGCGGGTGAGGAGTTTGTGCGATCAGCCATTGCTCATCAAGGAGCTCTTCTCGGCCATCAAGCCAGCCAGCTCTCGTCCACAAGTCAGGAGGTTCAGACTCTCACAGCCCAGATGGCGGAATTAAGCGGCCGCTTCCGTGAGCTTCAAAACAACGTTCTGTCATCCTCCGCTTCAACAGCCATCCTGCCTCAATCTCACAGCGATCGCGAGCCCGAGCCGCACGCCAACAACCCGCCCCTATATGACGGAGATCCTAATTCATGTCGGGCATTTTTATCACAGTGTTCGCTGGTGTTCGCGTTGCAACCGCGCCGATATGCCACAGAACGATTAAAGATTGCCTACGTCATTACTCTGCTGACAGGGAGGGCTCGCGAGTGGGGGACAGCGGTATGGGACACAGGAGCCTCTTTTTGCAATGTTTTTGATGATTTTCGCTGTGAAATGACAAGGCTTTTTGACCGCTCAGTCAGGGGGATGAAGCAGCCTCAAAACTAGCGCGGCTTCGTCAAGGAGGTCGTTCTGTGACTGATTATGCCATCCAATTTAAGACTCTAGCAGCTTCCTGCGATTGGAATGAGGGGGCGCTGCGAGCTATGTTTAGGGAGGGGCTTAACTTTGAGATCCAGGATGAGATTGCTACCCACGAGCTACCCCTGGACCTGGAGGGCTTTATCAATTTGGCCATTCGTATCGAGAGCCGTCTTCGTTTGCGTCAGAGGCGCTTGGCCCCCCGCTCATCCTGGGGTCTGGAGGAGGTCCAGTCTTTCAAGGCCCAACCACCACCACAATCACCTCTGCCTGATCCTGAGCCCATGCAGTTGGGGCGACTTCGATTGTCTGCCCAAGAGAGACAACAAAGGCTGGTTCAGGGTCTCTGCCTCTACTGTGGGAAGCAGGGTCATTATGCTCTATCGTGTCCTTTAAAAGCCAAGGCCCACTAGTTAACCGGGGAGTCCTGGTGGGTGTTTCTCCCCTTATCTCCCCTCGGTCACGCACCCAGCTCTCTGCCACCATCACTTACCAAGACTCCATCCACTCCTGCAAAGCTCTTATTGATTCGGGAGCCGAAGCCAGCTTTCTGGACCGTAGCACGGCCAAGAGCTGGGGCATTCCTGCCATTTCTCTCCCCTCTCCTGTTACTGTCTGGGGCCTCTCTGGTCAGCCTGTAGCTACTATCACCCACACCACCCCCTGTGTAAGTCTTGTTGTGTCCGGCAATCACCGTGAGTCGGTTGTGCTGTTCCTCATTGAGTCTCCCAATGCTAGTCTTGTTCTGGGGCACCCTTGGTTGGACCAGCACAACCCTCAGGTGGATTGGTCCCGCAGTCAGATTATGTCTTGGAGCCAGTCTTGTCATGCTTGCTGTCTTGGTGTTGCCTCTTCTCCTGTGTCTGTTTCTCCTGTGTTGCAGGTCGAAGCAGCTGATCTCACTGGGGTTCCGGCGGAGTACCTGGATCTGCGGCTGGTTTTCAGCAGGTCCCGAGCCACCTCGCTTCCTCCCCACCGTCCGTTCGATTGTGCCATCGATCTCCTCCCAGGCACTTCTCCACCTCGGGGTCGCCTCTTTTCCCTGTCTGGTCCTGAACGTGAGGCCATGGACAAGTACATTCAAGAATCCATCAAGGCCGGGCTCATTCGCCACTCGTCTTCCCCTGCTGGCGCTGGGTTCTTCTTTGTTAAGAAGAAGGATGGCTCTCTGCGTCCATGTATTGATTACCGTGGGTTGAATGACATTACTGTTAAGAACAGGTACCCCTTGCCTTTAATGTCATCTGCCTTTGAACTCTTGCAGGGAGCCAAGGTCTTCACTAAGTTAGACCTCCGCAACGCCTACCATCTTGTTCGTATTCGTGAGGGCGATGAGTGGAAGACAGCCTTCAATACCCCCACGGGACACTACGAATATCTGGTCCTTCCGTTCGGGCTCACGAACGCTCCTGCTGTCTTCCAGGGCATGGTCAATAGCGTGCTGGGAGACATGATTAACCAGTTTGTCTTTGTGTACCTCGATGACATTCTCATCTTTTCTCCGTCCCTTCAGGTACACACTCAGCACGTGCGCCAAGTCCTCCAACGGCTGCTGGAGAACCAGCTTTATGTCAAGGCGGAGAAGTGCGAGTTTCATGCCCAGTCAGTTTCATTTCTGGGTTTTATCGTTTCAGCTGGGGAGATTAAGCCTGATCCGGCCAAGGTTGATGCTGTCGCTAAGTGGCCAGTCCCCGAGACCAGGAAGGCTCTGCAGCGTTTCTTGGGATTCGCCAACTTCTACCGGCGATTCATAAGAAATTTTGGCCAGGTAGCTGCACCCTTAACGGCTCTCACCTCCACTAAGGTACCGTTCACCTGGAGTGCCCAGGCTCAGGAGGCCTTTGATAATCTTAAGTCCCGGTTTATCTCTGCTCCTGTTCTCTCCACTCCAGATTCCGAACGGCAATTCATTGTTGAGGTGGATGCCTCTGATGTCGGGGTAGGCGCAGTCTTGTCCCAGCGTTCGTCTCATGATGGGAAGGTGCACCCCTGTGCATATTTCTCCCATCGCCTCAACCCAGCTGAACGTAATTATGACATTGGCAACCGGGAGCTGCTGGCGGTTAGGTTGGCCTTGGGTGAGTGGCGTCACTGGTTGGAGGGGTCAGCGCAACCCTTCTTGGTCTGGACGGATCATAAGAACTTAGAATATATCCGTTCGGCCAAAAGGCTGAGCTCGCGCCAGGCTCGCTGGGCATTCTTCTTTGATCGTTTCGACTTCACCCTTTCGTACCGGCCCGGGTCCAAGAATGTTAAGCCCGATACACTTTTCCGCCAGTTCGAGCGCCCAGGAGAAGAGACCCCGGCTGATGCCATACTCTCGGAAGGAGTAGTGGTAGGGGCTCTCTCCTGGGACATCGAGCAGAGTGTGGAAAGGGCCGGACGAGGGGTAGAAGTGCCAGTTGAGTGTCCTGCGGGTCGGTTGTTCGTGCCGGAGGCGCTGCGCCCTGAGGTCCTTCAGTGGGGTCATGAATCCAGGGTTACCTGCCATCCAGGAGTCAGGAGGTCGCTGGCTGCCATCCGCCAGCGATTTTGGTGGCCCTCCATTGGCCAGGATGTCAGGCAGTTTGTGTTGGCTTGCTCAGTTTGTGCCCAGAACAAGATCTCTAACCGTCCCTCCGTTGGTCTGCTCCAGCCCCTGCCCATCCCCTCACGTCCCTGGTCACACATAGCCTTAGATTTTGTCTCTGGTTTACCCCCTTCAAGAGGTTACACCGTTATTCTCACGGTGGTGGATCGCTTCTCCAAGGCGGTTCATTTCGTACCCCTTCCCAAGCTCCCTTCTGCCCAGGAGACAGCCCAACTGGTTATTGACCACGTCTTCCGGATCCATGGTCTTCCGGTTGACGTGGTCTCTGATAGGGGTCCCCAGTTTGTCTCTCGTTTTTGGCAGGAATTCTGTAGACAGATCGGGGCCTCTACGAGTCTGTCATCAGGTTTTCATCCCCAGACCAACGGACAGTGTGAGCGAGCCAATCAGGATCTCGAGCGGGCTCTCCGCTGCCTGGCATTCCGCAATCCTGTCTCTTGGAGCCTTCAGCTCACCTGGATTGAGTATTCCCACAATACTCTCCCAGTAGCCTCCACAGGTATGTCCCCATTTGAATGTTCCATTGGCTACCTACCTCCCTTGTTTCCCTCTCAGGAACCCGATGCTGCGGTACCGTCTGCCCTAGCCTTTGTCCGTAGATGTCGTAGTGTCTGGAGGAAGGCTAGGAAGGCCTTGGTCCAGGCCTCCAGACGGACCAAAGCAGCGGCTGATCGCCACCGGATTCCGGCACCCCGCTATGTCTGTGGTCAGAAGGTATGGCTGTCTACCAAGGACCTGCCTCTCAAGGCTGTCTCTCGCAAATTAGCGCCCAGGTTCATTGGCCCATACCAGATCACCAAGATCATTAATCCGGTGGCGGTACGGCTCAAGCTACCTTCCTCTCTTGGTCGGGTACACCCTGTTTTTCATGTATCCAGGGTTAAACCTGTGTTCAGGTCTCCTCTTAATTCTAATTCTTCATCCCCTGCCCCCCCTCCCCCTCGTCTAGTGGATGGCTCTCCGGTCTATTCTGTTAGGAGATTACTAGATGTTCGTCGTCGTGGCAGGGGTTTTCAATACCTCGTGGACTGGGAGGGTTACGGCCCAGAGGAGAGGAGCTGGGTTCCGGCTCGGGACATTCTGGATCGGTCGTTGATCGAGGACTTCCGTCGGAGACAAGGTAAACCCCCCCCCTAAGTCGCCTGGTGGCGTTCCTTGGGGGAGGGGGTACTGTCACGATCTCGGTGGGGGCTGTCTTGCTTTTGTTGTTCTGGAGCACATGGCTTTTTGTTTTGACAGCTCGCCATGTGCTCCGCTGTCATCACGGTCTTGCTCCGCCCACCTTGTTATTCTATTTGCTAATTCTCCCTTCCCACCTGCACTCTATTCTATCCTCATTATCTCCAGTTTTCAAAATGCCCTCGTGTCTGCGTTTTTTTTTGTCAGTCCATAAGCATTTGTTCTGCAGCTCCGATTATCTTTCTGCTGTTGTATTAGCTGACTTCGTTTTGCTTTATTTTTCTAGTCCTGTCGGTCTGGCGTTACTATTTTTGCATCTTTTCTTTTATACACTCACCTGCCTCTATAGGACTCTGGTTGGCTCTCTGCCCTGGTTTTTCACTGTTCGTGTGCTCGTCTCTTCACGGCATCCCTCCCGCTCATCCCTGCTCGCATCCAGCGCTTCTCCTGGATCTCAGCGGCGGCTGTTTATTGCCTTCTCACCGCCTCTCTGCCCCGCCGGCTCGGCTGAAGCCGGTCTCTGTTCGGCACGCCGTGGAAGTGAACTTCTCGCCATCGGTGAATGCCAGCTGGTTGATTTTTGGGACTGAGTTTTTGGTTTTCGTTGTATAAATACATTTTATTTTTCACCTGCTGTTGGATTCCGGTCTCATTCCTGACATCCAAGGCCAAAAAACACGTAGTTTTCTCAAAAAAATCTATTTAATTTGACCTAATTTCTAAATTATTCATAAACGACTCGTGCGAAACAGTTCGAAGGATCAGTCTCTAAACCCCGCCTTTCCGTGAGCCCTCACTGCTGTGATTGGTCAGATGGCGCAGTCCTATGTGATTGGTCTACCGCGTGTCAGAAACCAAACGCTCATCATCATAACGGAATGACTGGAGACTTGTCAATACATAGAAAAGATGGTTTTGATAGTTTCTTACCAATTCGAGCCGGAGTCTGATGATGAAACGGTTGAAGTGGCTGATCAACAAGAGCAGGACGTTTCTCAGTGGTGAGGGTCAAGTTTGTGGTGTTATAAGATGAGATAAAACAAATGTACTCTTACAGCGTAGGATAAAGTGTCTTCTTGACATGATGTTAACCACATGGAAATTGTACTGTTTTACTTTGTGAACGGGCAAGTTGTGCGCGAGAACGTGTGCGGACATTATGCAAATGTGTTATTTTGTGACGTTCAGCCGTAACAGAATACGATTCGAATTCCTAACGACTCGTTTAGGCGATTGCGAGCTGACTCTTTTTTTGACAGACAATAACTTTATTTATCGTGCACTGTCGGCTTCACAACTTTGCAGATAGTTTATGTTCACATACAGCTACATGACACATGAAAGGTGATATTCGAAAAGGCATAATAGGGGCACTTTAAGCACCTTGTAGGTAGATATTTCTTAAAAGACATACCTGTAGAAAACCTTTTTTTAACCAGGGAGAGTCTGTAGCCTGAACCAAGGAGTTGAAAATCACAGCCAGACAGAGTGCTGCCCTCACTGCTGAACTGCACTGCCAGCTGAGAAGGTCTGCTCGGACCCTCGGCTAACTGGAAGCGGGCCAGAAGAGCGCCCACCCCTGACACACAATGACAGGACCACAGATTTATATCCTACCACAATCTTTATTCACAGTACATTTCATCGCCTTGGAATTATAAGGTTCTTTCTGACATTTTATTCTCACATTCTTATTCTGTGACAATTATTTACATGATGTGATGTTTCTTTTGTAAGCGGTGCACATTTTGGGGCTTTTTTTAGAAAACAAAAAGAGTTTTATCTACAGAACTCGAAGGAACGGAAAAACTTTGAAGCTCAATATCTTAAAACGGCTCAGAATGCAGATAGAACCGTATAATTAAGGCGGCGATGTGTTAACATTTGCACTGACATTTATGGGGTTAATAACAATGACTGGACAACAGTGGTGGTCAGTAACGAAGTAGTTTTACTTCGTTACTGTACTAAAGTCAATTTTTCAAGCATCTGTACTTTACTAGAGTAGTTTTATTTTGAGTAACTTTTATTTGACTTCACTACATTCCAAAGCATAAGATCGTACTTCCATACATTTCAGAAAATATATAATTACTCCTTATATACTTCATGTGCTCCAAGACGCAGAAGCGGTGTCTCGATGAAGCTGTTAAATTGGAATTGACGAACAGGAATGATCCGCTTGCAGCGGTTCACGAGTCGACAAATCACTGATTAATATGATCCGTTTAGAGCGAGTCTCCAGTGAACTGAACTCACAAGAAACGGGAGATCTTGTGAACGCGCAACTGATGGTGTGAAAAGTAAGTTACTAATGTCGAATTTTAGGATTAATTATTGTTACTGAAAATCATATTTAGGTCAAAACTGTCAGTTGTTTGTGAACTAAATCTGCTGTAAAGGACGATCTATTTAAATAATTGCACTATGTATAATCATTTTCTATTCTTAACTGTTTTAAATTTTATTTTTTTATATCATTTTATATCATTATGTGACATTTTATTTCAACTAGCCGAGTAGACAGATATGAATGTTTATTCATAACCATACTGAAAATAAGTAAATATCGTTAGCTGATGCTAACTGTCTAGCTAACAAGCTTGCTGGTGTTAAGTTGAGGAAATGTTTAGATATAAAGTCCAAATATCTTTATTCAGCCACCTAGATAGATTCCATCTGAGGGAAAAAGAAAGGATGTGATGTTCAGAACATAGTAACTACAGTAATTATCAGAGTGGGAAGTGATGCCCTCTGGGGGCATTTGGCCAGGGGTGTTTTTACACCACAGACAAAGTTTGAGAAGAAAAAAAATCATTATGAAAATATAATTAGATTTTCCTTAAAATGTTATTTCTAAATGCAGGCCTTATTCTCATGTCATATATAACTGACGTTCTGCAAAACAACACATTTTAAGACGGTGAACATTAGATGGTGAAATCTGTTTTCTCTCAGGTACATGGCAGTGTAAGCTTCACAGTGAACATTACTACATCACTCTCATCAACGTAGTCCATACCAACAACAAATGTATATCTTGACTCCATATAGTGCTTATTTTGGGAAAAATCCCAGCTATTTTGAGCAGTAGGTTTGTACAAATATGCACAAATATAAAATTAAATGAAGTAGTAATATAAAATTGATAAATAAATCTATCAGTACTTTTTTTACTAAAGTGCATTAAACTTTTGTACTTTCACTCGAGTAAAATTGAAAAAGCAGTACTTTTATAATACGTATCTGTACTTGATTTGTGTACTTCGTTCACCACTGCTGGACAAGTTCTGCACACAACCTGTTTTTCTGAACTTAATCTGTGGAAATGCTGTCACGGGTATGCTCTGGTCTTTTGAAAAACATCAGTTATAAGGTTTGTCATCACTATTAAATATATAAAACTTTGCCTCAGATGATGTAATGAAGTTTCTGCAACTGTAAATTGTGCATGAATGTTTGAAGAGGCAAGTAGTGCTTCAGTGATGACATCTTTTGTATGCCAGCTTGTAAGTTACCCCCTATTACCCCTGGTTCCCTCAACAAAAAACCCAACAGGATTTTACCATCGGCTTTTGTATTAATGCATACAATTAGCTCTTGCACGACTTCCACATCACAATGATTGTTTCTGAAAACTCGTTCGATCTTCATTTAAAATCTGCAGGTTGGAAAGTTTGAGTTACAATAGTTTGTGAGTGTGAGTATAAACACAACGAAGATGTAAAAGATATTTGATGACATTTAAAGGGATAGTTCACCCTAAAATGAATGCATCATGGTACTCGTGAACACACATCGAAGGCATGATAGAGAAGAAATTGTTGAATAAAGTAGGAATATTCGTCGAATGTAAAATAAAAATCCATATTTGCATTCGAATATTAGGTGTGCGTCACGCACCCTTATCAGTGGCACACAAGATGTGATGACGAAGTAAGTCTCATTGCATTTTAATGCTTTTTTAGCTTATGCAGTTGAACCCACTGAATGCGGCGATGCAGCGTTGTTCAGTCAAAATATTGCAGAAAAAGAGAACATTAATGCGGAGAAGATCGTGTTTACGGCAAACCTGAAGGCGTTCACACAGAATGCATATTTTGTGCATTTTCTAAAGGGACATCGATCAGCGTTGCACTCGCGTAACGTCTCACACGATAGACATATGCATGTTTAGAAAGCCATGTAAAATAAAAAAAGTCTCATGACTTTATGGCGGTTTTTCCCCGTCCCACTGCATGTTATTACATGAAAAAAGTACTCTTTGATTGGTTTTCTGTCCTTTATAATAAACTACACATGCATACATACACGATGCTGTTTTGTTTATAATTGTTTAAGTGACTTAAATATATATATATAGTTTATAAATGTTATTTTAAATATTGTGCACTTTTTTCACAGATAGTCATGTTATTTATTGCTTTAATAAACGTGCATTAGTGATATTTTGCTCGATGCGCCCTCTTGTGGCCTCAGGAGAGAAGCCAAATGCTTTTTTCCTTTAACTAAAATTATGCCTTTTAAATTTGAATATCGATAATATTTAAGTACAAAATTCAAATAGATTTTTTCAGCCATTTTGACAGCCCTAGAATAAAGTTGTTATTTTTGTTTTCTTTGCACATAAAAAGTATTCTCGTAGCTTCATAAAATTAAAGTTGAACCACTGATGTCACATGGACTATTTTAACAATGTCCTTACTATCTTTCTGGGCCTTGAACGTGGTAGTTCCCTTGCTATCTATGCAGGGTCAGGTTTGATTTGATCAAAAACATCTTAATTTGTGTTCCGAAGATGAACGATGGTCTTACGGGTTTGGAACAACATGAGGACGAGTAATTAATAACAGATTTTACATTTTGGGGTGAACTATTCTGTAATCATAATGCATCAATCCCTTTTGAGACTTAGTTTTAAATTTCAGGAGGATTTGTGTATTAATATGTTACATAACTCATAAGCAGAGAAATACAAAAGAGCATTTCCATGCATTTATTTCAATAATAATAATTTGTTACATTTATATCGCGCTTTTCTGGGTACTCAAAGCGCTTTACATAGTAAGGGGGAATCTCCTAAACCACCAGAGGCCAATAGGCGAATTTGGCCATGATGCCGGGGTTACACCCCTACTCTTTTTCGATGGACATACTGGGATTTTTAATGACCACAGAGAGTCAGGACCTCGGTTTAACGTCTCATCCGAAGAACGGAGTGAAAGCAGATGACAAGCCTCTGCAGTGAACGGAGACGTTTCATCTGTTCAGCTTGCAGAAAGAAAAGCAACTTGCCAGCACTTGTGCCAGCCGAACAGCCTTTTATTAATGACCTCCGCATCATCGAGCTGCGGTTCAGGACTTTCATCAAGGGTACTTCTACATGATTTCTATATACAATTCTAAAATTACATATAAAGCTGCCATGGTATCATGTATGATAAAGAGTGTGATGCAGAGACAGCTAGTTGAGCTAAGTCAATCCATTACTTAGAGTAATTCAATTTACTACCATTAGGGCATGCTGCCAAGTGAACCACACATTGTACAGTTGCCAACATCAGCTAAGCATTCCTGCAAAGCTGTTAGTCCTTCAGTTAATATCTAAAGGATATGTACCTCCATTTTCAGACCTCTGTGAGAGCTCTGGGATCTTCCACGTTATTTTCTGCATCTCTGGGTTCCTTAAAAAGCAACAAATGGGCAAACATCACTATACAGCACCACACTGCTGTTGAGTTGCAAGCTGATTTTGACAGATCCTCACCAGGTAGCAGGTGGGAGCATAGCCTGCAGTTTGTTCACGCCGCCGTCCACAGCTGCCATGAAGTGGATGTTGGTGAGCGGTGTGGGTATGGGCATGGCCTCTGTGCTGTATTTATAGTCTATCCTGAGGTCTGTGCAGCTGGCATCACCTCGCCAGCTCACCGCAAGGTTCAGCGGAGTGGACTGGATGCCTTGAGTGGACACCTGTGAGCCCAAATCTCAAATATCACACACTACTACACAAACATCCGAGAGTTCGGATTTCACTGATATAGATACTAACGCATCATGCTCAAATAGAAAATCTCACCTGGTACTTCAGCATGTCTACGTTGTAATACGTGGCCTGTGGCCTCTGCTCTGCCACTTTCTTCAGGTGACTCAACAAGTTTGACATATTGACCCAGAACTCCTTTGAATCACCTATAGGTGGCGTGGTGTCACTGCAGGGCGAAAACATTTGCAGAATAAATCCCACACAATATTTATACCTTCTGCATGCAATATTATATTCACTAAACTAAAACTTGCTGGTCAATGTTTATTGGAAGGGACATTATATATTGGTCCTTTTATTACATTTATTTACAAAAAACAATTCAGAATTATTGGTCAAAAATGTTGTGGACAGTGGAAGCAGTCAATGAACTGATTTTAAAACAATCAACTGATCGAAGATATTCAAATTTGTTCACAAAAGTTATTTTATTTGCAGTAAAATATCCTGAGTATTAAGCTATCGCTGCTTATACAGCAGAGTTATTTCAGTATTCTTTAAATACTATTACAGTATTTATAGCATTGATATTTTAATTAACATTTATTTTTATATTTACAGTTTATTTTAAGTTTTAGTACTTTTGTTATGTGCTGTTGTCATTTTGTAAAATATTCCTATTTAGCTTTAATTTATTTAAATGTAGGCCTTACTTTGTTATTTTAGTACTTAAAATTATTTCAGTTACTTGCCAATTTTTTTATGTTTATTCAAATATGTATATTTAATTTTTCAGCTTTATTTCAAATAAAAAGATAATAATTACAACACTGTTATACAGTAGCTCTACTTTGAATAAATTGCATAAACTGTTCCTAGTTATTGTTTACATTTCCAACTAGCAGTGTCCAATATAATGATACCATATTGGTTATTAGCTAATAATGCAATTTTTAAGTGTATCTGTACTGTTCATTGTTTTATATATTTATCAGCTGATATTGGATATTTAATTGTTCAACTGAATTTTTCCTATTTGTACATTTAGATTCCCTTCATCCATCACTTTAATCAGTTAAAAACGAATAATTTAATCACACTGGTAAATTAAATCTTTAGCAGGTCTCAAAATGAAGATGTATTATCATACTATACATCATATGTTGTAATGCTTAAATTAGCTTGTAGCATTTTTTGCGTTTTGGACAAATAATATAGAATTTGTAACACTGACCATGATTAGTATAAGCCATAACCGTAATATCAGGACAACCTTATTTCCAAATTCAGTCCCCTCGGTTTTACTCCCAAACAAAGTTCTCATTTACAGTGGGATGATTTACAGACTATTTCTGAAATGGCTTGACTGAATCTCAAAAGATCAATGCCTTCACTAGTGGGACATCACTATGTATTACCAGCACAGAAGCTGTGGGTTGGGAAGGACATGCTCCAGCCGACTGTACTGGCTGATGGTGAAGGTCAGCACTGGTGGACTGGGATGAGACGAGAAGTGTCTGGTGATCCCTGCTGGGAAAGACAGCACCATCTCACCAGCGATCTTCACCAAACACCTACCGCACACAGTAAGACATGAGAGAGGAACAGGACACAGTAAGAGACGAAGTACAGTTTCATTCAATTCAACCAAATGTGAACCGAGTGACTTCAAAATGTGCTCTGTGGCCTACTTAGTGGGATCTGCTCCTTTAAAGTAGGCGCTGATGGTCTCTGTGAAAGCGGCTGCCACTGGTAGAGTGTCCTGGGGTCCCATTGTGAGAGGACTCGGACCTCTGGAACACACTGAAATACAGACGTAGATCTAATATCAAACAAAACACAACTCACTGAACTTAAGAAGGCATTATGCCTTAGTATCATCATCCTCACTTATCATAATCAGTAATAACTGACTTGGGACAGCTCTGTTGTGGCCCACCTGACACAGAGAGGTTGAGCTCTCGGCCTAGTGTAGGTGTGGAGGCTGCGCTCAGAGAGGTGACGGAGGAGATGGAGGAGGTGCTCTCAGCTCTGGCCAGAGGGGCGAAGGGTGGAGGACTCCACGAGTGGATGGGGGGGCTGAAGGGTCGGGCCTGAGGAGAAACAAAACAGCCTGATCCAGACATACTCAGAAGCCCAGTTTGGACTCCAGTGATCAGTGTTGTTTGATGGAGCAGTTTACTGGGTATGGGTATAGAGTGCACGCATACAGTAAGATCATTGGGGTTGCTTAATTATCTCAGGTTTAACATTTGGATCTTCAGATTTACTGAGAACAAATATAGCCGTATAACCTTAAAAACAAACACAAACAAAAGCACTTGTGATTTCAATGCTTAAATGTTTCACAGCAATGGAGAAAGTGGACTGCTGCAGTCATACCAGATCTGCTAGGTTTGGTTTTCCAGGTGGTAGTTTAGGTCGTGATGATGGTCTTGGTGGCAGAGGTGGGATCGGACTGCCAGCAGACAGAGGAGTGCCAGCACGTGCGGGAGAGGACGGCCCTGAGAACATAAATCAGATTACTATTACACTGTAAACAATGCTAACCCTGCAATTATTACCTTAAAGAGCTGTTGGACCCATAAAAACAAGGCATAATTGTTGGTCTAAGTTGGTTCAGTGATACTAAATAATACATTTGACCAGTTAATTTAGATGCTACTATTTTTAGGTTATCATTTTTGGTAACACTTTAGTATAGGGACCAATTCTCTCTATAAACTAGTTGTTTATCAGCATGTCTATTGGTATTTATAAAGCACATATTCTGCATTACATATTCTACATCTCTAATCCTATCCAATACCTAAACTTAACAACGACCTTACTAATTGCTAATAAGCAGCAAATTAGTAATTTGAGGCAAAAGCTGTAGTTAATGGTTTGTTAATAGTGAGAATCGGACCTTAAAATAAAGTGTGACCATTTATTTTTCAGTGTAGAAAAATCCACGAGTGTGGTTATTATTATTGTAATTAATGCAAATGCTAAGATAACATTTTTAACAATAATATAATCAAATAATTCAATCAAGGTTCATGCTGACTTCTCCAATTAATATATTTTTTATAAAATGATGATAAATATTAATACAGCTACTAAGATAATACAAATGATTCAATCAAGGTTCGTGTTGACTTGATTTCTGAAATGCATAGTTTTACAAATAATAATTAATAATGGAATTTTCTTTCTTTCTTGTGGATTAATAATACTGAATGAGTTTAAAATATGAATAATACTATTCCTTGTAGCAGTATTTCAGACGTTCATTACAAACTGTTCATTAGTTTTCACAGACAAGGCAAAACTGCAATATACTGTAAATAACACTTTTAAATGAAAATATGAATCTAATTTATTTATTTTCGCAAAATGTGATATTGCCATTTCGGGTGGCATTAAGGCTGTAAAAACTACAACGTTGGTTAATATGCGCAGTCAAAAAAGCAGCTCTGAGTGCCCTGCACATGACACGCAGGGAAAAACAAGATCTCATGGACACAAATAAACATATGTTCCCACAACTTATCGATTAGTGCCTTCGTTTTAATTCAATTGGGCTAAGACATAAGTAAATTAAAACAAGGGAAAGAATCAGTAAAACATGATCACGATTAAACTAAAACAAGGGAATGAATTAATAAAACATGGCCATAAATTAATAATGTGGCTACAGCATCTAGTTTTCCTTCAGCATACCGTTTGCACTACTTAAATATTGTAGACAAGGTAAATCATGAAATTTAAGTGTGCTAGCCATTAGGATAGCATTCATAGTTTTATTTAAACTTAAACAAAACACTTGTGTGTCTGTTGCTAATCATCTAACTGTAAAAATCTACTGTAACACCGCATTGTTTCACATTGTACATGTTCAGCAACACGATGCAGAGTTAACTCTACAAAAGTGGAGCTAATCTTGCTCCGGAGCAAGGTTTCTGGTCTCCATTGACTTCCATATTACATTTTTCCATACTATGAATGTCGTTAGGGAGCAATTACTGTTTGCACATTCTGCAAATGATCTTCTTTTATGTTCAACAAAAGAAAGAAATTCATACAGCCTTGGAACAACTTGAGGGTGAGTAAATGATGACAGAAAATAATTTTTTAGATGAACTATCCTTTAAAGTAACAAATGCCAACTCACGACTGCCGGGCCCCGGGGAGCCCACCACACTCCTGTAAGTAGGAGGTGGCAGTGGAGGTGGGGTTCCTCTGAAGCTTCCTGCTGCGAGGTCTTTGGGTGACGTGCCAAACACAGAGATCTCGTCCCTCATGCCCACCAGGTCAGGGGTTCTCCTGCTGTCATCTCTCAAGGCAAGAGGGGAAGGTATGGCTCCATGTGGGGGGTGGTCTGCTGGCAGGAAGGGCAGTCCAGGGCTGGTGGGGGTGACAGGGGACTCTTGGGTGGGCTCGGACTCTGGGAGCTGAAAGCAGCAGGGGAGGTCTAGAGGACTCAGAGGAGAGTCTGAGGGCGGCGGTGGTGGAGGTGAATCTGGAGGCGGGATGGAGTGGAGTGGGGGAGGGGGGGTGGCGGGAGGTGGCAGGTGGCAGGGCGAGGTCAGGGGCGAGTCCGCGGGGGAAGAGGACAGAGGTGGAGAAGGCGCGGGTTCATCTGGGGGAGGAGGTCGGGCGGGAGAGCCTTCGCTGAAGTTCACCCAGCTGCACTGCACCACATCTGATCCAGACCTGGGCGTCTCAGCAGGCCCAAAAACACTGTCCAAGTCAGGCATAGACGCCCCTCCGGATGGGTCAGATAATGGGGCATCCTGACAGACTAAAGCTGATCCATCTCCTCGGACACTAGGAACCACACTATAATAACCTGTTCAGACAAAATGAAAACGAGCTGTCAAATACTCTTCCAACATTCACCACCACAAACTAGGGGTGCGCGATATTTATTGTCTTGATGTTTCAATAATGTAGAAGCTTATTGAATATGTCATTCACAAAACGTTTGTACAGCCCATTTTGTCTAGTTGAATGCAGTTAGAATGACCCCAATATTCAATATATAGGGGCAAAGAGTGCCTTTTTCCCCCTCAAATATTAGTACAATTGCAAATATGATATTGATTTTATACGGTTGAACAAGAAGTTAAAGGTAGGGTAAGTGATTTCTGGTAGCCAATGTTAATATTTAATATCACCAAAACAAACATGCCCCTACCCCAAAAGGGTCTCGCCCCTATTTTGATAGCTCTGCCCCACACATACGTACGCAACCCAGGCAACGATAAGTTCTGTGAAACAAAGCAAAACCAATGTTACACCGTGTCTACACCGGACGCAACAAAATACTATAGAAGTCATTATAATCAGTGATGCTGTCTACACTGGATGCTGCGCGGCGTGACAAAAAAAAATTCGAATGCAAAATTGGAATGCATTCGACTTTTAGATGTGCGTATCAGTGGCGCACGAGATGCGATGACAATGCACAGTATTGTCTAATTGTCATTGCATTTTAATGTTATTTTTTTGCCTATCCAGTTCAACTCACTGGATACGTTGTTCATTCAAAATATTGCGGAAAAATAGAACATCAATGCAGAGATGATTTTGTTTACGTCAAAACTGAAACCAAGTCATTCAAAAATAACACATATTTTGCGCATTTTCTAGAGGGACATCTTTCACCGTTGCACTCGCGTCTCGCAAAAGAGTCGGATATTTAGAAAGCCATTTAAAGTTATTGTAAGTTCAACTTTGAAAAAACATGTCTCAAAAATTTGTGAAGGGACGGGTCTTTCCCAATCCCACCACATCTCATGTTTTTAAATGAAAAAAGTAACATTACTCTTTGTGATAGGTTTTCTGTGCTTTGTGTTAAATTGTGTATATACATGATGCTGTTTTGTTACTAATTGCTTAAGCAACTTAATTAATTCTATATTTTTAAACATTATGCACTTTTTTCAAAGATTATTTTAATGTTTAATGTTATTTTAATGCTTTGAACCGTGGATTAGTAATACTTTGCTCGATGCGCCCTCTTGTGGCTTTAGAAGAGAAGCAAAAAGCTTTCCTCTAACTGAGATTATGCCTTTTAAATTGGAATTGATCATATTTAAGTACACAATTCGAATTTAGTTTTTCAGCCATTTTGACAGCCCTATTTCTCTCCAGCGCTGGAAAGCTGATCTGATATTTACACGGGTCCTACTTCTTGCCTTATCGTTCCCCAGACGTTTTCCTCTTTTGTTTTTTATCCGCCATCTCTATCTTTCTGTTGCTCGGCTCGGCTAATGTCTGTCATGTGCACTGAACGCTCTCTCCTCCACATCATGAGTAGACACGCCCCTTACTGCTGATTGGCTACAAGTTTGTTTTGGTACCCAGCCCCGACTTTTTACATAATTGTACAAAAAATGACATACCCCACCTTTAATCTTGTCTGTTTTTGCTCCATTTAACCTATGAAAATAGTTTCAAACAAAGCTGCAGTGTGTATCTCTCTCTGTAGCAATGCATGTGGTGTTGTAAAGCATTGAGGAGATATCAGCTGTTTTTATATGAAGATATAGTCACCATGAGCTGGCCTGATTACAATCAAAATAACTTTTTTTACTTTCTTTTTTTATTTAGCGGCAGTCATGGCCAACTGGATAGAGATTCGGACTTGTAACCCGATAGTCGCAGGTTCGAGTCTCAGGTCCGGCAGGTATTGTTGGTGGGGGGAGTGAATAACCAGCGTTCTCTCCACCTTCAATACCACGACTGAGGTGAGACCCTTGAGCAAGACACCGAACCCCCAACTGCTCTCTCCACCTTCAATACCACGACTGAGGTGCCCTTGAGCAAGACACCGAACCCCCAACTGCTCTCTCCACCTTCAATACCACGACTGAGGTGCCCTTGAGCAAGGCACCGAACCCCCAACTGCTCTCTCCACCTTCAATACCACGACTGAGGTGCCCTTGAGCAAGGCACCGAACCCCCAACTGCTCTCTCCACCTTCAATACCACGACTGATGTGCCCTTGAGCAAGACACCGAACCCCCAACTGCTCTCTCCACCTTCAATACCACGACTGAGGTGAGACCCTTGAGCAAGACACCGAACCCCCAACTGCTCTCTCCACCTTCAATACCACGACTGAGGTGAGACCCTTGAGCAAGGCACCGAACCCCCAACTGCTCCCCGGGTGCCGCAGCAATGGCTGCCCACTGCTCCGGGTGTGTGTTCACAGTGTGTGTGTGTTCACTACGGTGTGTGTGCACTTGGGTGGGTTAAATGCAGAGCACAAATTCCCAAGTATGGGACACCATACTTGGCCACACGTCTTTCTTTTTTTGTTTCTTCTCTTCTTTGTATCTGAAAACACATCTTGTTTCATTCCTGAATAAATCAGCATGTTTGAACAAATCAGTGATTCTGTGGCTTTGTTGCAGAATGAATCAGACATTTAAACAAATTTTCTGAATGACCCAACGACTCACTCAGTGACTTGTCTCCACCTACTGGCAGCTTAAATTTCATATTTTAGAGTATCATTTTATTTTTTTAATATTTAAATTATTATTAAAAAAATATTACTCTCATAGCATTATCTATGAAATTGTAATTGAAGTGTAAATACCTCTAAATTGCTTCTATGCAACTTCTGGAGAAAAAACCCCAAGCTTTTATGTATGCTAAATTGGAAGTGTCAGTACGTACCGGAGGACTCTACAGAGCTAGAACTGCGTCCAGGTGGCGTGACAGGAATGTTCTTTGGAGGAAGTGGAGGCGGAGCTGAAAGGACAGATATCAGGGCATGTTCATAAACACGTACTTTCTTACTGAATACTGCACAGTAATAAATAGCTTACATTATGAAGATTCAAATATCATAACATGATAACATCTAAATTACAAACTGAAATCAAGCTAAAATATAAATGAATTATAACTATTTGGAAATATTTTTATAAAACAAAATTAATAAAAATGACAAAAGCACAACAAAATTACCAAAAAAAGTTACCTTAATTTCAAATTAAAAAAATATACCTCAAAACATAAGTTAAAAACTATAAAAATATATAAATAATAATAAAATAACACTGCTTTAAAGGAGACACCCTTATTTATGCATATCAACTTACATTGCTAATCAATAAATAAAATCAGTAATAATTATAAATGAAAGTGGATTCTTTTCATGTGACCCGTCAAAGTGTCTTTATTTCTGGTTAATCTTGTAGATCCAGTCACACTCTGCAGTGAAATGTGATGCTTTGTAGCATTCAGGCCTTTCATTAGGAACTATTTGAGCATTTGTCACCATTGTGTTTTACTGGTGCCTTCACTGGGGCAGTTTTGAAGCTGGCATTATCAAAAACATTTTGGACATTTGACATGCAGTACCTCCAGTGGGCAGAGATCTGCTCAGAACACAGGTGGAGAGAGAAGTGGACTGACACCAGAGCTCCGGCTCAACCGGGAACACTGTCATTAACATTCATGAAGGAAAAACCCGTCAATACCTCCCTTAACTAACTTACAAATCACAGCAATGCATGACACAGAAGAACAACTCCGTGAATTACATTTCAGTTGCAAAGTTTTTCAAAAACTTCTCATGAAGTTTAATCTTGTGAACCACAAACCACATTTATTTTGACAAATAAATGAACTCATCAATGTTAGGTCATTGAGGAATACTGCTGTACCTTCTGAGTAGTGGGCTTCAAAATTGGTCTCAAACGGTGGGCCGAAGAACACTGTTGTGTTTTCTCTTTTTAGAGACAGAAGGAAAATACAAGGTCAAAACCATTCCAAGGGAATTCAGGCAATGAAATTTAGGAATGTTATTCAATTTAAAATGAATAATTCAATAGTGAGCAGAAGCAGGGTTTGTGATGGTGTACTAACCTGGCCGGGTCTGAACCAGGTCCTGGAGTTGTCGTAGGAGTTGGAGTAGATCGTCGTGGTCTGGCAATCTCCTCATCTGAAATATGCAAAGTGAAATTGACTACTGTACAAACTGGAGTGATATGACAATACACAGGAAGTCAATATTTCCAAATAAACACTCACTTGACAGGTTTCGCTTCATCTGGCACTGTAACAAAAGGTCATAAAAGTAGATTATAACAAAGAACATTTATATTAACAGACATGAGGGGATATAAACTATTGCTTTGACATTCACACATGCATTACTATAAAACATGTACCACAACTCTTTACTTTTACAGACTACCGTTCAAATGTTCGGTCAGATTTTATTTATGATTTTGAGTCCCTTATGTTCATCAAAGATGCATGTATTTGATCAAAAATACAGTAAAAATTGTAATATTGTGAAATATTATTACAAAGTAACTGTTTTCTATTTTAACACTTTCAAAAGTAATTTATTCCTGTGATCAAAGCTACATTTTCTCCAGTCTTCAGAGTCACGCAGAAATCATTCTAATATGCACATTTGCTGTTCAAAAAATATTTCTGATTATCAATGTTGAAAACAGTTTCGCTGCTTTATATATTTTTTACTTTTGAAATGGATACATTTGTCTTTACTGTAACTTTTGATCAAATCAATGCATACTTGCTTAGAAAAGAAGGAAAAAATGAGTGCTGGCAAATGATTAATCACATTCAAAATAAGTTTTTGTTTACATAATATATGTGTGTACGGTGTATATATAAATACACACACACAAACACACACATGCATGTATATATTTCAGAAAACCATTATGTTTATATATTAAATACATTTATTTATGATATAAATGATATGAATATAAACAGATACATGTAACTACACTCAAACTAGTGTGTGTATTTACATATACACAATAAATATACACAGTACATACACATATATTAAGTAAACAAAAACTTTTATTTTGGATGTGATTAATCACATTTAATGGTTTGACAGCACTATGACCATGACCAAAATAGTGCATGATTTATTAAAACATGAAAGAGTCAAAAACAGTACAACATATTATAAAACTAACAAATCTAAGAGATAGCAGGCAGAGGGTATTATTTAGCACCTGGTCATTGTTTTCCATTAGTTCCATTTATTACATCTTCAGCTAATGGAAAACAGAGTCCAGGTGCCAGCGCTACAACATGCTGAAGCTGCAGATGAGATCACGAATCTAATGATTGACTCCTATTGATCCATGAGTGTCTCAAGCTGTCAGTACAGCAGTAACACAGCACGAAGCATCACTGACACTATACTGCGCATGCGACCGCAGCATCAGACCTCTGTATCACATGCAACACAGTTTTGTAGTACATTTACACGATCCATACTTACTGGACTTCTCCTCTGGGATCAGCAATAAAGGAGAAAGAACAGACCTGGTCAGAGAGCGAGTCACAGATCAGTACTATTACAAAAAAATGTATAATGTCTGTGATGGATCTTTCCTCACTTAATGCTTCAAACCAACAACACATGTTGTGTTTACTGTTTCTTAATATTTAGACTGGAAAACCTGGCTTACTTGTTGTATGTGATATTAAAAAGTTAAATAAAACTGTAGTAAATGCAACAAAAAAAACTTTAACACTAGCTTGCTCTATTCTATCTGTTTTCTTTTTATGTATTATATAATAATAATAAAAAACTTGCTACATGTACAAAGCGTCTGCTAAGTAACAATGTAAACGTAGAAGCACAGAGCTGCATTACACATGAAACATACAGTAAATGCATTATAAACGTGCTTCTTTAACTCGAAGAGTACAGCAGGGTAATAGCAGTAGCACGGCCATGGGTTTGTATAACTTAAATGACATGTACTGCTCCCTAAGCTGCTTTAAATAAAAGTGTCTGCAAAATGCATAAATGTAAATAAAACCATTATTTAATAACTTCTGTTAAAAAAATTATTTATGATTAACAAATATCTGTCAGTATTTATTCAAACATAACTGTAGGGACGCTGGATCAATATTAAAATTCATTACTGTTAAGATTATTTTAATGTTATGGCCAATATCCAATATCAATACTATTTTTTTTAAAGATTTTACATTTTAAATAGTACAAGTGTACAAGGCATCACAGCATAAAAATGTATGAAATAATAACACCCTAAAAATAACAATACATTATCATTCAAAACTTTGGGGTCAGTAAGATTTTTAAAAAATAAATTAATCTTCATATTTTCACATTTGTATATTTTATATTAATAAATTATGTATCAAATTGATCAAAAGTGTCAGTCAAAGCCTTTTATGGTTTTATGAACAGACAAAAAATGTATCACGGATTGCAAAAAAATATTAAGCAACACAACCGTTCCGCATTTATAATAATCAGAAATGTTTCTTGCGCACTAAATATATAGAAGTATATAGAAATTGTAATTAAATGCCATAATATAACAAAAATACATTAAAATCAAAATTACTTTTTTGATCACACGAACGCAGCTTTGGTGAGCATAAGATACTTCTTTTAAAAACCTTACTGACTATACTTTTGAGTGTAAATATGTATGTGCAAAAAAATCCATATTAATTTTGAGCTTTAGATTACCTTTAATAGTGTTATTAAATGATTAGTGTTTTTGACTTTAAGTGAGCCTTAGATGATGGCAATATTGTAAATGTACAAGCAGTTGATATGAATATGCACAATTATACATCCAATTGTAATTAGCATCTGTAAAGGTCTAAGGAACTTGCTTACCGGACTCTTTCTCTGTGTGAGGAAACAAACAGAAGAACAGAGGAAATCATCTCAATATCTGAATGTGAATATTACTCTGGGACATCAGCTCTGTAAAGCATAACTGCGAGACTAACCAGAGGAGACGGAGAGATCGCAAGCGTCCCTACTGAGGCCTTCAGCTCATCCATAGAAGACACTGTGCAGTTTCCACTGTTTGCTGTCAACGGCTTGATCTTGATCTTAAATTTCTTCCCATGCTCCTCCTCTCCCTCCGACTCACTGGAGGAGAGGAACGTCTTGACTTTTGGAGCTGGTGAGTCTTGTTAAGGAAGATTCGTTTTAGAATGAAGCCATAGTTTTTAGTCTTTTTTTTTTACTAATTAAAGGGGTCATATGACGTTGCTAAAAAGTTATGTTTTTATTTTATAAACGTATAATGTTATTTTGTGTAATGCAATGTGTTTATGTGGTTAAAAAAACACATTATTTTCCACATACTGTACATTATTGTTACTCTTCTATGCCCCACCTTTCTGAAACGCGTCGATTTTAAAAAAGCTCATCGTTCTGAGAAACGAGGCATGCTCTAATTGGCCAGCTATCCAGTGTGTTGTGATTGGCCGAATACCGAAAACGTGAGACGGAAATGTTACGCCACTCACCGTATTGTGATGCCGTGTCCCGGGCGCAACGACCCAAAAACTAAACAAAAAAACGCTATAAACGAGGCATTTGTTGCATCCAGTGGGGACACAATTACTGATTATAATGACTAATACTGTCTTTTTACGCGTCGAGTTGCATCGCGCCTTGCAAACATTACCATGTCTGCATTTGTGATCGGAGAAACGACAAACTACAAGCGCTACCCTGCACTGCTCAAAACTCACTGTCGTGGCAAAGTTGGAATTGCCCCACTTTATAGAAACAGTCTTTGTGGAAGCCAGCACTGTAGGCTACTCTTCCAGGTTCAGGAAATAGTCCTTCATAAAATGCGCTGCACACACTCTAATATTTGGCTTGAACTGTTCTGGAGCAGTGTTGTAAATACAACTTAACCACTGTTTTCTAGTTGTGTCCTCTTTTGGAAGCCCAAACAAAGTCGTTTCTCTTTCACAATGAAACACAGCGTCTCCAGGACACCGCGAGTATGTACACATACTACAGCGAGAATAATAGTTACGCCTTCTTTCTTTGCGCAAATCTCCCCACACAGTGATGTAGACATGTGGGGGCGTGTCTAAATGAGCCGTTTTAGGAGGGCGTGGTCGAGTTTTAACTTTTATAAAGAATATCTCTTTGGTTTGAGACTTTAGTCTGCAACTTCAGGGATGTTATCTATGCAGGAACAGCTCGTAACACTCCAAAGAGAAAGCAAAACTTGAAATCGCATCACATGACCCCTTTAAAGGTCAGAAAAGATGAGAAACGGTACAGGTTAATAAGCAAACATAGACTGGAAGGATATTTCCCCCTTGTTCTCCTGGTTTAACGCTGAAACCCTCATCATCCACATCAGGAGAGTTCTGTTATCAAACAGATGAAATATTACATTCATAGGAACTATAAAGACATTATGAATAATCAGCATTCGGAGAGATTTACTTACATATCGATCCCAGTCAATCTCACTGTAGAGACCATTAGGTGCACCATTGGCTTTTTTCTGGGAATAAAACGTGGGATGAGATATTGTAAGAAACAAAATCAATGATATATAATTTCACAACAATATCTCAGGTATATTAGTCTTCACTGTCATGAATTATGCTGTACTCACAGATTTGTCTTTGTCTGGGGATTCACTGAAAAATATGAAATCAAATGTTCAGATTTTAGATATATGACTGAATGATAAGAATAAACAATAAGTGTACACAATATACTTAAAATGTAATAAATTAATGGGCATAAAGATAATATAATGTGATTATGTGACCCTACACAAAGTTTACTATTCATGCTATCAGCTACTGACCATTTCATACACTTTGTACACAAAAATATTATTACAAACTGGCTGAAAATGATAATCTTCAGTATAACTGGCTAGCTGATATGTAACATCCAAAGTCAGGTATATGTTTTTATATACAAAGTGTCAGCAAGGTAACAGGGCTGCTACAAACAATCACTGGATTTTCCCAATTTTGTGAGATATCCTGTATCAAATCTTTGGGAAATCCTTCTAGGAGAAACTTGAAGGCCAATAAACTAGATATGCACAAGCAAAACTGTATATTATGCTTCGAGAGTTTTTTAAATTTGTATTATTTTGATAAAGCTGGAAATTAGATTTATGGAAAGAAAATCAAATTCTGATTTCACAATAACTACAGCAGTTTGTGGAAATTGGTGGCTTTCCCCAATCCCCCCCGTTATGGTCTATTATTATGGTATATTATCCATGTTAGACCAGTGGTTCTTAACCACTAAGAAAAGTGAAAAGTTTTTAAAAACGTTTCAATTAAGAACATGGTTGCTAATATACATGTACAGGACTGTGTAGAGCACAAAACAAGACTGTCGTAATTTTAAATAAACTATTTAAGATGAAAATACTCTCTGGATGATCTGGGCACAGTGTGTTCTGGGTACCCCTCGGTTTCAAGTAAGCTCGCGAAAATTCTTGGTTTTAAGGGGTATCTACCCCTTCCCCTTACCCCTACCCCTCGATCAAAACCAGAATTGGGACAGCCCTTACTCTCACGTGAACGCGCAAAACTAAGGGGAAGGGGTAAGGGAAAGAATTGGGATTCACCCTAAGCAATGCACAGTTAAAGAAAGCACAATTCACTCAGATCACAATAAACTAGCCATTTCTACACATGCACCAGAGAGCAAATCAGAATATTCTTTAGAGATCTGTGTAGAGCTGATGTCCACGGACACATCACAGACTGTTCTTACTCACGTGGAGTCACTGTCCTTTTCTTTCTTCCGTATCCCGAAGGCCTTTCGGGTACGCTTTTTCAGTCCTGTAAAAAGTCACGGTTATCATCAGGAACAAAATATATAGAAAATATATATATAGAGAGAATATATATAGTTCTTATATAGAAAATATACAGTATATATACTGTATAAAGTCTGGGGTCAGTAGGATATTTTAATTTTTGAAAAAAGTCTAATAATATTGTAAAATATTTGACATTTAAACATTTTAAGATAACTGTTTTGTATTGTAATCCATTTAAAAATGTAATTTATTCCTGTGATGCAAAGCTGTATTTTCAGCATCATTACTCCAGTCTTCAGTGTCACGTGATCCTTCAGAAATCATTCTGATATGAGGATTTGAAGCGAAAGAAAAATCAATAATGAAAACAGTTATGCTACTTAATATTTTTTATATTACTGACCCCAGTCTTTTAAATGGAATTGTATGAGTTTACATTTTTTTCTAACTTGTACTGTAGATAGTCCTGTAATTGAATTATGTTAATGTTGTGGGCTAATACATATAGCCTGAAAGCACCGCAAGTCACTTTGGATAAGAAAATCAGCTAAATTCAGTACAGGTAAGCAGAAATATTCACTGTAATTTCTATTTAAAAAAAAAAAAAAAAAAAAAAAAGTATACCAATCAACTTTTTAACCGCAACACTTTTGTTTTTGCCCCCATTTTTCCTGAGCTGAACTCAAAGATCTAAGACTTTTTCTATGTACACAAAAGGCCTATTTCTCTCAAATATTGTTCACAAATAGTCTACATTTACATTTATGCATTTAGCAGACGTTTTTATCCAAAGCGACTTACATTCAGGTTATAATTTTTTTGTCAGTATGTGTTCCCTGGGAATCAAACCCACAACCTTTGCGCTGCTAACGCAATGCTCTACCACTGAGCCACAGGAACACGTCTATATCTGTGTTAGTGAGCACTTCTCCTTTGCAGAGATAATCCATCCACCTCACATGTGTGGCATATCAAGATGCTGATTAGACAGCATGATTACCTCAGGTTACCTCATCATTACAGGTGTGCCTTAGGCTGGCCACAATAAAAGGCCACTCTAAAATGTGCAGTTTTATCACACAGCATAATGCCACAGATGTCGCAAGTTTTGAGGGAGCGTGCAATTGACATGCTGACTGCAGGAATGTCCACCAGAGCTGTTGCCGTGAATTTAATGTTCATTTCTCTACCATCCATCTCCAAAGGCGTTTTAGAGAATTTGGCAGTACATCAAACCGGCCTCACAACAGCAGACCACGTGTAACCACACCAGCCCAGGACCTCCACATCCAGCATCTTCACCTCCAAGATCGTTTGAGACCAGTCACCCGGACAGCTGCTGCAACAATTGGTTTGCATAACCAAAGAATTTCTGCACAAACTGTCAGAAACCATCTCAGGGAAGCTCATCTGCATGCTCGTCATCCTCATCAGGGTCTCGACCTGACTGCAGTTCGTCGTCGTAACCGACTTGAGTGGGCAAATGCTCACATTCGATGGCGTCTGGCACTTTGGAGAGGTGTTCTCTTCACGGATGAATCCCGGTTTTCACTGTACAGGGCAGATGGCAGACAGCATGTATGGCGTTGTGTGGGTGAGCGGTTTGCTGATGTCAACGTTGTGGATTGAGTGGCCCATTATATGGTATGAGCAGGCGTATGTTATGGACAACGAAAACAAGTGCATTTTATTGATGGCATTTTGAATGTACAGAGATACCGTGACGAGATCCTGGGGCCCATTGTTGTGCCATTCATCCACTACCATCGCCTCATGTTCAGCATGATAATGCACGGCCCCATGTTGCAAGGATCTGTACACAATTCCTGGAAGCTGAAAACATCCCAGTTCTTGCGTGGCCAGCATGCTCACTGGACATGTCACCCATTGAGCATGTTTGGGATGCTCTGGATCGCCGTATACAACAGTGTGTTCCAGTTCCTGCCAATATCCAGCAACTTCACACAGCCATTGAAGAGGAGTGGACCAACATCCCACAGGCCACAATCAACAACCTGATCAACTCTATGTGAAGGAGATGTGTTGCACTGAGTGAGGCAAATGGTTGTAACACACCAGATACTGACTGGTTTGACTGGTACGGACACCCCCCCCCCCCAATACAGTAAAACTGCACATTTTAGAGTGGCCTTTTATTGTGGCCAGCCTAAGGCACACCTGTGCAATAATCATGCTGTTTAATCAGCATCTTGATATGCCACACCGGTGAGGTGGATGGATTATCTCGGCAAAGGAGAAGTGCTCACTAACACAGATTTAGACAGATTTGTGAACAATATTTGAGAGAAATAGGCCTTTTGTGTACATAGAAAAGGTCTTAAGGTGTGTTCACACCAGACGCGAATGACGCGAATAAAAGTTGGACGCTTGAACATTTTGAGTTTACTCGCTTCATTCGCGTGAGAAATTCGCTTCATTCGCGCGTGAAATTCGCGCCACAATTCACTACACAACAGACGCTAATTCGCGTCATGGGAGGGGCTTCTACCAGGCAGCTCCAGTCTCGTTGCAAAATGTTTCCCTGTTTTTGTAAAAGTACGAAGTAGTATCGTACAGCTCCGGGTACCCACATACAACCACAATTACTTTGTCCTCCATTGTTGTTTTGGATTTTCTGCCTCCGCTCGTAATGACGTCACTGCAAGAGCAAGCTCCTGATTGGTTAACGCAGCGCGAATATCCGCCAAAGTTCAGATTTTTAAACTCATTCGCGCGAATAGCGCCGCAGGATTGTATTTCGCGTCTTTGCATTGACTTAACATGTAAATCATTCACGCGATTCACGCCATTCGCGTCTGGTGTGAACGCACCTTTAGATCTTTGAGTTCAGCTCATGAAAAATGGGGGCAAAAACAAAAGTGTTGTGTTTATTATTTTGTTCAGTATATATTTACCAATTTTACAAGATTTTGCAAAATGTTAATCACACTGCTGTTACTGAATGTTATCAACTACCCAAAAACAAAGCAAAAAGTTAAACAGTAGAGAGTTAAATTCACAAGCATCTAAAAAACTAATGCAGAATCCAGTCATAAGGGGAGAGACATTTACATAAATATTTCAACATCTGCAACTAAAACATGCAACCCCCTCCCCCCCAAAATTGCAAAAAAAATATTTGTCTAAGTGGACTGAATTAAATGATTTTTTTCATTTTTATAAATATTTCCATCAAGGCAACATTGCTCCGTAACTGCACTGGGATTCAAAGAGCATGTTCAATCTGGTAGACCAAATTTGCAATGAGGCCATGTAGTCGTTCACTGGTGGAAGGGTGTCAGCAGCAACAAATATGCAAGATCTAATGCTTATTTTTCAATATATTCTCTATCTTCTGGTTTACTTGTGTGCAGAAACAAAAGCCTCTACTGATGACTGGCATCATGGTTTATATTAACAGATAAGCACAATAATTTATAGCCTGGAGATCTTGGCATGATGGCATACGGGACGGCTTGAAGGGCTCAGTGCCAGTGTAAAAGCCTCTAGTATGTTCACCCATCATGCCTCTGGTCTAAAAGACCTCTCGGGAAAAGCTGACATTTCCTCCTCCGCTTGGCTAAACGTGAAGCAATTAAGTCGAGTTACTCCAAAACAAATATGAGGAGATGAAACTGCATGTTTCGTAAGATTGGATTCAAGGAATAGTTCACCCACTAACATGATGTCATTACACACCCTTCTGTCATTCAAAGCCTGTGTTACTTTCTTCTTCCGTAGAACACAGAAAAGGAGACATTTTGAGAAATGTACAGGCTGCTCTTTCTAATAACTGATTGCACTGACGATCAATTTGGACTGGAGCTTTCAAGCTCCACAAAAGGACACAAACACATCATAACGGTGGTCCATACAACACATAAACTACATTCTGTGTGCTTTTGATCGAACAGTCATTTACTTGAGATCTGGATTCATCCAATTTGTGGACAAACAGGCATTTCTATAACTAATATGATCCATTTTTACTCAAACTTGCTTTCAGACTGGTATCGAGAACGGTATCATCTAATTCACTAAGAAGATCTTACTTCTTGGGGGCAAAGAAGTCACTTTTGCTCATCAAGTTTACATTTATTTGAATACAGTAAATACAGTAAAACAGTAACATTATGACATATTATTAAAGTTTTAAATAACTTGAAAACATAATAAATTGTAATTATACCTGTGATGGAAAGCTGAATGTTCTGCATCATTACTCCAGTTTTCAGAGTCACATGATTTTTCAGAAATTATTCTTATATGCAGATTTGATGCTCAATAAACATGTATTATTATTATTATCAATGTGGAAAATTATTAATATTTTTGTGGAACCTAGATACATATTTTTCAGCATTCTGTGATTAATTTATTTGAAATATTTTTTCTTTGAAAATGATAATTATTTTACTTTACATTACTGACCCCAAACTCTTGAACGGCGACCAGTCTATTCTTAAAAATTTCCTCAATTTCTCCAGGAAAAAAAAATGAAAATGAAAATCACAGGTTTGGAACTACACAAGGATAAATAAATAATGACAAAATGTAAATTTTTGGGTGAGCTATCCCTTTAAATTAGAGGAAATAAATCAAGGCATGAAGTGACCTATAAGATCGTGAGGGTGGGACAGTGGACCACATAGTAAAGGCACACAAGCATCCTGATGGCAGATTTATTTTGTGCACTGGACCACATGTGTAAATCTGGCCCACAGAAAACCCTCGTTTTAAATGTGCCATCGTGATGTGTGTGTGTCACGGTGCAAACACATGCCCACTGGCCCTTCAACGTGAGACACATTATCCTTCACCTCCTTCAAGGAGGCACACACCAAAACAATCATGTGCTGCGTTCAGATGTCATGTAACGTTACAGGGATTATTAGCGCGCTAATACATAACATCAACAGACAAGCGATGAATTTGAGGGCCGAGAGTGATATTTTACCTTGCATCATGGTTGCAGCACTTCATTCCCCGGTTTCACGCGAGCAAACAAACTGACATGAGATACAGCAGTGATCCGGTAACCGGTCGTTAAAGGAAAGGCTCATACTGCCCAACCCCTCGCATCCTCGTCTCTCGGGTTTCCCGGTAACCGGTGGGTTAGGCCCCAAGCACCGCCGCATCAGCAGCATCCACGCACACCATCATCACAGAGCAAGGGGATGCTGAGGACAGCCGCTGATGAACGGAGAGTGTGGGAGGGTCGCGCAATTACGAACCGTACTATGGCGGAGGCTTCGCTCATGAATATTAACAAGGTCATGTCGACGTAGGTTGGTAACCTTCCTGGACCGTCCAGTCAGGTAACGAATTGAAATTCATGAGCCAATCCTTTCAACGCCGCTGGATTCGTTGTTTCGCAGATCCACCAGCGTTCTACGCCACTACGTCAGCAAATCAGGTAGACCTGCGTCACGGTGCGTAATTAATATTCATGACCTGAGCAAAGCCGTAGTAGGGTTCGTACATTCACAAGAAAGGCAAACGGACTCTGGTCTGATCCTGTGAACGAGATTCATGTGATAATAAGCGCCGCCTGCTGGTGGACTAAAGTCTGAGGCCACTAGATGAGCATTTTTGTAATTTAACAGATTTGTATTGTATAATTATTTTTTTATTTCGACAGTTTGGATACATTAATATATTTGCTCCTCCACCGTACACTCAGTGCTTGTGGAAAAATACTGTACTTTAATTTGAAATCAATGTTTTGCATTTTTCAGGCCATCCAAGATGAGTTTGTTTCTTCATCGGAACATTTGGAGAAAGCAGCGAATGAGTCCCGTCAGGATGAGACTAAAAACAGCCGATAAAAATATCACAATAATCCACAAGTAATCCACATGACTCCTGCCCATAAGTTTACATCGTTTAAGTGAAACATTGTATGTTTAAAAAACAAACCTATTAGTACATTTGAATTTGAAACGGCTGCTTCTGGCCAAAATATGAGTCCATAATCCACAATAACACTTCCTCCATTGAAAAAGCCCTTCCTCTGTTGTACTCTCACATCAAAATCCACAATTCTAGTCAGAAACAAACAGTATGAAGTTAAAAATGCCTTAAAGATTACAATTCTTACAAACACGCAGCTTTTCACTCCACGAGGCTTTAATAGATGGACTGTTAAGTGGAGTACTTGTTGATTATGGTGATGTTTTTTATCATTCTGACGGCACCCATTCACTTCAGAGTGGTGACATTGGTGACATTGTTACATTTCTCTAAATCTGTTAAAGTGAAGAAACAAACTCATCTACATCTTGGATGACCTGAAAGTGAATACATTTTCAGCAAATTTTCTTTTTTGGGTTAACTAATAATCCTTTAATATCAGTGAATCTGTGACCCCCCCCCCCCCCCCCCCCCACCAAATACATTTGATGCTTGCTCAGATCATGAACTAAAACAAGACTTGCCCTAAAACTAATCACAAGTGAGGTTTTATCTAAGTGTCAAATATAAATCTTTGTATTGTATTGAATTCAAAGTTTTCAGCCCTGAGATGATTGTTCATACTCATAATTTTGGTGCACGTGATGCTGCACACTGTCATGCATTACTAAAGCTCTTTCGCATTAGAGATACCTTATATAGCCACAAGGGGTCAGCAGCAAACTGATTTTCAGATGATAAAAAACACCGCAAAATAGAGCCAATGAAATCTTGATATCTTGTCAACAACTACAGGAATTTCTCATCTGAGATGACTGATTAAAAACAGGTAGGTCATTTCACAGAAATGTGCCCAACAACACCAGAGTATAGGTTAGTTTACAGGAATAAACACAGACACGCTACTTATTTCAGACTGCAGAGGAAATATAAGAGCATGTGTAATTTACAGCGAACCAAATATTTTACACACAGCCCTTATTTAAAATCATGAATAAATGGCATTGAACATTTTACAGAAAATTAACCTTAAAACATACAATATGAATAAACTGAGCATTGGTATGCATCAGTTCATGTTGCTTGAAAAACTTTGAATAAAAAACGGTATAGATATACATTCTGGTGGCATATGCCTGAACTTATTCTGCCTTTCTCTCGGTCAACAAACTCCTTGTTTTATTCTCCTTGAATGAATTCTCTGAAAGCAGCATCAGATATGCAACTTGGCCCTCATCTTGAGTGTGTGATAAACGATCATGCTATCAGGAAATTCTGCCTTTTCTGCGAAGGGAAAGTGATCAGACTTGTTTTTGCCTTGATCTGGAGCTGAGGGCCCTCAGAAAAGCCTCCAGTGGCCCACATGTATTGAGTTTCCACATGCATTCTGGAACAACAAGCGCTCTGACGTCAAACACTGAAAACTTATTGCAGCGCTCCCAAAAAATTCCCACGCTTTCATTGCTCCTGACATGGTGGCGATGGAAAAAGTTGACCCAGATGTCACAGGATTTTTAGTGAGAAGTGACTGTACCCTAAAAAGCATGTCCCAAGCATCTTCCCCGTGTTCTCTGATAACCGAGTCCCCCTCCTCTTGCCTTTTTTTGTTCTTTCAAGCAAGTACTGATATTAATAACACCACGTGAGAAAATATAATTCAAAGAAATGTCATATTTACCAAACTTGGTTTTTAGAGTGGCGCCTATGTAAAACGTTCCCGCCACACTCTAAACAAGAAATCCAGGGACCCATTAACTTAAACGCATTGCAAGTTCAATATTCTGATTTATTGATTTAATAAATGTTGCAAACATTATTTTGGTGAGTTCTGTTCACACAATGTTGATCATTACACTGCAACTTAATATTGTGTGTAATTAAATACAATTTATGATTTAATTGAGTTTTTTAATTCAGTGTCTTTTTGACTTTTTGTCTTCTGTACTAAATTTTCTTGATAACTCTGAAAATTGGGCAGCATATGCTTTGAATAGGACTAGATAAGGAGAATAACTGTTGAAATTAAGTGTTATTTTATGTGTTTTTATGTAAACTAAAAAAGAGGTAAATTCTGTCATCATTTACTTACCTTCAAGTTGTTCCAAACCTGTTTGAATTTCTTATGACTTCATCAACTGTTCGGTTAATATTCTTCAAAATATCTTCTTTTGTGTTCAGCAGAAGAAAGAAATCCATAAAGGGTGAGTGCATTTCATTTTTGGGTGAACTTTGTTGTTATGTTTGACTTTTAAAAGATGTTCTGATGATGAGGTTGTTGTGGTAAGATTGATTGGTGTCAGGGCCTCCACTAAATTATGCTGAAATTACAATTTTTTTGTAACTTGTGTAACTTATAACCAGGGCTGGGGAGTAACGAAATACATGTAACGGCGTTACGTATGTAAAATACTAAATATGAGTAACTGTATTTCGTTATAATTACATTTGAAATAGGTTTAATCAAATTACAGTTACATCCGAAAAGTATTTTAGATTACCAAAGTGATTACTTTGAATTTCAATGTAATTTATTAATTTAACATTTAAGTAAACAGTTTGAGGATTTTAACCAATAAGGCAACTGATTCTCTGTTAAAAAAAGAAAAACTGCGTACAGCCACCTGTTCATTTAACGACACAACAGAAATCCATTAGAGGGATGCACTTCTCTCGTGGAAATAAAAGGACGTAACATCAGTGCAATGCCTACCTGCAACAAATCTTCTCTCAGCATCGAAGGATACAACATATAATCTGAAAAAAGCATCTCGAGGGAAGTTGTTCTTGATCTTTGAACATTTTTATCCAGTAACTCGTTTTTATATTTTCTCATATTTTGAATAAAGGAATAAAGACTTCCAGTTGATCTGTAATGTTCAAGACAGATTTTAAAAGTAACCTTCCCAGCCCTGCTTGTAACTTGCATGTATGCTACAAATCATTCAGTTCCTCTAGCTCGGTGTAATTTGGCGTTGAAAATAATTTCACTTGAAGTTGTCATGACTAAAAACAGATGCAATGAGGTTTAAATGTGTGAGGAATATTGTTTGTATGATTATGTCATCCCCCTTTTTATTTATTTCTCAGATTTATTTATTGGAGTGGTGAGCCATAATAATAATAATAATTCCCAACCCCTTTTTTTCCTATGTTCTCTTTTTATATTTTCTGTCTTGTTCTTTTGTTTGATTTTAAGTTATGTTTGTAATGTTTGAAAATTGAACACACACACGCACGCATGCACGCACGCACGCACGCAAACACGCACACACACACACACACACACACACACACACACACACACACACACACACAGAGTCTTGGGCAACCTTGGTCTTTTTTATTTTCAAAATCAACATAAACAGATGCAAACTGCAAGCTTTTGTTGAGCCAAAACATTTATTTTTGTAATACGTGACATTAATTTGTTTTTATGGTTGCTAAGGTGCTGCTATGTGGTTACTAAGTTTATTTGATATTCTGGGGCCAATCACATAAACATAGCCACCATGTTGAGACTACTGCAAGAACTAGTTTGACCAGCAATCAAGTTCTAATCTGTCTTACATTTCAGATCAATCCCTTTTCATGTAACTGACTTGGAAAGTTATGAGCAGTGTTTTAAGACTAGACTAAGCAGTTTATGCAACCGGCCCCAAGGTCTTCAGATATGGTTAGCAATGGCTGTAACTCAAGACAATTTAAGCACAAACATATGTAGGGTTTGGGGTTTGTTCCAACTGAATCAAATATTTTCTATAGGGTGGCGTCCATGATATCCTGAGACAACTTTAAATTGTCAAACAAAATGTTCACTAAACAAGGGTCACCTGGCTTAAGCTGATCATCAACATTACTGGGAAACTGTTACTCAGTGAAACCAGACTTGCTGTGCAGGATTCGCTTCGGTTGTTTCTGGGTGGTGGCAGATGTCACGTCTGTGCATGATCTGTATCTGATATGTGGTGAATGAATGCGTTGGTTCAATCTGTCTTTGGTGCTTTATGACTGTGTGATCAGGGGAAATAGCTAACAATTAATATGTAACTGTAAATTTGTCTTAAATATTCCACCCCTTTTCATGCATGCAATAGCAATAGGGGTATACATTTATGCAATACTATGAAATAATTTATTACATACAGCATTTATGCAATACTGTATTTAATAAATGCAATAGTGTGCCATGGTGTTCTTATACTGTCTCATACTGTGCACTTTTGACACATTTGTTCTAAGGGGTTTTTGCGTCACCACTAGTTTTGAATGAACAAATATTAACAAAAAACCTAAATACATACAAAATTATATTACCTCAGACAGAGCCTGATAGCACAACCATGCATCTCATAGCCAGGTGGAAAACATCTATCTGAATAAACTACTGAAGCCTGATTGCATAATTATATGCTGTACAACTTAGCGTTTTTTTCTTGTAGATGTATAATGGTTTATAGTATGTGCAGGACTGTTACTGTGATTAACAAAATCTATCTTGTGTGACCTTACAGCAAGAATTACAGACCAAAACGTTCTCATTTATTTCTGTTTAATTTCTTTCTTTCTTTTATTTTGACAAATAAGAAATGTGCAACAACTTTAACAGAGGTTTTAAAAAAAAGAGAATATAATAGTAATAAATATAATAATAATAATAATAGAGATTACAGCGATTCCACCAGTGAAATCACAGTTGTTCTACAGTGTGCATGTTCATCATCCGTTTCACAACGACAAACATGAGTAAAAAAGACAAAGTCTGCAGTTACAGCACCGTAACCGTAAATTCGATTTGGGTGAGTTACACATAGTCTGTGGCAAAGCTTCTGTGAATAATCGTCCTCCACTGATAAAATAAATGCATTAACACAAAAGATAAGCGAAAGCAAACTGTACAGTTAGAAAGATACTTGTATAGGTCGATTGAAAGGCTGATCTCAATCAGAATGACGCACGTTCAGTGAACCCACATCCCGTTCCATCAGGAGGAACCGCATTGTTTGACATCAGTGATTGTGTAATTGAGGTTTATTGTTGACTTTGTTCTGTGAATATTAAAAGCTTAGATTCGAAGAAAAGACAGGCATAAAGAGAAATGAATATGGATTTAAGAGTACTTTTGTGTTCTCTTTTGTTGCTTTGAAAAATGTATCTTAATGACATTTACAGACAGAGGTCATTTTTAAATATATGTGACCCTCTCTGTGAAATCCAGGCTAAAGTCTCAAAATCTAGTTATGAGATAACAAGCATCAAAGTTTGATTTCAACCATTCATTTAAATCTTTGACATGACCTTACTCAGTCAATATTAAAGATATAAAGGTTACATTATCACAGATTGTTCTTTACCATTTGAAGGATGATTTTTTTTAGGAAACAGCAAATCACCAAAGAACGACTTTAGCTGGGATTTCACAGAAAGGGTCACATATAGTATATAAAAAAAAAAAAAGTTATAAATGGGTTTAATATCGCTGTTGAGTGTTGGTATGTCTGTTTTCCATATTAAAGTGTTTAAAAAAAATAATCTGGGTTTAATAGTGCTTGATCGACAGCATCTGTGGGATAATGTCAGTTACCACGAAAGTGGCAATCAACATAAACGCCACAAATAAAGTCAAAAGAGCTTAATTTATATTCAGCCCAGAACATTCCTTTAAGAGTAACCACTAAAAAATCTGGAGTCTTTGGATCCTGTTTTCAGTTAATATGACATACAACGTCACATTAATTGTACCAGAAGAATCGCTTAATAAGAACGCCTTTTAAAAGAGAAACTGTTCGTTACAAAATACAAAGGCTTTGTATTACTTGAATAAAGTATGCTGGCACTAGATTATTCTGAAGTCCAAAATTTAGGAAGACAGCATTCCCAAACACAACTGGGAATTACATGCTTTCAGCATAACAACATCTCTCACGTTTTCAAAAGAGTAGTTGGATGTGACACCAAAAAAAAGTCACACACAAGTACAAAAAAGTAGTCACTTTCTTTACAAAAAAGTCACTTTGATGTTGTAGTACAAAGCCCTCTTATAAGAGGGTCAACAGACACGGAAATCCAATCCAACACTCGGATCAGACTGTAACGTCTGATTAAGAAAATCCAGCTTATGGCACTTTCGGTACGTCCATCCACTTCTGGCAATGTCCAGCTTGAATGGATTCCTGCAAGTTCCAGCTAGATTGTGTAGGATGTTCGCTCACTCCCCATTTGGGCTCTGAAACAACAGCAGAGTCCCAAGACACAGTGGTCCTCTGAGGGATTCTCAGGAAGCAGGAGAATAACCTTCCTCCACTTTACTTCTCTCATCAAATATGGCCGACATGACAGCCATTGTAGTGAGGTGCTACGTCTCGGTGGATGGAGGCGAATGCGTCACTATCTCTACACAGTCTGAATCTAAGAAGTTCTCTGTATCCTGCTTGGCTCCTTCCTCAATCTCCAACTCAAACTGAAACTTGTCTCCACCATCAGTTCCCGTTTCGAAGAAGGGAGGGGAGGGACTCTGCGGTATCATGCTGTGGTACCAGTTCCTGTTCTCCTCTAAAGTGTCCAAGATATCCTGCGCATCTGGATGCACCAGGTCCGCCCAGGTCTCCCATAGTGGATGCACGATGTAGTCAATGAAACCAACCTGAAAGGAACACAAAAAACAAATGATACATTTCTTCCATAAGATGCTTGACCAATACCTTGTAAAAAAAGAAGTGCGATAATTGTATTTAAATGTACACTTGTTGTTTACTTCAAATTTTACATTTTATAACAATTTTTTTTTTTTTTAAAGTATATATTTAAAAATCTGTACCTGCAGATAATATAATATTAATGAAATAAAGGGCCACTTAAAGAGTACACGTTCATGACTATGTTTCTTAAGCACACTTAAGTACAATTTTAAAGACAAGTTTACTTTGTAATGATATAAAACTAAAAGTTTTACTTTAAAGTCCATTTTAAATTATTATGTTTTAGTAATATTTTTCATGCTTTAGAGAAATTTTGATGTGCTGACTAAAATAATAAAGCACATGTTAAGTTTTTGAATATAAATGTACTAAATCGCAACCTCATCATTACAAATGTGTAATTACAAATATCTTTAAATACATGTTAAAAACAGAAATGCCATTACAGTGTATTTTAGTTTACCATAAATGCTTTTCAGTTCATTCAATAGTATGCTTTAACCATATTTCAAAGACGATATAATTATGAAACTGCACATAAAGATGCATAGTTTTACTTGAGTTAATTGTATTGTGTAAATTTTAATTATAATCCATTTTAATTTACAAATACCATGCAATTAAGTGTTTCAAAAACATTACATTGATTTTGCACTCAAGTGTACTCTGTTATGGTATATTATTTCCATAATAAGTACACTAAAGTATGCTAAAGTGTACTTCTTTTTCCACATGGAATGACTTGGATGTGAAGGATTCATTGGATGCCCACCTGAGACTTCTCCACTGAAGCGGTGTGTTTGTCACACATCGGGCTGATCTCCATGCCTCGCTCTCTCTCTCGGTCACCCTGGTGGAAGAACTCATCCATGATGCGGTCCGTCCATTGCCGGTACAGATCTAGTGGCTTGGTGGGATTGCTGAGATCGGCACAGTGAACCATATTTCGTAAGACCTGTGGACATTGTGAGACAGGACATTGAAGGATATTGACTTGAGGAACTAGTTGTGAAGAAACAAATGTTGTTGAGGACACAGGCCAGGACTCACCTGTATCCTGTCCGTATAGTTGTCCAGTAGCAACACTCCTGAACTGGTCACCTTCTTAGTCTCTACCATGGTTTTCAAGTCAGCCAGTAAGCTCATGTGCTTGGACATGTCTGTTGCTAGTACCTATGGAAAGAGATTGAGATTTAGGGTGTTTCCAGACCTGAAGATCGTTTGCTTAAATTGTTACATTTTTTCACTTTCTTAAGGCAACATATCAAAATGTGTCACGTGAATATAAATGTCCTCTCATTTGTCAAAGTGCAACTTCACTTATTTTCTGTCACCATTTGAGACCCTTAAACGCTGAAACGACTGATTATACAACATGCAGTGTTTTCATGACTTTCCAAAACATGTGAATATGAGGCACGCAATTAGTTGTCTGTGCTACAAAAGTTTTACACTTAGTTCGGTACCGCAATGTTGGGTTAACATGGCAAAAGCGCTGTTAATCCTGTTCTGAGTGGGGTTTCATAGCCCTGAGTGGTGCTAAAACACAAGTTGAATGTGTGACCATGGCCATGTTTTTGTTATGTTGTTACAGGAATGTATTGTGGTGTTTTTAATATGTTGCTTCTAGTGGTGGGCCGTTATCGGCGTTAACGTGCTGCGTTAACGTGAGACTCTTATCGGCGATAAAAAAAATATCGCCGTTAATCTATTCTCAAAGTTGGGTTGGGAGCTGGGTCTATACTACGCAAGCTATGATGACTTTCACCCTGATATTTTAGCGCGGATGTATACCTAGCCGAATTGCACTGTAGGGGGCGAGAACGAGTCTTCGAACTAGAGGCTCGCAGTCCGTGATGGACAGATTGTTAACGGCTGGTCTATGTGGTAATACAATCGGGCAGGACATCCAAACGCTCACCTATCATTCATCAACCTCAAATATGGCTTTTCATCTGAAAGATGTATGTAGTAGCAACTTTACATGGCCGCTCAATATGATGTTAACCTAGAGAAATGTGCGCTATTGAAGTGTTTGTGTGGAAGCGCGTTTGCGCAGGACAGGCTCCGGTGCGCTCACTTGCTCTTACATCTCCGTCATTCTTGGTCATACAGATAAAAGTAGCCTAATACATCTTTCGAAACTGTAAAGACTCTACGTTTATTTGTGTGCACTCAGAATAACAACGAAACGTTGCGCTTTTAAGCAAACAGGATGCGCTTTAGGTCTCATGTGAACTTGAGAATTCACTCCCGTGTCACCCTCTGCTTCGAACCTGTGTGTATGCCTAACGTTACTGTGAAATTACCACATCAGACGTGACGTGCTAACATGGATGCAGCTATGAAGCCGCCGGGTTTGCTTCAGGGAAAATGTATTTTTAAGAAGCTTCCCAATGGAAACTGTAAACAGTTCATCACGACCTCTTATGTATGCCTACAGTTCAAAATTCATGTTTAACTGAATAAACAGTTAGTAAACACAAGTACATCTTATTGAACATAGTTTATTTTCATCACCAATTATCATAGTAGAACAGCTTTCTCAAGCAGTTTGTGATGCATTTTGGAAACAGGAGATGAGCCCCTGGTCTAATGCGCCACCTGGCTTGAGAAACCCGTTCTCAAAGACTTACTTTTAGCCATTATTTGGGTAGCACACATATTCTGAATGCCTTCGGCAGAATTCAAATGAGCCATTTTAATCTAGATTAATCTAGATTAATTCCTAAATTAATCTAGATTAAAAAAATTAATCTATGCCCACCCCTAGTTGCTTCACATGTATTTCAGCGGTTTAGAATTCAAATATGTGTGATATGTTGCCAAATGCTCTATCTTGTTGGAAAATAACAAACTCCCTACACCAAACCCAACCTTAAACCTACTCAAAAACGCATTCACTGATGAAATTGTGGTATTTTAACTTCTACAGTATACACTCACTGGCCACTTTACCTTGCTAGTACCGGGTTGCCTTCAGAACTGCCTTAATTCTTCGTGGCATAGATTCAACAAGGTGTTGGAAACATTCCTCAGAGATTTTGGTCCATATTGACATGATAGCATCACACAGTTGCTGCAGATTTGTCGTCTACACATCCATGATGTGAATCTCCCATTCCACCACATCCCATAATGCTCTATTGGATTGAGATCTGGTGACTGTGGAGGCCATTTGAGTAAAGTGAACTCATTATCATGTTCAAGAAACCAGTCTGAGATGATTTGAGCTTTGTGACATGGTGCATTATCCTGCTGGAAGTACATCAGAAGATGGTACACTGTAGTCATGAAGGGATGGACATGGTCAGCAACAATACTCAGGTAGACTGTGGTGTTAAAACGATGCTCAATTGGTACTAAGTGTGCCCAAAGTGTGCCAAGAAAATATCCCACACACCATTACACCACCACCAGCAGCCTGAACCGTTGAGACAAGGCAGGATGAATCCATGCTTTCATGTTCTTTACACCAAATTCTGACCCTACATCTGAATGTTGCAGCAGAAATCCAGACTCATCAGACCAGACAACGTTTTTCAATCTTCTATTGTCCAATTTTGGTGATCCTGTGTGAATTGTATCCTCCGTGTTCTGTTCTTATCTGACAGGAGCGGCACCCGGTGTGGTCTTCTGCTGCTGTAGCGCATCTGCTTCAGGGTTTGACGTGTTGTGTGTTCAGAGATGGTATTCTGCATACCTTGGTTGTAACGAGTGGTTATTTGAGTTACTGTTGCCTTTCTATCATCTCTAACCAGTCTGCCCATTCTCCTCTGACCTCTGACATCAACAAGGCATTTTCATCCACACAACTGCCGCTCACTGGATATTTTCTCTTTTCCGGACCATTCTCTGTAAACCCTAGAGATGGTTGTGTGTGAAAATCCCAGTAGATCAGCAGTTTTTGAAATACTCAGACCGGCCCGTCTGGCACCAACAACCACTCCACGTTCAAAGTCACTTAAATCCCCTTTCTTCCCCGTTCTGATGCTCGGTTTGAACTTCAGCAAGTCGTCTTCACCACATCTAGATGACTAAATGCATTGAGTTGCTGCCATGTGATTGGCTGATTAGCAATCTGTGTTACCAAGCAATTGAACAGGTGTACCTAATAAAGTGGACCGGTGAGTGTATACTCTGGTTTGAGTTGCTTTGTAAAGCCGTAGTCTTTACAAAGTAAACTCTCAAGTGCAACATGAGCTACCATACAAAACTACTGTATATGTGATGCTAAACGTATCCGTTTTTAAATCATGCAGCGTGTTAAAATAGTTTTTGCTATCATAACATAATATTGTGCAAAAAATTTGGGTTTCTTAAATCTTTGGCCCTGTAAATCATAATTTGTGTGAAAATGAATACAAGTTGTCTTAGAGATTTACCACCTCTAGTGTTCATTTCAACTGGAAACTGCAGCGTTGGGTAAGTATAGGAATGTTTTTTGAGTTTGCAGAAATGTAGGTAGAGTCATGTATTTTCAATGAGCCTAGGCAGCATTTCTCACCACAAACAGTCTTCTCGAGAGTTCAGGTAATCTCAGACTGTTATTTTGGTGTGAAGCCGAGCAAAACTGCGAAGTTCATCTATGCCTAAATTAACCGAACTAAGTGAGAAAATGCTTCAGGTTTTGAAACAAACACGCCTACTCTACGAAATATCAAATATGCATGATTTCATGTGAGGGTGAAAAAGTTGCCGACGCAGATTTTCCTCCTGTTTGAATTTTGACCAATGAAAAGCTGCTTGGTTTGAAAGTAACTTCTGTGAGAGTCGTGTGAACACTAAAAGCTTAAAGATGAAAACATCAACGAGTACAAATGCCTACCATATCAATGACCATCTTTCTGAGATTCTGTCGCTGCTTCTTGGAGAGGTTTTGGAAGATATCACAGTTTTCCCCTTGCAAGAGCTTGAAACCAACCGCTAGGTGATGGTTCTCCAGAACAGACTCATCATTGTACATCAACGCCAGCTCGGAGTCTGCAGTAAAGACAAGCATGATGTTTGTGAGAGACGGGAAACAGTCATAACATTGAGGCTTTGTTCTTCCATATGGTTTGCGTTTCAATAACCGCAGCTGCTTGGATCCATAAGCACGCCTGGTCTTCTATATGTAGATAAAACACACTCACTGGTATTAATTAGGAACTGGTTTGAGACTCCTGGGTGGTCCACATCATGGATGGCTGCTGCAAAGATAGCGGCCAGGATCTCCAGGTCTGTAAAGACCGCCTGTGGATAATAATAGAGAAAGACAGTCAACTTTCTGCAATGCACTGAACTGAGTAAAGCATGTAGCACACAGTTTAAGCATTGTAACACAACTCTGCAAGTTGAAGCTGTTTCAGTTTTGACTCCGTTTGCCATTGACCTTTAATTAAACAAAATATTTTGCAGATAAAAGACAGCTTGTCTTTTCAAGTTTCATTTTGCGTTAAAAGAAGACAAAGCAAAGAAGAGTTGCAGACAAAACACTGCACGCTGTTTAGAGATCAGAGGGGTCATGCATCAGGAACATTAGTGTCAAATCAGTTCAAAGGCTTCAGAAACAGCTATGACTGGCTGGAAATATGGAATGAGGAGAAAATATTTTGTTTCCATTTTATTCTCTTATTTTGTTTCGTTTTTTAATTTTTAGTTTGTTTGCATTTTAATTGTTCCCATTTATTTGTATTGTAATCTCTTATTATGTATTAAGCATTTTATTTGTATTTTATACTTTTATTTTAAGTATTTACATTTTTTTGTTATTTAAAAAAAGTATTCTCTTATTTTATTATATGCTGTTATAAAACATTTTTCATTTATATTTTATTCTCTTGTTTTGTGTTTGAATTTTTCATTTATTTATTATATTGTTTTTATGCATTTAATTGTTTTAATTAGTTTAAATGTTATTACCTAATTTTTATGCATTTTTATAATTTATATAAATTTTGTGTTAAGCATTTAACTTAGATTTGTTTTTCTTATTTAGTCACATGCAGTTGTAAAAATTAGTTTTATTTGTATTTAATTTAAAATGTTGTTTTCATTACATGTTTTTTTATAAAGCCCTGTGCTAAATAAATAAAGCCTTAAAGCTTTACTACATTATAACTGCATTTCTAAGACACCTGGGAGCTTCTTACATCCAGTGCAGGTGTGGACAGCAGGATGTGTGTGGACTGGGCCACGTCAGCCGCGTGTAGACTGTTGTGATAGGCCACGTCTGCGTGGTAGTGATCTTCAAGGGTCATCAGGTACGTCACAAAGGTATCCACTGGGATCTTAAATGTCTTCATTAAATCTCTCTCCTACAGAAGAAAATTGCTTTAGTTACATTTCAATTTTAAAAACACACCTCTGGACTTGTGAGATGGGTTTTTTGTTTTGCACACTAACCTGAAAGATGGCGTACATGATGCAGGTCAGCGGCCGATGGTGAGAGTGCTCTGAAACGTTAAAGATGTTCAGACCCCACTTGTTGATGTCCTCCAGGTCCTACACAATGCAAGAGAGGATATACGACCAATTGAGCTGCAAACTCGACAAAAGTGCACGATTTCCGTGCAACAGGTGGTCTGTAATGTATGACTGTACCTTTGAGAGCAAGTCCTCCAAATCTGTTTTCACGCCGAAGCGGGCCGTACTACAGCTGCTGGACAGACCCGGGCCTTGTGGGACCTTCCTCACCCCGCTGATCTGAGTCATCAGCTGCTGCTGCCTCCTCTTTCTGTCCCGCGATTTCGGAGTGGGCGATGGGATCTCCAGTTCATTCTGTTTATCTACAGGAGGAAAGGTTTCAGCCCTGTGAGTGTTCATTTCAGCACTCATACACTCAACTCACAACAGATACCATGACTCTACACACTCTCAGAGTGAATTCAAGGCAGCAAAATGAAGTTCGATATTAGTAAAAGCCACCTACATGAACTTTTCTGCCAAGTTCAACAGTTTATGCTACAGCTAAATATTCCCTGATGTAAAGAAAGCTTAGACTAGTGATGGTCCTAGGCTGGTTTAATGCTGGACCAGCACAGCCATGGTCTTTCTGGAGAAGTAGTTATGTAAGTTAAGCAGTTTGATGGGAATGAAAGTATGAAAACTAAATACACAATAAAACAAAATTAAATTCAATGTTTTGTTCAGTTTGCCTAAAAGCAAATAACGCACATAGAACCCCCCCCCCCCCCAATTTTTTTTTTTTTAAATTGTGTTTTCGATTGAAAAGGTACTTGATAATGACTAGTTTTATTGACTGCAGAAATTATTGTGCATTTGATTTATTTTCATTTTGTTTTTTGGTAGTACATAACAGAAAATGTGATGCATGTTTTAATAAAGACATCGCAACAAACATCAAGGTCTTCTGAAGTTGCCTTTATTTATAGTAAATAAACTAAATTAAACATTGACTAGCAAAACATTTTTGTTTTATTTTAAGTAAAATTTCTACTTTCATATTCTAGGTTATTTAGCTTTTGGTTATGGTGAAATCAAAGCAAAACAATATTATATTGACCTACATTAAGTAACATTATTAAAGTAAAATATATTACATAATTATGGTCTTTATGATAAATATATATTTTTTGTACTTTGTATGAATGTATTTGTTTTTGAAAAAATATATATTTTTGATAAATACTAAATCAGAATTTAAGGTATAAACTAAACTAAATATAAATATGGTGAAAGAAAGTGATACAAATAAAAAAAGTATTATATTGACCAGTAACATTTTGGCTCATGTCTAAAGAAAATATACAACTTCTCTGAGGAGACCCCCCCCCTCCCCCTCACTATGTAAAGCACGTTGAGTGTCTAGAAAAGCGCTATATAAATGCAATTAAATATTAATTATTAGAATTATAACAACTTAATTAGGGCCTTTACAATAAATAATCTTTGTATGAAAGTTTTTGTTTTTGGGAAAACAAATAATTTGGACAAATATTACATCCAAATTAAATAACTAATAAATACAATTTAAGAAAAAAAATAATGTTTCTTCTAAAGTATCATTAAGTGAATGCTGGTGCCAGTCCATCTCAGTTGTGTGTAATGTTATTTCTACAGAGGTCTTTTAATAGAAACATCAGAGACAAAGTTGATACTTAAAACATGCATGAGAAAAGGATCCAAGTCTCCTGAGATGAAAGATGATTTATTTTCATCAGTGACGTCCCTGAGAGCCACACATTCATTCTACTCTTGTTTCTCAGTCAGGAGAGTTGAGCTCTCACTAACACTGCATATCAAGAGTGTTTGTCTGAAAATGACTGTGAGTAGTGTGTAGGCTGTAGGGCTCTGAACGGCAGGGTTAGGGGAGTACATTGACCCTGTGGCATCTGACGCAGACTACAGTTTCAGCCCTCCTCTTTCTCACACACTCACTCTCTCTCTCTCGCTGCGTAGAGTAGACACCAGACCAGATCAGACCGGTTTGAATAACCACAGACATTCCCCCTCTTTCTAGATATCAGTGTTTTCATGGAGGAGCTTGACAACCTCTCTATCCACAACCTTTTATCATTATCACCATCTGAAGAATGGCTTTCACCAAATATCTCAGTTTAGCTCACTGGTCTGAAACACTGCATACTGTAGTTAAAAACACTGTAGGATTTTCAAAATCATCAGATCTGATCTGATATGCAAGTTTCGTGGTTTTGAGTGTGACGTATTGTTGTAGAAAGAAGTCTCTTCTGCTCACCAAGGATGCATTTGTTTAATCAAAAATACGGTAAAAAGAGAAAAATCGTGCGATATTATTACAATTTAAAATAACTGCTTTCTATTTGAATATATTTTAAAATGTAATTTATTATTTTGATGTAAAGCTGTATTTTCAGCATCATTACTCAGTGTCCAGTCCATCAGAAATCATTCTAATATGCTGATTTGATTTATAATATTTATCAATGTTGAAAACAGTTGTGATGATTAATATTTTTGTGAAAACGGTAAAACGGTGTCAGGATTCTGTGACGAATAAACCGTCTAGAAAAACAGCATTTAAAAAAAATAGAAATCATTAATTACATTAAACCATTTTATCTTAACTCTTTACTTGATTTAACCAAAATGTATTGCATCCTTTCTGAATAAAAGTATTAATTAATTTACTTTAAAAACCGACTGCCCCTGAACTTCTGAACAGGCCGTATTTAAAAGATGGCTCCAACTAAAATGCATTTACAATATTTATGCATACTGCTTTCAGGATCTCATATTAACTGGGGTTTTAGAACATGGAATATATTAAATGTTCAATTTTAAATATTAAATATTCTATTGTATTCATATATGCATTAAAATGTATGTAATCTATTTCTTGAATTCCCAAGCTTGTAAACACTCAAACAAAGGGTTTACAAGGGAACTATCAGTCACCATGTAATGTTTTCTTCCAAGCGTTTGAATCCTCTTATGAAGACAATGAAAAGACTCACCTAAGAACGTGTTGGAGATGAACTCAGACACCTGGTTTCCAGAGCGACTCATCTCAGACAGATGTGTCAGCTCCCGATTCAACATCCTCTTGAACTAAAACACACAAAAAAGACAAGTCTTGGTAAATTCATACACTATCAATATTTCTAAACTTCTCATTGCCAGTCCTTCACACTATATCTTAACAAAGCAAAGCAAGAACTCGAGCAACATCCAAATGAAACGACTGAAGAACTCTCTCACAAACACACACCTTAATGTAACCCCAGGACACCGAGAGCAAATAGTTGACTTCAGGCATGTTGGAGTCTTCAATTAGTCGCCTAAACCCTGAACTCAAACTAAAGCCCAGCACTGACGCCAGCGGCTCTGCACCGTCTCTCCTCATCTCATCCCTTTCACATCCCAGCCAGGCTCGGATAAACAACAACCGTCAGGAGAGATCCAGACAGAATACCAGGAGATCTGCTGTACGCTGTGTTTCCAACACTAAGTCTTGTTTCTCTCTCGGTTATCCCTTTCCTCCTCCTCCTTCTCTCTGTCTATCTCTGTCTCTCTCTCTCCTGTTTTACACTCCACTGCTGCGCCAAAGACGAACACATGTAAACACACAAAACTTCATACACAATGCTCTGCTTTTTTACTAGCTGGACTAACAATTTATATTTATTTACATTTATATGCAAGTTTTTTCTTTTTTTATATCCATGCATACTAGAAGCAACTTTAGTCCTAGTTCCTATCTGCATATCTGAGCAAAAAAAAACAGCCAGACTAAAGTAACATGACTAAAGTAACCAAAGTCACACACACACACACACACACACACACACACACACACACACACACACACACACACACACACACACACACTTTCCATAGGCGTAATGGTTTTTATACTGTACAACACACTACACCTACCCTACACCTAAACACACAGGAGACACACACTTACTCTGTATGATTTATAACACACACACACACATGTCACACACACACACATAAACATGCACACACACACACACACACACACACACACACACACAATCTGTCCTGCACATCCTCCATATTTAATACCAAGTGACGTATCTGTTCCTATCAGCTGTATATCCACAATATGTTGTTCTACTGGGAAGTTATGAACATGGTTTAGCAACAGCCTGTTTTTACTCAATGCCACAACATTTGTTTTCCCTCAGGGAATGCAAAACTTCTCAAATATATGTCTTTTGAAGTTGCATTGTATAAAAGCTTCTGTTAACTGTACAAATGCAATGTAAGTGCACTTCAGCTGATATTAGACTAGCACTAGACACTGTTGAACTGAAGTCTAAATGCTTATATAAATAAAAACGATTATTTCATAATTACATATCTTCAAATGTATTTTAAATTAATTCTTATAAAATATAATACATATTTAAAGAACAGGTTATTATTTAAACAGCATATGTTTTTAAATGATTCTTAAATAAATGATTTATTAAAAAAAAAAAACAGTATCAATTAATTATTTCAATTCAACCTCAAAATAATTATTAGATATTTTATAGTGCAGGATATCAGTAATAATAAACATTGTTTTTAAAAAATGAGTAAATAAATGTATATATTTTTAAATATAAACATATCAATTAATTATTTAAATGTAACCTTATAATTAAAAGTGCAGTTAGTATTAATAGTTTAATAGTAGTACGTTTTAGATATTTGTGCACACATCTAAGCATATTATAACGTCCAAAAACAAAAGACAATTCTGAGTTCATGTTGTCTTATAACAACATAAAGCATAATCCAATCCTTAAACAAAAGAGGACAACCGATCTTCAGTAACACAGATGAATCGGTTCCTTCAGCATTAAACCTCAAAGCAAAGCACTAAACTCACCTCTTTCCAGCTTTTTAGCACACCAAACGTTCTCCTTTTCTCGGAGTAGCATAGTCCCATTGTTGCAGCGATGGTGTCTGGTGCTGCTGGTGAGCGTGTGGCAAGGCAGAGCCGTGAGCTCACTTTGACGGCTGTCAGGAAACGCGTTAGACTGAGTTCTGAGTGATTCACCTCTCCTCCCTCATGACTCTGTCCGGTACCGCGCTACTCATGTTCTGACTGCACTCGTGGGAGGAACTCGCTCAAGTACTACTCACACGGCTTCAAAGACATCAATCTTTTGTCTTTCATATTGTATGACGCTAATTGAAGACTTGCACAATGAAGCTGAATTTCATTATGTGTTACCTCTCTGGTTCAAAGAAAGATTTAACTATAAATAATAAACCAACAATAATCTGTTTTTTATAATCACCTATATGCCTAGAATGTTTTCTTAATTCTGTAAATGATTCATATAAAATAACAATATATATATATATACACATGTATGTGTGTGTATTTTATATTGACAGATATAATTACAGCATATTTATATATAAACAAATATATATATATATATATACATACATACATATATATACATATAAACAAATATATATATATATACACATAATAATACATAGAGATAATTTAGTCAATAAATTATTTTTTGCCTATTTCTAATAACTTTAAATATAATGAACTTTATATATATATATATATGCATATCAAATATTACAGAAAGTTAAATAATAGAATGAAATATAATTTTATTCTGTAAATTATTTTATTCTGTACATTATGAAATATACACCAGGCATCAGTAAATTTAAAAAATGAGAAAAAGTAATAGACCCCAAAATAAAATTATTCTTTTATACTTTTATCTCATATTTAAACATAACTGTATATATTATCTATATACACTGAAATAAAATTGGTGTACAGTTTAGAATAGTACATTTAATTTTTAGGCAAGTAATATTGAATTAAATGTGAAACTGTGAAATAGAAAAACAGACATATTTTTTTCCCTGTAAAGCATACTCTAATATTTTTTTGTGAAATATAATTAATAACTGTATTATATGATACAATGCAGTGTAATGCTTGAATGTCAGTGAGGTAGCGTGTCTCTTCACGCTCTCTATCTACATCTGATTAGGTATCAGGGTAAACAAAGCACTGAGGTCACAGCAGTGCCAGCGTAGACACTCAAATAATGCCTGCGTGAAAAGGGTTTAATCATTTAGTTTCTCACTCTAAGTAATGAGTGTTTCAACCGTTGCCTTTCAACACTGATTCCAGTAAATCCACTGAATCCATAACCACCCACACATACAGCGTTGAATTCGTTGAGAGATAAAATATGCTAAAAAAAGAGAAAATAATTGCTTGGGCCAACTGCCTTTCACCAAGACAACAAACTGGAACTAAGATATTATATTAATGTTTCTTCTGTAAGTCTTTGGGTAACAATCAGTCAAGTCAAGCTTTCCTGTTGACATGTAAATGTGGCAATATCTGTAGATCTCACATCAACAGCTCATCTTTAATGACGTTCACAGTATAAACCTCACAGACACTGTTCTACATGACCAACCACACACTGTATTTATGCATCAACACTAAAAAAATCCAGGATTCAAAACTGCATTTGAGAGCTGTGACTAATCAATACCAGCAGGCTATGGTCAAAGGGTGACTAAAATCGTCTAAGACAACCATCTAATAACCCCGAATAACCAATAAACCATCATAAAATATACTTAAATCAATAGTTTAATTTAAGAAAAATTCTGTCATAATTTACTCACACAAACCTGTATGAATTTCTTTCTTCTGGGCACATAAGATGATATTTTGAAGAATGTTGTTAACTAAACAGTTTCCATAGACTTACATTGTATGAATAAAAAACACCATGGAAGTCAATGGGGACCAAAACAGTTTGACTGCAAACAATATTGCAAAATTATTGCTTCCTTATTGCATCTCATTGATGTTCCAACAAAACTTTGACTTACTAGGCTTTGAAATAACCCGTGAATGTGGAAAGCAATAAAAACTACTCTTCTAACACAAACTGAAAAATCTCAAACAAACAAACTTTGCAGAACATTAATAAAAATAAAAGTTTTGTAGCAATACGGTTTTAAATGGAACCATCTGTGCCCAAAATAACCTTTATTTCTAAGAGTATTGAAATGTGAATTTCTCTGAAAACATGCATAACGATGCCCCGCTGTTTCCAGCAATGCTGAGGTAAAGTGTGAGTAGACGAGCTGCCGTCTCACCTTGTTGGAGGCCATGTCACTGACGGAGCGGTACGTCTGGATGGTCTCCAGCTGGTCCAGGCACCAGTCTAGCTCCTCCATGGTCTCCACGGCCAGCTTCTGGTAGGATTCATCTGGTAAGAGACACACGGATATGTATTCAGGATCCAGTCTGTGCTGCATGGCCAGAAACGGTGGTCCGGCGGGAGCAGTACAGATAGAGGAGCAGTGATCTTTCATGGTGGGCTGAAAGCTGCTGATGTAGTCATTCTGCACTGATAGGAGCTAGATTAATAGCTCACTGTTCGCTTCATAGTCCTTTCCATTGTGTCACCGGCTCAGTCTCCAAACTCACCTACTGTGCAGTCTGTCTGCCAGTCTCTCTCTCTCTCTCTCTCTCTCTCTCTCTCTCTCTCTCTCTCTCTCTCTCTGTGCTGATGTGTCAATGAGCCTCAGACCCAGGGGAGCTTAGAGGGAGGGACTCGAAAACTCATTCACTATGTCTCTCCTCTTCTGTTGACTGAAAATGTATTTAATTGAAACCAAATTGGGGAGAGAATGATTAATGCTCAATTATCTTGTTAGTAAATTATCTTGATGGATGAATATAATCAAAACACACATTACGGTCATATTTCAACCCAAAACAACAAGAAAATTAAGCCTATATTTAGGACTGCAATGCATTTGTAAAATTGTTGTTAATTAATTATCATAACAAGTGTTTTGAGTTTTTATTTTTTCAAAACATTTTGAATGCTGATTCTCATTAGATTTTTATGATGTTGTGTAAGAAAAAAAATATATATATATATATAAAGTTTAACAACATTTTCTTTAATTGTACAATACAACACAATGTAATGGCTAATTAAAAAGACAATATTATTTGGAATTTTAAATGTAATATATTTATTGTAAATATTAATATATTAAAAATAATGTAATAAATTACAACAAAATATTATTTAAATATTATAATGAATAATAAATATATTCAAATAATATTTTTAGCCTTATGAAATGAAAAAAAACAATAATTAAAAAAATATACTTTAATACAATTATGTTTATATATATATATATATTAAAATATAAAAGTATAATAAATAGTAAATATTAAACATTCAAAAAATTTTTGCGTTAAGAGTAATGAGCATTATAGAATTGCACAGGTATTGAGTGAGAATGTACTTAAATATCATGAATACAATGTCATAAAATAAAGAAAAGAAAACAAAAACATAACTGTCCCTAAATAGGTTTAATTTGGGGCTGGAAAAAAATCTCAAGACAGGTATAAAGTATGGCACTTGAAAATATCTTTCTTTTTTTTCTTTTGCCTAATTTAACTATAGCATACTAGTGACAATAAAAACAAAGAGTTGACAAGACAACATGGAAAAGGCCTAAAGCCGAGAGCAATGAATCACACCCACTACAAATCCTGCAGAAAGTCAGTTTGAATGACTCCACCACCCTCGCACTGTGCATTAACTTTGATCTTTTCGTAGACACGAGGCTTTTCCAAGGTGGTATCAGCATTTATATTTATTGAGAGATCACGACTCTCAGAAACCCCCACCACCTCCATTTGATCCCCGATAGGGCTAATGAGAAGGAGCTATGAAATCAAATCCAGGGCTGTGTTTGCAGGAGCAACCCGAGAGGCAAACTTTACTCCCCTTGCTGGCCAGCATCCAGTCAAAGCTCAACAGGAGCCAAGTAAAGTAAACCACTTCCCCCTGAGGTTGAGACGCCGCTAAATCGTGGAGCAGATTTCTGTGCATCATTCAGGCTGGAGTCTCCCCTCAGGCTGCAGCTATAGATTACACAAACATGGGAAAACTTTGCATGAAGAAAGAATTATATGTTGTCTACATGGACATTTATTGACCTTGGGACATGTTGCACTGACAAGTTCATCTGGATTTCAGTTCAAACTCTACTCACAGACCTGTATTACACAACTACACTCACAACCAGAAATCTCAGGTCAGATACATACTGTATACAAGTGTGCAAAATGCAAATGCAATATCAGTGTGGATTACTTACAAATTGTAGTCTGTTACTGATTACAAGTTACATGAGGAAAAATTATAGTCAGTAATGTATTTTAGTTCCCTTACGAGAATACACTCGTACTGCGTCGAAGACGCTGTATGGGAAAATCCCTTTTTTCCTCTTCCACTGAAACCTATTTCAATCACGCAGTTATGACTGCACGTTGATTGGTTCATCTAGGGTAAGAAATTGAACCAATTGACGGCGGTGGCGAGCGATCCAATGGCTATTCAGCCTACCTCAACTCACCAAAAGGGGAGGGGCGTCTGGCTATATATTCAGCCACTCTAGCCACTGCACTCAGATTTCTTCTCTTCAGCGACAAACTCCCTTCTTCGCTGTCTCTCCACTGACGCTGGGATCCGCCTTTGAAATGCCTCAAGCAGCCGGATTGGACCTCTTGTAGCGCCAGCTCGCAGATTCGGTCATCCCCTGCAGCCATCCGGCGTCGATCCGCAGAGCCTCTGAAAGAGCAAATTTCTACTTCCAACAAGGGTTGGGGAGCGCTGTGCGAGGGCAAACCGACCTTCGGTCTGTGGTCCGAGGAGGAATCGACCATGCACATCAACTGCCTAGAAATGCTAGCAGTATGTCAGGCCTGTCAATTCTTCCTACCGGTCATACGGTGACACCATGTGCTAGTACGCTCAGACAGCAGGTCCGTGGTGTCGTACATAAATCACCAGGGTGGCTTCGTCTCAAAGCGACTCTGCACGCTGGCAAACGACCTTCTTGTGTGGGCCAAGAACAATCTGTGCTCGCTGAAGGTGAAGCATGTGCCGGGCAAAATGAACCAAGGAGCAGACATGTTGTCGAGGAACAACGTCTCTTCGGAGGAATGGACGTTTCACCGGCTCACGGTTCAGAAAATTTGGGAAATCTTTGGCAAGGCTCGAGTAGACCTCTTCGCCTCCAAAGACAACTCTCACTGCCCAATATTTTTTACAAGGAGCACGGATGCCCTGGCCCATGAATGGTCCAGCCTTCCGCTCTATGCTTTCCCCCCAATCGCTCTGCTACCGCAGGTACTCAGACAAGCCAGGGAACGACAGCACAAGCTTCTCTTAATAGCCCCCCTCTGGAGGAACCAACCGTGGGTGTCAGAATTATTCCAGCTGCTCACGGCAGCCCCGTGGCCAATCCCCCTGAGACAGGACCTCCTTTCTCAAGCGGACGGCACGATATGGCATCCACGACCCGAGTTATGGGCCCTGCATGTGTGGCTGCTCGACGGGAGCCTTTCAGCCTCCCCGAGCGTGTCCTAAGCACTATGGCAGAAGCTAGAGCTCCGTCCACTAGGTGCCTCTATGCTCTGAAATGGTCAATTTTCTCGGCTTGGTGTCAAGACCGAGACGTAGAACCGGTCACCTCCGATGTGTCAGTGGTTCTGTCATTTCTGCAAGAGATGCTGGACAAACAGCGCTCTTCATTCACCATCAAAGTCTCTATAGCAGCTTTTCACGCCCCTATCGCTGGCCACTCGGTGGGCACAGGAGAATGAATCCTCCGCGTCCCCATACAGTTCCACCTTGGGACTTAACTATCGTACTTAGGGCCCTAAAAGTGCCCCCGTTTGAACCATTGCAATCCTCGAGCCTCAGAGTGCTCTCGCTGAAAACACCCCTGCTGTTAGCATTGGCGTCGTTCAAGCGAGTAGGAGATCTGTAAGCCCTCTCTGTCAATCCTGCTTGCCTGGAATTCAGGCCTGATGACTCCAAGGTCGTCCTGAAACCAAGGCTGGGTTATGTACCTAAGGTGCTCTGCACTTCGTTTAGAGCATACATTAGCATACTCCTCCATGGGGTCACGGTGCCCCATCGGGGCAACATACAAGTCCTGCAAGCCATCTGTAGGAGAAAAATACAAGACCCGCAAATCCGTGGCTACAGAACAGCAGGACCTTGTATGTTATGATATTAAATTAGTTTTAATCATTTAACCACCACAACCTCTTGTCTCCATTGTCAACGCACACAATTCGTGTCGAATGCAAGTGACGTCACAGGTAGCAGAAAGTGCAAGCAGCGATTACAAGTGACATTGTATTTTAGTGTATTTTTTCTTGTCTTCACCACCTGGCTACTGTTGTAAAATGTTGAGAGATTCAAACCAAAAATAATCAATAAATAGAACAAAAAAAACTAAACAAAAAACTGCAAGTGACATCACTCGCGGAAGCGCAAGTGTCTGAGCGTGCAAGTGCAAGTCTGCAGCCAGACCCTTCTCAATATTTTAGTACTCTTTCCACTTCATGATCAGCGTATAGCTAGCGTGAATTTGCTTAACATACTTAAAAAACTTCCAATTTCAATAGTTAAAAATTAATTAAACTCATTATTAATTTTGAAGATTGTCAGAGGGGTCCACAGTTGATTTGACATTTCAAAAGCTGCCAGTTTTACCTATTGTGATGCAATAACGTTTCAAAATTTGGGGTCTTTTTTTTGTTGAAAGAAATTCATAATACATGATTTTTAAAGTTAAATAAAGCAAATATGATTGGAGTATGTTTTATAAGAAAATATTATTTAGGTATTTTCACTTAAAACTATACAGAAATGTTAATTCAATGTATAATGTCAATAAAAAATATAAATCAATGTTACTTGTTACTTTACAATGACACCAAATTATTAAAATATAAAACATGAAATAAATGCAGCTTTGACGAGCATACCCCCCCCCCCCAAAAAAGATAATTTTTTGCTAGTGAAACTGTTTTATCACACTAGTCTCATTACAACATGTATAATGTTTATATCCTCTTGCAACACAGTGCAGAAATGGGAAATGTAATGCTTACTTCGTGACCCTGTGTACTTCCTTTGTAATGTGTTTGTGTTTTTTAACTCTGGTAATGCTGACAATGCAAAATGTCCTTACGTTGCATTATGAACTGCACTCTGACAGAACGCAGTGTTATGTGAATCGAGATTACTAGAAGTGCCTGTGTTCATAAACTTGAGTATTGTTCTGGCCTCACATTATCTTCAACATATGAACATTTATATTCACAATAATATCCTAAGGCAAACCATTGTCATTTAAAGGCATTAAAACAACCATGATGAGGAGCAGACTAAACAATCCACATATTTATCAAGAAAAAAGGCCTGATTTAAACAAAACATTAAGCAAGTGCGGTTTTCTGCTGCGGATTGACTAAGACAGCCAATTAATTACTGCGGTATTTATCATGCTCCTAAGATTGGTCATGTGGCAGAAATACCACATGCATCGATTAGCATGAATGCTAGCGCTTTAATAAATCAGATCCCTAGAGTAAAACTGATGAACTAATCACTGAGTTCCAGTGAACATATACAAATAAAGTGACCACATCCAACAACGAGCTCCGGATGCCATGTATATAAGCGCTGTAAAAGCAGGCGAAGGGTTTGCATTAACCCTGCTGACGTCTGTGAGGGATATACAGTGCATTACTCCTGATGAATAAGGTCATTTGAGAGAAGCCTCCTGCGCTCAAGATGTTTCACATATGGAGTCCATTTAAGTGGCGTGTGTAGATCTGAAGCCTGGCACGAATACACACGAATAACAGCTTCAATATGTCACGCCACGGGAGCTTGAGAGAGAACAACGAGTGGGCAACTTTCAACAGGGGCTTAAATGAAGCCAACATTATGGGCTGGATCAGTCTGGTACAATCAGAGGATTGAAAGTAGCAATTCTGACATCTGTGAATTAAAAAAAATTATATACAGACTATTATATGCAAACATCAGCTTAACTCTCACAGAAAAGATAAAAGTGACAATTTCAAACATTATTACCGTTTTTAACAGTATTACTGTTTTTGACTGTATTTTTAATCAAATAAATGCAGCCTTGGTAAACACAAAAAAAACTTACTGACCCCAAATTTTAATATCAATAATAATAGTACTAATATATAGTATTTAGTATAATTCAATTATTTCTGTAATAATAATAATATAGTTCCAAAATAAAAGTATAGTTATGCCCTATAACAACCACTAAAACACACTAGTTTTGGAGGAAAGAAAACCCTTCTTTTAATCTGATTGAGATTTGTCTTGATGCAGATTGTGTTAGGTTCTGTTGTTAGTGTGATACCAGGGTAAAAGGTAGTAAAGTTCAACAGTTCAAATACTACCGGCACAGTAGCAGATACAATCTTCACAAACCATCAAAAGAGGATGCATCTCACCTTTAACATCAGAAAAAATCATCATGACAATCTGACAATAACTCATCCACCCTACACTTCACAAAAAAGGGTTCGAATTTGAACAATATTACATTGCTTGCATAACTTTAGTTATACTAATACAATTAAATTTTAATTATATACACACTATCATATAAAAAAAGCATAACTGTCACAGAAAATGTACAATTGACATACTTTCAAACAATGTGTATTTTTTAATGTTTTATTTATTTCCGTTTTAGCATATTTACTGTTTTTGACTGTATTTTTGGTTAAATAAATGCAGCTTTGGTGAACACAAAACTCTTATTGACCACAGATTTGAATATTGTTTGTAATACTAATATATAGTATTATAGTATTAATAATATAGTATTATAGTATATAGTATTATAACTAATTTAAGTATTTTATAATAATAATAATATAATTTATATAAATTAAAATTAGTACTATTATGAAGTACTTTACATTTCAATAGTATTGTTTATAATTTGATTAAATAAATACATAAATATTAGGTTTCATGTATTTCATGTATAAACAAGCGTTGTTGGGGTATGTGAAAAGTGAGTAAATCCTACATTATAATTTTTTTCAGTGTAGTGTCAAACATAACAACTGCTATTACTATTAATCATACTTGAAGTGAGGGATTTGAACAAAGTATGGTAACGCCCTAACAACCACCAAAAACACCCTCGTTTTGTAGTAAAAAACTACTTTGAATCTTCTTTTAATCTGATTGAGATTTGTCTTGATGCAGATTGTGTTAGGTTCTGTTGTTAGTGTGATACCAGGGTAAAGGGTAGTAAAGTTCAACAGTTCAAATACTACCGGCACAGCAGTAGATACAATCTTCACAACATCATGGTTTTCTATACAAACAGGATGCCTCTCACCTTTAACAACACACAAAAACCACCACGACAATCTGTCCTGAACTGACATCTCACCCAGCCAACACTTTTCAAAGCGAAAAACCTGTTCAAAGTCAACATAGCAGTGGTGTGGCTCACATAACCGTCATTTATATCAATCAACCTCTGCATTATCTTTCTTACAGTTATGAAAAAATTCAAAGACAGCAAACAAAATCAAACTCTGAGTACATTAAAGACGTCACATGAACACAGATTTCCCAGATTTAGACCCGCACACTCTCATACTGAACACGCACATCTGATACAATTATTAGACTCAAAGTAAATGTCATGAGGTGTTTCACAATTTCCCTTTCGCCCAACCCTGTGACGTACATCAGCAGTGCGTGAACGGTGAGACTCTTTACCATTGACCTTTAAGAAGTCATACCTCTTAAGGTCTACATCTCACTCATACCTCACTAAGGTCTACATCGGCCTACCGTATGACTCTCTTCACAAAAGACTGTAGTGTATTTACCCAGCATCCTCTCTGTGAGAGCGGCCCCTCCTCCCCTCGCCGGCGCACACTGCCCCTCTCTGTGTGCTCGTGTCCCGGGGCGCACCGCTGATATACTGTATGGCCAGGTTTTCCTGATTTCATTCATATAGAGGCAAACATCTCGTTTCGACCGGTCAGCTGAATGTGACTCATAAAGCCGCACACACACGGCAGACAGCTGTGTGATTCAGACGCGTTTGATAGTCACGGCCCATTCTGCGTCACTTCAGAACGGAGTGGACAGGCTGATGCCGGTAAAATGCCTTATTAAAGCATTCACTGACAACGAAGCAGATTGTGACTGCAGACCACGTGTCCTGAATCATTTTATGAATGATGATGGGTTCGAACGGAAAACTCAACATTGCTAAAGAAAATGTGAATGGTGCTTGAACACGCCTTGAAGCCAAGGTGTTTCACGCAGTTTCTGTGCAGATCTGGGTGGCTGCTTACTAGTTCAAGTCAAAAGTCTATGACCCGGTACTCCCTTCTTCCCAAGTCTATGGGATTTTTCATCTATATTAACATTTTCCATGCAGAAATGGTGAGTAATCGCACACCTCTCTCCTCAACAAGCCACACAACTTGAGACATCATTCATAACCCACAGCATATACATGTGTAGGACAAGTAATGCTTATCCAGATTTAGTTAAATTGTTGTTAAAATAATAGTGCATTCTCAATTCACAACAATTATTAAATATATATATATATTGTTTTAGTTTAAACAAATAGTTTACCTTGAATTATTATTAAAAAATATAATTAATGTCATGAAAACGTTGTGGGAGAAGCCGATTAGTCGTTGTATAGTTTTGATTGCACTTACTGGTAATTATAATCATTTGCGCCTCCATTGCTCCTTGGGCAAGGTGTTAGTTTCGTCTCTATTAGCACTCTGTTAGTCAATTGGCTGGGCTAATCAGAAGCCGTTCACAGCAACTGTTAAAGTATTTAAACTGCTTGGTTACTGGTTTAAGTTGGGAGAAGCCGATTAGTCACCAGAAGAAACAGACATCAGCTTGTGAGTGTCTTTAATACTTGTTCATAGATCTGTTGTTGAAATTATTTACTTGCTGCTAGGAAGGAATATTTCGTTTCCTACCTATTTGTAGTCTGCATTTTCGTTGGTTTATAGTTTTGATTGCACTTACTGGTAATTATAATCATTTGCGCCTCCATTGCTCCTTGGGCAAGGTGTTAGTTTCGTCTCTATTAGCACTCTGTTAGTCAATTGGCTGGGCTAATCAGAAGCCGTTCACAGCTGTTTTCACTCTATTCTCTTAATTAGACTGTGTATTTATTTGATGTCCGAGACTGACGCGGAAGCGTCTGCGGAAGCGTTCAGCCTCCTCGTGTGAAGACAGACGAGTGTAAAGACAATCGACTTTTTCCTGCGCGACTTTTAGAAGACAGACGAGTGTAAAGACAATCGACTTTTTCCTGCGCGACTTTACCCGAGCAACACACTTAAGTATCATTTCTATCTTCCCTCACACACTCTCCTTTGCTATCTTCAAAACCATTCCGGTTGTCTCTCGACCACGCTCTAACATCACACGCAGACGGCAAAGTAATCCTGCTAACCTGCGCCCCATCTCTACATCTTCTACTACACCTCTTTCTTTCTCTATGGCTCTCTGGAATTGTCAGTCAGCTGTCAACAAAGCAGACTTCATTTCCGCTTTTTCTTTACAATCCACTCTCAGCATCTTGGGCTTGACTGAGACCTGGATTCGTCCAGAAGACTCAGCAACCCCAGCTGCCCTCTCTAACAATTTCTCTTTCTCTCACACCCCACGTCAGGTTGGCCGGGGTGGGGGCACTGGTCTGCTCATTTCAAATAATTGGAAATACTCAACCCACTCGCCCCTATGCAATTACAACTCATTTGAATCTCATGCGATTACTGTCATGGCTCCTATAAAACTCCAGATTGTGGTAATCTACCGTCCCCCTGGCCAAATTCTAGCCCCCTTCCTAGAGGAGCTGGATGGGTTGCTGTCCTCTTTCATGGAGGATGGAACTCCACTCTTAGTTTTTGGCGATTTCAACATTCATCTAGAAAAGCCTTATGCTACAGACTTTCATTCGCTCCTAGCTTCATTTGATCTCAAACGCCTTACCACTACTAGCACTCACAAATCAGGCAACCAACTTGATTTAATTTACACACGCGATTGTACTGCAGATAACATTCTGGTACAACCACTACATATCTCTGACCATTTCTTCATTAAATTCACATTACACTTTGCTACCCGGGTGCCACCAACCCCCTTACCGGTTACTTTTAGATGAAACCTACGCTCCCTTTCTCCCTCACATCTTTCCTCTGTAGTATCCTCTTCTCTTCCCTCACCTACACATTTCTCATCTCTGGATGTGAATGCTGCTACTGATACTTTATGCTCTACTTTAACCACTTGTCTAGATGACATTTGTCCTCTCTCCTCCAGGCCAGCACGAACTGCCCCTTCTAACCCCTGGTTATCTGATGTTCTTCGTGAACATCGGACCAGACTCCGAGCGGCAGAGAGAAAATGGCGAAAATCAAACGAGCCGTCGGACCTGAGTATGTATCAATCGTTTCTTTCATCTTTCTCTGCTGAAGTCCACACTGCCAAATCGTCACATTTCCATAACAAGATCAACAATGCTCCAGATATGCGTAATCTCTTCAGAACATTTAATTCTCTCCTCTGTCCCCCTCCACCACCTCCCACCACGTCTATAACAGCTGATGACTTTGCAACTTTTTTTACAAACAAAACTAAAACAATCAGTAGTCAGTTTTCACCTCCACTCATACAGGACCCCCAACCAACTAGATCCACTGCTCAAACTCCCATCTTCTCCTTCTGTCCCCTCACTGAGGCGGAAGTATCCAAACTTCTCCTCTCCAGCCATCCTACAACATGTCCTCTAGACCCAATCCCCTCGTACCTTCTCCAAGCAATCTCTCCCGCACTCTTACCAGCACTCACACACATTATCAACACATCTCTCCTCACAGGCATCTTCCCCACTGCATTCAAGCAGGCTCGAGTAACCCCACTGCTCAAAAAACCTACATTAAACACTTCTCTTTTAGAAAACTACAGACCTGTCTCTCTCCTTCCATTCATTGCCAAAACACTCGAACGAGTTGTCTTCAACCAGGTCTCATTGTTTCTTTCACAGAACAACAAACTGGACGCTAAACAGTCAGGTTTCAGGAGTGGCCATTCAACTGAGACTGCGCTACTATCGGTCACTGAAGCCCTGCGAATTGCAAAAGCCGATTCCAAATCATCAGTCCTCATTCTGCTGGATCTGTCTGCCGCTTTTGACACTGTCAATCATCAGATCCTCCTGTCCACCCTCTCATCACTGGACATCACTGGGATTCCACTTCGCTGGTTTGAATCCTATCTCACTGGTCGGTCTTTCAGGGTGGCCTGGGGCGGGGAGGTATCCAAAGCAAATCAATTGGTCACTGGGGTTCCCCAGGGCTCGGTTCTTGGACCCCTCCTCTTCTCCACATACACTACATCACTGGCTCCCATCATACAGGCACATGGCTTCTCCTACCATTTCTATGCTGATGACACACAGCTCTATCTCTCATTTCGACCAGATGATCCAACGGTAGCTGCACGGATCTCAGGCTGCCTGGCAGACATCTCGGCATGGATGAAAGAACACCATCTACAGCTCAACCTGGCAAAGACTGAGCTTCTCGTCTTCCCTGCAACTCCAACTCTACAGCATGATTTCACGATTCAGTTAGGTTCATCAACAATTACCCCATCAGCTTCGGTCAGAAATCTTGGTGTAATCTTCGATGACCAGCTGACCTTCAAAGAGCACATTGCAAAGACTGCTCGATCTTGCAGGTTTGCACTACACAACATCAGAAAGATCAGGCCCTTTCTGACAGAGCATGCTGCACAACTTCTTGTCCAGGCCCTTGTCATTTCTAGACTGGACTACTGCAATGCTCTTCTAGCTGGACTTCCATCAAACACAATCAAACCTCTACAAATGATTCAGAATGCAGCGGCACGACTGGTCTTCAACGAGCCCAAAAGAGCCCATGTTACACCTCTCTTTGTCTCCTTGCACTGGCTACCAGTTGCAGCTCGCATCCAGTTCAAGACACTGATGCTTGCATATAGAACAACCACAGGCTCAGCACCCGCCTACTTCCACTCACTATTACAAATCTACATCCCCTCCACAAGTCTGAGATCTGCTAGTGAGCGACGCCTCCTGGCACCATCACAGAGAGGCTCAAAATCACTCTCCAGAACATTCTCGTTCACCGTTCCTGGCCGGTGGAATGATATTCCCCCCCCCATCCGGACTGCTGGATCCCTGTCAATTTTCAAGCAACAACTGAAAACGCATCTCTTTCAACTCTACTTGACTACATAAAAAAAAAAAATAAAAAAAGAAAAAAAAAAAAAACTTTCACTTTTTCAAAATCTTCATCTTTCTTTTTATCTTTCTCTCCTTCCCTTGCTAGCATGTACTTATTTGAACAATGCCTGAGACATCCTCTGTATGTTTGCCTCTTCAAGATTAATCGCTTTATGTACTCCCAATTGTAAGTCGCTTTGGATAAAAGCGTCTGCTAAATGACTAAATGTAAATGTAATGAAAAACACTAATATTAAATTCACAGCCCAATCGAACCTTATCTTGTCATTAATGATCTGATGTTTAAAGAGATTTTAGTTTTAGCAATTTTGTTATGCACTTCTGTCATTTTTATTAGTTTATATATTTTTTAAATAGTTGACTTATTTGTATTTTATGTACTTATTTTTGTGAATTTTAGTACTTTAGTTTAAACTTATTTCGGTTTGCTGTCGATGCAATTTTTTTATTTGATGTTTTCCATCTAATATCTATATTTTATTACAGCTTTTTCATTTTTTATTTAATGCAATACCAGTTTTAATTTAGTTTATTTTCTGTAATTTCCTGAATGTTGGTTGCACTACTTTGATCTGGTGGACAAAGGTTTCTCAAATATTAATAAGCAGTGAAGCAGTTTAAAAAATGCCATATTTTTTTCTTTTGTTCAAGAATTTAATTATGTTAAGGTATTACTTCAGAATACACATTCTCTATTAACTAAGAGTTTTCTCTCAGTAAACCTGTACTTTTCTGCTTATTAATGGTTAACACGGTAGCTGTTAAATTTACGCATGGGATGGATTAAGCGATCTAAAATATGCTTATGCAGAATAAGGAATTAATACGTGCTTTATAAGTACTAATAAACAGCCAATGTGCTAGTAATATGCATGCTAATAAGCAAATTGCTCCTTAAAATAAAGTGTTACCTATTTTAATTATTTTCCCCTCCTTATATTATCAGGACAGTTGCATTACCCTTTATGACCGTATGCCCAATAGAGAAATTAAAATCTGTTAACAGAAGAGGTGTTTAAGTCATTGTGTGATTCACGTCTGAATCACATTTTGTGTTTTGGAGTAATTTTGTCATTGACCCATAATGTGGATCTTTACAGCTATCATGTTTTTGTCAGTGTTATTTTGATCCAAATTACATATCCAAAAATAATAAAGCATTCTGGGATAGCTTCCCACACACAAACAGAGGGAGCGTGGAGGTTGAGCTGATGGATTGCAGGAGTTTAGTTGACTGGATCACACACATGCTCGTTGGCTCTTGACGTCCCACTCGTGTTTTTGTTTGTCTGGGCTTCGCACGTGGGCAGGAGGACTCGAATGCCAAACGGCTTCATGAATCAACACTGTGTCATCTGGGTCAACTGTATTCAGGCCGGTTGCCAAATATGACGGACGTGCTTATCTGCTGTCCGGTCAAAGGACTTGTGTCCTGCTAACAGTTAAAAAAAAATCAGTTATCTTAAATATCATTATTTTTGCAGTGCAGTTGGAAGAATATTGGCACTAAGAAACATTTGGTTCAAACTATTTATTCCTCATGTGATGCCTCTGTGGGCCTTTTGCAGTTTTGCCGCACAATCTGCATTATGGGCCGTGAGGGTCTTGTGTAGGTTATTTGACATTTATTGCTCCTACGAAACACGTATTCGGGGTCTAACTTTCACTGTCTACACCAGTGTTTTTTTATCTCAACCTACATCTGCTGCTGCTTCACCGGCTAACAACACTTTCCACACACTCTCTCTCCTTCGCTTTCTTTCATTCTTGCTCTCTCTCCTTCATGTCTGCAACTCATCTTGCGCCTGTTTGACAGCCTCCACAATGCACCATAGAGAGCTCTTGGCCAGAAATGACTTTAGGGAAGGGACGCCGGTCAACTTTACAGCTCTGCTGACGTCAATGGCATAATTCAAATACTAACATGCACTGCCGCTCTGCAGCCGGGGAGAACAGAAAGTCTGGACTGGATTTGCAATGCGAGAAAACATCTAGGTTTATCGGGGCAGAGAATGATTTTTTCCTGCAAACACATTAAAATCAAAGCAACAAGAAATGTTTTTCCAAGCAAGGATTGTCCTTTTTGAGCAGGAAACATTAGCAGTGTCATAAATTCATC
>CM049875.1:29015913-29040913 GCA_027474115.1 Schizopygopsis malacanthus | reverse complement strand
CATGTTATCTTACTCAAGCTTTCATTCTTCCCCCTCCACCCACACTCACACCCTCATTTCTCTTTTCTTCAAAGAGGCTGGGATTTTCAGGCCGCTCAGATGGAGAGAGTTGTGGTGACCATCGTACAAATGATGCCGAGGAGTCTTTAAAACACGCACAAGAGACCAACAACACCTGCTGCTTCATTTCACAAAAACATGCTGGCTCAAATTTCATCCCAAAATAGAATAGAAAAATCAGAAATGATATTTTGTGTTAAAAAATAGGCTTAGGAAATCTATTTAATGAATTTATTATTTAAATAATGAAGTATTTATCTATTATAATAGCATTTATTGCATTTGAGTGCATTTGAACAAGACATATTCAGATATATTCAGACATTTGTTGCAAAACAGGGACTTGAATTGCTACAAAGTTGCATTTTCTTCATGGTTTGGGTTCATTTTCACAAGGCAACATTTCAAAGTATACCAAAATGTCCTGGCAGAAAACAGCCACTACCTTTTCATATATTATTAATGTTTTTCTGCATATTATTAAGACAAAAGCGTGAAATGAGACAGGTGTGAAACACTCTTAGTCTACCATCTATATTCTAGACACTATGACAAAATTAACTGGAAAAACGGACCAAAAATGACTCATCTTTGTAGTTACAAACATACACAATTTTTTGGCCAATCACATGTTGTCCAATGGAATCAGAATACTCCTCCCTACTTCTGACTAGCAATAGCACTAGCAAATCAAGCTCTGTGTGGCTGTGACATATTTAAAGGTAAGGTAGGTGATATGATTTTTTTGGTTATACTGGTTGAAAGTCTCTTCACATCCTGATAGCAAACACTAAGTTAAAGGGTTAGTTCACCTAAAAATGAAAATTAGCCCATGTTTTACTCACCCAGGAGTCATCCTGGGTGTATATGACTTTTTTCTTTCAGACACATCCAATCGGAGTTACATTACAAATTATCCTTGATAACTCCAACTGGATTAATCTGAAAGAAGAAAGCACACCTAGGATAACATGGGCTAATTTGCATTTTTGGGTGAACTAACCCTTTAAGTGGTAAAAATGAATTTATATACAAAGTTCTGGCATGAGACTCTAGATGGCACAGTCCGATAGGTCTAACTCAATATGACATAATGACATCATTATCACATGGAACAGCTGATTGGTTCTCTCTTGTATCGGTAGCCAATGAGCTCGCTGCTCAACATTCAAATATATGACTAGTGCTTGCTGTAGCATTTGCACCGCACTTCAGAAACCTTCCACTAGGGATGGGCGATGCCTCTTATTTTATTTTCGATACGATACCGATATTTTAAGTCCAGTATCGTCGATACGATACCTCTAAACTAAACTAGCCTTTGAAATTATTGAAAGAATATAATCAGTAATTATTCTCACTTTTATTAGATTTTAAAGCAATGTTTTTAACATTTCATAGGCCTTGTTTTGTTTACACTGTCAGAAATAAAATATACTATAATTGTATTTTAGCCCTTTACTGGGGCAGTAACCTCAAAGGTGCAACTATACCCCTAAAAGGGAGCATATTAGTACCACACAAGTATGCATACTTTAAAGATAGAAAAGTTATGAAGGTGCACCTTTGAGGGTACCTCATGAAAAATAAACATGGTACTAAAATGTATTATTATTATTACCATGGTAAATTTGTGGTTACTGCCGTTTTACTACAAATACCGTGGTAAACTGTGGTTACTGTAATAAAACCATGGTTAATTCAAGGTGAAACTTTAGCATATTTTTTTCTGACAGATTTACTACCAGAATTACAGAACATAACACAATCCATTTGAATGTGTAACAACCAGTTTAAATACATTTACTTGCACAAACTAGCCTATTTAAAATAAATATTACACAAACACAAAAGTTTGGGGTCCGTAAGATTTTGTACTTTTATATTTTTTGTATAAGTCTCATGCTCACTAAGTCTGCATTTGTTTGAACAAAAATACAGTAAAAATGGCAATATTGTGAAATATAACAATTCAAATAACTATTTTATATTTTTAAATGTAATTAAATATGCATTTGTGATCAAAGCTGAATTTTCAGCATCATTACTCCAGTCTTAAATGTGACATGATCCTTCAGAAATGATTCTAATATAATTTGCTGCTGAAGAAACGCCAATTAATGTTATATATAGTAACAATGTAATGAATAATGAATGATGCATTTATATAGCGTATTGCTGTACACCCAAAGCACTTTACAATCATGTGGGGGGTCTCTCCTTAACCACCACCAGTGTGCAGCATCCACTTGGGTGGGACACCAGGGTTACACCCGTACTCTTTACGAGAAGAGCCATGGGATAATTAATGACCACAGAGAGTCAGGACCTCGGTTTAACGTCTCATCAGAAAGACGGTGCTTGTTGACAGTAGTGTCCCCGTCACTACACTGGGGCGTTAGGACCCACACAGACCGTAGGGTGAGCACCCCCTGCTGGTTTCACTAACACCTCTTCCAGCAGCAGCCTAGTTTTTCCAGGAGGTCTCCCATCCAGGTACTGACCAGCTCAACCCTGCTTAGCTTCAGTGGGCAACCAGACTTGGGCTGCAGGGTGATATGGCTGCCGACATATATTATAATGTAATGTAATGTAATAATTTGGTTTCATATTTTTTATATTTATTCATAACACAGATCATAGTATCCCCCTCATGATGCTGTAAGTCTTCAAGTGAAGATGATATGAGTAATTCAGCTATAGGTCTGCAGCTTTGTAAGTACTGATTGAGGTTAACAACCATTGTAAGGGCAGTTTAACGTCTGTGAACGGACGCAGAGGATCTTACCTGACAGGTTGGCTTTGGTCACCGGCGGTTGACTGCTGACTGGTGATCTTCTGTTAGGTGAAGCAGGGGAAAAAACACATTCATAAGATAAAAGCAGGAACTTAAATTTAAAAGAAACTGATAATTCAATCACCAACTGAGCACACTAGACTTACGTTTGCTGAATAACTTGAGTAACATTTTTTACCATTTTTTTTAAATAAAGTCAAAGTATCTGTATATTTTGTTACAATGACCAAGCAAAAAAATAAAATAACAAATTCAATACACATTTACCATTATCATTATAAGGAGGAAGGTCTGTACAGTAAGTTAGTGCATTTTCTTTTATTGCATATGAACATATATAACAACAAGAGAAATACAACTTTGCATATAAAAATCAACAGTACACAAGATTACAAGTAAAATAAAAATTTGCCAGAGGAAGCAAGAAAACATAAAATAAATGAATAAAACAACAAAATAATAAAGATGGTACAGTTTACTTGTCTATTTCAAATGTGCTCTTATATACCATATTGCAGTTTTGTTTAAATTCATTGATAAAATAAAAATAATTGACCCTTCGCTAAGCCACGCCTGAAAATCGCCACAGACCAATCGTGGCTTAGCAACCGTAACTAGGCGCGGCAGGTCTGGCAAGCTTTCGAGCGAGGGAAACATGCCGAAGCGTTGTGCGTATGGATTGTGCTAATCTGATACCCGGTATCCTAAAAGTTTGGATGGGTTGGTGGAATTTTTTTCCTTCCCGAAACCTAAGACCCAAGGGGAGAAATTGTAACTATTCTATTGTATGTCACTTTGGACAAAAGCATCTGCCAAATCCCATAACTATTAACCATATTTTTCAACTTGCCTGCTTTCTGCATACCGGCAGTCGATTGGTCGCCGCATACGGTTTTCATTGGCTTTAGCGACAACTACCGATATATTGGCACTGCCCTTATTTTGTTACCCCTTGGCTTGTGCCACTGCTGTGGCAGACTCGTGCAGGAGGACTTTGTTTGTGTTGTTGATGATTTATGGCTCAGCACAGCATCTCCAAGGCGTAGATTAGACCCACGACGTGTGAGCAGTAACGTTAACCTGGCGCGCTAAAAATATGAGCGGGAGAATGTTATCATTGCAAAGTGGTCAGGCTAATGTCTTGTGTTTATTCCACAAGATTTATGGATAAGCTGTTTGATTTATAATTATTAGATTTTCAAATTTCACTTACCCTGCTGTGCATGAACATAGCTGTTCCTCAATTTGTGTGTTTCCCATTTGAATAGTCAGCGTGTGAGGTGGCTGCTGCTTGCGCTGGGACCTAACGTTATAGGCTTTAGCTTCAATGTTGATTCAATTATTCTCTAATCGGTTGCATATTATGTCGTGGATATATCCCTCGAATGCATACTGCAGTCCCTTTTGTCTTGCTCTCTCAGATATTTCACATGTTTGCCAAAAAATACTAATTATTTCCTTGGGAATGTCAGTCTAACACCGGTGCATACATACTGTAATAGACGTGCCAGACGCGAAAGCTTGACAGGCGTAGCAACAGTAACTAAGGAGGGCGGGGCTTAGCGAAGGGTCAATTGGGCTTACCACCCGACCATTTCAAACTTCCCCATTACAACCAGTAATTGAATAATATACGCTTTATCCATTTCTATCCCATAATCATCAACATTTATAATTATATCAGACCCACCGAGTTTAACAGCTGTATTAAGTTTTCTTGTAATGAAATTCTCAACATCAACCCAAAATATATTTGTATAAATGCAATGAAAAAATTGTTTCACTGGATAAATGATATGCTATATTTTATATGAAACTACCTTTACTTTGTTATTAACAGAATTTATCAACCATTCTCCAAGCCTTACGCCAATTTAAGTCTCCAAATATTGATGACCAGAAATCTCTACCTGGAGGATATGTAACATCATTTACTAAATGTATAATATATTTATTTGGTATGTTGTTTTTGTTAAATATGAATATTTCTAATAAAAATGGAATTAGTTATATAATCCAGATTAGGGTTTTCATTACATTCATTTTTAATAAGTCATAATACCTTACTGGGTATAGCATCCATTACAAAGGCATATTCTCTGGGTCTAATTGGGATTTTAAATTAGTCAAGAAACTAAAGTTAGTGTAGTAAGTCTAGTCTAGTCTGACAAAAAGTCATATTAAGTGAGTTCTGCCCTCTTGTGGCATTTTCTCACACTGCATTTTATGATACAAATGTAAATGTCACTTACTTGCTGGAGGGACACTGGACATCTGTCAGGATGCTGCAATTATTCCTAACAGTGCGGAGACTTGCAAGCACCTATTGAACAAAAGACGTGAAAGGACTTGAAACAGTCACACATGTCAAATTATTCACATTTGGTCTTTGGTTTTCCAATCCATAAAGCAAGAGCAAAACGTACCTGAGCAAAAGGAGTGACAATCAGGTCTTCACCATGTCTGAGAACCAAAAAAGAAAGAAACAACACAAAAATCATGCATAATACAAAACCAAAATTCTGATAATCATTGGGTTAGTTCTTTAGTTCGTGCACTTCATGTTACTTGTCAATATACTGAGCAATATCTCAAGACCAGACTATCTCTCAGGTTTAAATAGGGTATGTTATGCATTATTTCTGCATTGCTTTTGTAGTTTCTCTCTTGTTTGTACTGCAGCTGCAGAGTTGAATGATTTATTGCAGAAGTGTTCGTGGAGATGGAGTTTACTGCAGAGTTTAGTGTTAAACCTGTTCAAACACAGCTGCCTGTAGGTGTCTGGTGACCCTGAAGACTTTGATTTACTGAGTCAGGTGTGTACCGATTGAGATAAACTCTGCCTGAAGTTATGTTAGACTGTGGAACAATTTGTCTGTTCTCAGAGGAGACAAAGACCTTAACAAATTATGAAAATAAAAAACAAATATTATGTACTGTAAAAAAAAAAAAAGTTGAGCCAACTTAAAATTTTAAGGCAACCAACTTCAGCAGATTTTTGAGTTCTCAACATTCAACATTTGGTGTGTGTGTGTGTGTATATATACACTCAACGGCCACTTTATTAGGTACAATTGCTTGGTAACACAGATTGCTAAACGAGAATAAACAAACAAATCTCCCGCGGTGAGTAAAACGGCTTGTAGTTAATGAAGAGCGTTTCTAGATCAGCACAGCACATCTTCTTTAACACTGTTACATCTGTTATTACCGCATTAACTTCGACAGCACTAATTTGTATGTATATTATATATATATATAATATATATTTTTTTGTAGCTGAAAGTTGATAAACTGTTTAGCTTTGGGTAAATGCAGCGCTTGTCACTGTCACTTTTTACTCAGCCGTCCAATCAATGGAGGAGGGGCGGGACAAATACTACACCGACCAATCATCTTACTTGTACAACAACTGAACAACAATAGAGAAGTTAATATCACTGGTTACTGCATTTTTATATTAAGTAACATTCTTCAAAATTAGATAATAGTAATATGTTACTGCCGTGGATATTTCACATCATAGCAACTAAAGCTTCTCCAAAGCCACCAAAGTGTTTTCAAGCGCCACACGTTTATTTAATATTTATTGTAAGGCATATGGCCTATTAGTCTTTTTTGCATTTATGCAATATACTGGACTCAGAGCCAAACCTGAAAAAGTAGACCAGAATGTTCCACTGCGTTCCTGGAAACATGTAGCTGTAATTCATAGGCGGGGATTATGCTAACTTAATTATTAATGAGAGCGCATAGTGGACCTATTTACGAATGATTGGAATTCATTAACATACGCATGTTTAACTATCAAATTGGAAGCTTACGAAGCGTTTGTGAATCCGGAGGAGAGTTTTTGGGAATGTCAGGGAATATTTAGAATGGTTCATGAATGAGGCCCATTGTGTTTATGTGTGTGTGTGTGTGTGTACATTGGGGTCTGGCTAAAATTAAATGAAAAGCATGCATGGATGGTACACATGGATGAAAAAGCACACCCCCTTTGGCTTGCTATTTTCAACAAACTGTGATTTGCAGCAGAACTGAGCACGTTTGATTTATTGTACCAGCATTGGTCTATTATAATGTCAGTAGGTGTAAAAAAGTGCAGAGTTCTTACTCACAGCTGCTCTCCAACAAGCGAGGAGTTGCGAGAGGTGGATTTGGGAGAGAGGTCGTAGTCGCTGTCCGAGCGGTAAAGGAAAGACTCCCGCCTTTGACCGTGACTGGCCATGTTAGGATGAAGGGCCAAACCAGAGCCTGGTGACGCCTGCAGGTCCAGTGGACTACAGCCGATAGAGGTGCCATTCTCCACCTCCAAACTACACAGAGGGACACAGAAAAACACCACGTGATCAGATGAATAAAACAACCACATGAACTAAACAGTTAGTCTGCAACATGAAAACAATTGATGTTCTGATTTCAAAATCATACTCTTTATATATTGTTTAAATCCGCCCGTAAATGGCACGTCAAAAAAAAACAAATTGTGGTTGTCATTTTACAAAACATTTTCATCCTGTCTAAGTGGGTGGTTCATATTGTGAATAAGCTAGAAAGTGGACCAGACTGAAGAACTTTGCCAAAGAGAAAACCATAGCAGATAACGGACAGATAACGAGAGACGAAGAGGGCAAAATAAAATGATATTCAAAATCTGGTTCGTAAAGCAGAACAAAGCTGATCTAGAAAAGCTAAACACAAGCCTGACTGAGTCAGTGTGTCTCCACTGAATGAAGATATTAGTTACAGAAAAAAGGCAAAAAAGACAGAAACAGAAAACCATTGAGAAGAATGCACTGCAATCAATGCAAGAGCTAATGGAAAACAACATTGAACAGAGATGAAAAGATTGAAGGAGAAGAAAGGAATCGTGGTGAACAGGTCAAAATTGATGCTTTGAAGTGAAGGTCCTTGAGCTGCCTGCATCAGTGAGAAAGCAAAGGAAAAGACAATTTGACTTCAATAAAATACATTCATTGTAAATAAACAATTTTCTGTCTTTTCATATCAAGGATATTTGGAGAGTAATATATATGTACACACACACACACACACACACACACACACACACACACACACACACACACACACACACACACACACACACACACACACACACACACACACACGTTTCATGATGCTACATGATGTCAACCCCTTCAGATACACAGTCAGTATGAAACCATTCTGTAGATTCAATTTAGTCTTAATCGGTGTTGAAAACTAGATGCAATGCCGTTTAACAGTTTGGGATCAGTACGATTTGCTTTGTTTGCTAGTCTCTTAAACTCATCAAGGCTGTATTTATTTGATCAAAAATACAGAAAAATCTGCAATATTGTGAAATATTATTGCAATTTCTAATATTAAAATATAATTTATTTCTGTGACACAGCGCTGAATTTTCAGCATCATTACTCCAGTCTTCAATGTCACATGATCCTTCAGAAATCAATCTAGTATGCTGATTTATTATCAGTGTTGAAACGTGCTGCTTAATATTTTTTTTTAGAACCTGACATCAAATAAAGTAAAATGACAAGGAACAAAAACAATAACGAAGTCATCAGCTACCCTGTTTGTTAGAGCAGCATCTCGGAGATCTCAAATCAATGTATTAGTAGAAGTCATTACTCCACCTTCTGGAGTAGGCGCTAGTTAGTTTCTACCATAACATACTATGGTGGTTAAGCAGCAAGGACAAGCACTAAAGTAACAGAGGTTTTAGAGCTCCTAATAACTGGCATTAGTCAAGTGTACTTAGACTGTAAAGGCTAAAAAGGTCATTCCCATGTAGCACAGAGGGAAAAAGGGGAAACTGGATTTTCCATGTAGGACAGAATGTTGCTCAACCAACCTAAATATGCTGAGGCTTACCTGTTCATTATATTACTCTAGCTAAGTGTACATGGGAAACCATGACATGACCACAGATACAATTAGAGAAAGTAATATTGGCCGGCTTATATCTATAGTAGTGGTCATGACCTCTGACTATAGAGAAGTATTGCTTTGATTCAAGTGTATATAGGTGGATAGGGACTACATAAAGTACTTTTAACGAAGAGCAAGCATGACTGGTCATCTAAATAGCATTAGTACTGTCTAATGATCAAGACCGGTGAGTTTGTGACACATACATGGCCGGCGTGAGACTCTGAGAAACACTGGAATCACAATGAACTAATCAAAAGTAAAGAGTGCAATAGGGTAATCCAATGTCTCTAAAATATTATAAGTATAAATTATCAATTATCAACTGGCATTGCAGCTCAAAATCTAAAGCCATTATAAAAGGAATTCGTAAGATTTTAACTTAATTTGAATTACCGAAAAGACTGAACACTGAACCTTCAGAAACCATTGGATTCCATTGTTTGACCAGTTGGGTGGGCCTTACAAAATATTTCACATGATAGTAAACATTATTGCCATATCTGGCAGTTTTCTATTGAGTTACTGAGTATGGGAATAAATGTGTTCTCTGAGAAAATGAAACAAATGGGAAATAGGTAGCATCCTTGCTTGCTTAAATGTATCATTAAAATCAGTGTTAATATTTTATAGCTTAGATGTTATAAAAGTGTCTACTAATCCATTGTCTGTTTTGGGTTGACATAATGAGCATAAATAATGCAAAACAACTATAAAAGAAAGCACACTGAGAAGGCATCTCGGCTGACAGAAAAACAGGCCACCGAGTGACACGGTTAAGAGGAACTGGGGGAAATGATATTGGGCGTTGTGCCAGAGGGGTTGCGAAGGGTGTCTGACGACACATTCAGAATGGAAAAAGCTGTCGAAGTGCTTGGTAGAAGATCACCTCCTCTTACATGTGTGTGTGTGTGTGTGTGTGTAAGAGGCTGGTTTTGCAAGAGTCTAGTTACTGGTGAAAATGCAGCATCATCATAAGTAAGTGGCGTCTGGAGGGCAGAAACTCTACTGGGAATTTGAGAACACAATAGATTTGTTTTTGTTTATTTGTACGGTTTCTGAAAATGTGAATAGTGCCTGCCCATGAAAAACTCACCACTGTGCCTGCTGGGGTGATGTTGATGGTTGCTAAGGTTCTCTTTTGAACAATAATGCATGAAATCTCTAAAAACAGGCCTACTGTAATATACAAGGTTGTTAGACAATGATAAATACTTCTGAAGGAATTCTTCTGCTCACCAAGCCTGCATTTATTTGATCAAAAGTACTGTAAAAACAGTAATACTTTGAAATATTATTACAATTTAAAATGATTGTTTTCTATTGTAATATATTTTGAAATGTAATTCATCCCTGTGATGCAAAGCTGGATTTTCTGCATCATTACTCAGTCTTCAGATTTGCTGTTCAAGAAACATTTCTTATTATCAGTGTTAACAACAGTAGTGCTGCTTCATATTTTTGTGTTTTCATACATTTATTACATTTTTTGATGAATATAAAGATCAAAAGAACGTAATTATTTGAAATATAACATTATAAATCTCTTCACTGTCACCTTTAAACTATTTAATGCCTCCTTTGTCAAATGAAAGTATTAATTTCTTTACTGCCTTCAAACTTTTTTTATTGATGTTCAATTTAGTTAAACCTAGTTTTTTCTTCCTAGACCTTTTAATTATTGCCAATAGTCAATACAATACAATATTTATTTATAAAGCACTTTTAAAAGCGACCAAAGTGCTGTACAGAATAGAATAAAAACGTAAAAATAAAAATGAATAAAACAAGACTTGAAATTCAAAACACAACAATAATAAAATCAAAGTCAATATATTTGTATTTTACCATCATCGTACTTTATTCCCAATGATTCATGCGATGAGCATTTTCATATACTGCTTTTAGCTTCGAGTCAAAGTGAATGATGTTTTTGATTCAAATGTAATGATGTAGTTCCTCTCTGAGATCCAAAGCTGCAGGAAAAGCAGGTGGTCACTGTTGCATTCCAATCCTTAAAAATGACAACGGTCTATAGGTTTTTTATCGCCTCAAAAATCCAGTTTCATAAAAAAAGTAATAGCACACCAGGAAACCACACAATTTGAGGGATCATTCATGTCTAAAGGTCCGAATGCTACCGGGGAATATGCACTTAAAGGAACACTCCACTTTTTTTGGAAATAGGCTCATTTTACAACTCCCCAAGAGTTAAAGAGTTGAGTTTTTGAATCCATTCAGCCGATCTCCGGGTCTGGCGGTAGCACTTTTATCTACGTGGGAATGAGAGTATAGTTCCTAGCCAAATCGGCCCAGAAAATCGCTACTTTTAATCCGAATCAATGATCTATGCTAAGCTCAGCTAAAAGTGCTACCGCCAGACCCGGAGATCGGCTGAATGGATTCAAAAACTCTAGGAGAGTTGTAAAATTAGCCTATTTCCAAAAAAGTGGAGTGTTCCTTTAAGTGTAATACATAAATTTGGTCACACTTTATTTTAAGCTCCAATTCTTATCATTATTATGTAACTATTAACTATGACTTTTGCCTCAATACAATCCTAACTAGCTACTTTTTAATAGTTAGTAAGGTAGGTGTTAAGTATAGGTATGGGGTAGTATTAAGGGATCTAAAATATGCTCATGCAGAATAAGGCATTAATATGTGCTAATAAACAGCCAGTGTGCTAGTAATATGCATGCTAGTTAATAGTGAGAATGTGTTGTTAAAATAAAGTGTTACCAAAAAAACTATTAACTACGATTTTTGCCTCAATAAACACCTAATTTACTGCTTATTAATAGTTAGTAAGGTAGTTAAGTTTAGGTTTAAGGATGTAGAATATGGATATGCATAATATGTGCTTTATATGTACTAATAAATAGCCAATATGTTATTAATAGGCATGCAATTAATAGTGAGAATTAGTCCCTATACTAAAGTGTTACCGTTTTTATTTAAACAGCGAGATTCGGACCTTCAAATAAAGTGTGACCAAACTGACAGTAAGACTCAATTGAAGCAAGGATCCAGCCAGACAAGGTTGTAAACACTGAGTCTTACCAGGTATGAGACACAGCCACTGTGAAGCGTCTGCGTTGGCGGATTGTTTTATTCACCGCCAGCTTTCTGAACATGCCCGGCCAGTTTTGGGGCGCATTTCTTGCACCATCTGCGAGCTCTTTCACATCAGACTGACAGCCCGTGTCCAAACCGATCTCCATCCTCTGACTGACAGGGCAAATGTCAGCATCTTGTTTTAAATCCATGAGGAAGTGTCATATGCAGAGGTTGGTTAAAGCCTTGAATCCCACGGTTTGGCTGTTTAAGTGTGTTGAGGTTCTGTGTAGGCCGGACTCTGTTTCACACTCATTCTCTGTCACTATCTGCTTCAGTCCTACCCTTTCCCCTCTATCCTCCCCTCTTGCCTACACCCTCCCCTCCCAAGGGTCGCCTTGCTGGAATGTTCTTGGAGTTTCTACTTGGACTAGTTTATATGGAGACTGAACCTGATACAGATGGACATGGGCAGATGGAGAGACAGCGTTAAGTGATACACTTGTTATAAACAGCAGCGTGTCTTGACAGACAACGTCTGATCTCAACCAAATCAGGTGTAAATGGGGACAACATGAACTAGACATACATACATTTATATACACCAGCAGGTGAGCCACTACATTATGCTCACTCATCTAATAGCCTATAGGACCTCCTTTACCCCACAAAACAGTGGCCACACGATGAGGCATTGATTCGATGAGGTGCCGATAGGTCTCCTGCGGTATCTGGTACCATAATGTCAACCGCAGGTCTTCCAGTTCCCATACATTGCGGGTTGGTGGTGATGTAATGCAAAATTTTGATTGGGTTCATCTCAGGTGAATTTGGAGGCCAAGGCATTAACAGAAATACACCATCATCTTCTTTAAACCACTCCTTGACGATTTCAGCAGTGTGGCATGGTGCATTGTCTTGCTGTTAACAGCCATCACTGGCAGGGAACAAAGCTGCTATGAGGTGCAGGTGCTCTTCAGGACAGGTACAGGTGCTCTTGTTCCGCAGTGATGTTCAGATACCTGACAGCCACCAGGGGTTGTGCTATTGGAATAATGGGGCCTAAAGTGTCCCAAGAAAACATCGTCCACAGCATAACACCGCCGCTGCATTTAGGTGCCATAGCCTTTATTGGCAATTGAATTATCCATGCTCGGCCGTCAACGTGATACACCAGGAATCTTGAATCATCAGACCAGGCCACTTTTTCACAATCCAATCAATCCACAGTCCAGTCTCGATGATCTTGGGCTCATTTAATGTGCTTTTGGTGATGGCGTGCAGTTAGCATGGGGGGTCACCACTGTTGCAGCTGCTGGTGATTCAGTCTCTGCTCCCCTCTGGCGACACACGGCTGGATGAAGGTTTGTCATTTGCCCATCCGTGCAATCTTTTTGATACGTACTCACTACAGCAGCCCGGGAACAACACACAAGACGCGCTGTTTCAGAGACTCGAGTTCTGAGGCGCCGAGCCATCACAATTTGTCCTTTATAAATCAGCAGCTTTTCCCATTCTGACCTTGAACGCTGCACTGACCAAAAGCTGTCTTTCGAGTGGTATACATACCGCTCTATGAACTGCACCTGCGGCACCAATCAGTTACCAGATGTGCCCATTGTTTTTTTACCCCACTGACAGATATTTGCAGCAAGAAGAATTCATATTTTTCAGTTGCATCTCTAGTAAATGTATCTTGATTCAAGGATGTTTAAATATTTATATTGGAAAACATAATAAAATTACTGAGGAAGATATTCGCAGTGCATGCAACATCTAATGCAATGACTTGATGACATGAACTTACCTTTTAAGTGCTTAATTTATGAAAGGAATAATTATGACTTTTTAAGACCTGCAAAATCCCCAAAATAATGTGTAACTCACAAAAATGAAATCTACCATTCAAAAGACATTTTCATGAGAAAATGTATCGATTTACTGTAAATTGATTATAGACGTTTCTATGCTCAAAACAAGCCTACATTTTCATTACTATGAACCTCTTAAGGACATATTTATTAACTGATTGCGCCAGCGCTAAACGTCTTTTGGTGTTAAAATAGTACTGTCAGGATTTACTAGACACGCAGTGAAGAATTGGTGCTGAAAAGGCATGGAAAGGTTTTGCACTACTAAATATCCGGTAGGAGCACCGATTTACTAAGCATCACTTGGGAGGAGATTTGCGCAACACGATTTACTAATGTTTGCACTTGTCAAAACTATGCGCCTTAAAATAAAAAGCATGTCTTAAACTATTTTGCTCTTGAAATAGCTGCAGTTATTGTTGCTAAAAGAGGCACCGCAGAGAAGAGAGAGCGCGTGATAGACGGGAGAGGATTGTTTTCCACACATATTCATTTATTTGGAATGACAGAAGAACACATGATACAAATCCGAACAAATCCTTACGCTAATTTGTGCTGCGCTTGTTAGATTGCGTTGGTTAATTATGGAAATTAGATGTTGTGTCTGTGTTCTTTAATTTGCATGTTGTCAGTAAATCACCCGCAGAAATGTACACGGCCATCATCGTGCTATTTTGCCCTGTTTAGTAACTCTGGCCTTTAGTCGGTTAGTGCAGTGTCATTCAAAATTCTATAAAAATAACTATTTCATATTTGATATCATTATAGGTTCAAAAAATGTAATAATCTATTAAGTTTCTGAAACTCAGGAAGTGATATTTTGGGATTTCATTGGTCAAACAAAATACAAAGCACTTAAAAGTTGAACCTTGAATCATCTTTGAACGTTTATGTGCTGAGCTCACCTATCAGGTGGCACTGGTGTGATATCTATACGCGGTGGAGTAATGAAGCCCAGTGACGTGGGTCTGGAAATGTAATCTTCTTGAGGACTGCGGGCCCTCTCTGCCTGTCTCCATGACAGTGGCGGCAACACAAGGGTTCCTGAGAGGCGTCTGGGGCCTCGCCAGAGATCCACACCCAACGTGGCTCCTGAAGACATACATGCTGAGAGGTCCTTGCTGTCCTAACATCATAAAAACAGAGCAGAAATGTTGTAGCTGTCCACTATACATCATCACCTGCATACAGTATGATCACGCACAATCAATGAACTCATCAGGAACAATCAATAAATACATGAATAAACAAATGAAATAATGTTTGCAACAATTATGCAGTTTGTTTAATGTATACACTCTACAACATAGTGAATATGAAATCAAAATGTACCCTTTTCATAATAAATCCAGGTTCCAGGTATTAATTTTTGATGATTTATTAGGGTTTGTCATACCATAGAACAAGGTGCTTGGCTTATGAATGATCAACTACCCTTTACCTAAAACCAACTGATATATATCCAATACAAACCAATTAATTCCTGATGGATCAAATTAAGACCCATTTCACATTATTTCCTCTTGTTGAATATCCAGTTTCACACAAAATAGAACCGATGAACCCAAGAAGTCTCTTATGTTCATCAAAGCTGCATTTATTTGATCAAAACAATTTAAAATGACTGTTTTCGATGTTAACGTATTTTGAAACGTAATTTATTCCTGTGATGAAAGTCTTCAGTGTCACATGATCCTTCAGAAATCATTCAAATATGCTGATTTGCAACTCAGTTATTATCAATTATTTTTGGTGCTCAAATATTAATAAAAGTTATTTTTATTATCATGATGGAAACCGTTTTTGCTAATTAATATTTTTGTGAAAACTGACTCTGATGAATACAAAGTTGAAAACAACAGCATTTATTTGAAATAGAACACTTTTATGAATGCCTTTACTGTCACATTTGATCAATTTAATGTATCCTTGTCAAATATTATTTAAACAAAATGTTTTACGTACCCCAAACTTTTGAATGGTAGCATATCATTAAATATTCGATATTAGCATATCCTTCCGAAGGATCATGTGACACTGAAAGGGTTCGTTCATCCAAAAATGAACATTCTAAACTTTGATTGAAATATAATTTACATATATGTTACTTGTTATATGCAGAAGCAGGGAATTGTTGAATTGTGCATCATTTGTTTCATCATTTTCATGAAAACGACAATTTTGCCCTCTGTTTGTCTTATTACACTTAAAAATACTTTTACAAACACACAAGTATGGGACTGGACTTTGTCAATCAGCTCAGCCCATAAACTGTGTACTTATCTTGGTTTGTTCAGGTTGATGTCAGTGAAGTAGCTTTGGGTGATATACGGTGCTCTAGGGAACAAGCCTCTCATTTACGCTACGTGACTGATGTATAGCCCTGTTCAGTTTCTACTGCTCCAGCACGTTGACTCTATCTCCTGACAGTTCTTTATAGATACAGTATGTTTAACGGCTGGCTCTCTCGGCGTGATTGTATATCACTGTCAGTGGAGCCGCTGGACAACATCCTTTCTTAACAGCCTATAGCAGAATACTCAATATATCACCATGAAATATGTTTATAGCTCAATCAGAATTGCCCCGAAGAGAGGAGTGTTACCAGGAATTCCTCGAGCATGGCCTGTAAATTGGGATAGATAACTAAAGAGTATCCAGATATTGAGGAGGGAGGAGAAAACAGCTACTGCTTCTGTTTGACTGGTAGAGTATCAACGTGAGTTTAGGATTGGCTATAATTCTGGGAAATGTATTGACACTTTGATGGAGAGCCGTATCAGAAAGCAACGGCAGCAATTGGGTGAATCTCATGAAACCTGTCTAGATTCATCCCAAAGCATATTTCATCCCAAAGCAAGAGGAAACAAATAATACAAAAAATATTTTACAAGAAGAAAACTCTATTACAGGACCATTAAGGGTCATTTTCCTTCAAAATGATCACTACTGTAATTCATCTGGATTTTTGAAACATATGTTTTACTTTACAGTATTTTTAATTTAATGGTCTGCAGTTTTATCATGCATATTATGTAGGCCTATTATTTACATTCTAAAGTATTTGTACATAATTGTACTAGAATTTTATTATACAAATTATTATACCCATTTATGGTATAATACTTTACTACAATATCATTACAATTTAAAATTAACATTTTTTTATGTGAACATATTTTAAAATGTAATTTATTCCTGTGACGCAAAGCTGAATTCTCAGCATCATTACTCTAGTCTTCAGTGTCACATGATCTTTCAGAAATCATTCTAATTTGCTGATTTAAAACTCAATTATTAGCAATTATTATTGGTACTCAGTGTTGGGTAAGTTACTTTCAAAAAGTAATTAATTACAGTTACTAATTACTTCATCAATATTGTATTTAAATTACTTTACTATTTACTCTGTCTGAAAAGTAACTTAGTTACTCAACAAGTAACATCTAGGTTACGTACGTAACCCCCGTTCCCTGATGGAGGGAACGGAGACATTATGTCGTGACGACATAGGGGATTTACTTGGAAGCCCTGATCATCTCTGACTAAAGAGAAAACGCTAATGAAATTGGCTAGTGGATTTTGCATACCTGAGCCACTCCACGTGCACATGGTATAAAAAGGCGACAGGTGCGTCCATTGATTAGGTTTTACGCTGAGGAGCTGAGACGAGTCCCTGGCAACCAGCGATGGTTCAAAATTGTGGCATGGGGACATAACGTCTCCGTTCCCTCCATCAGGGAATGGTACTACGTACTATGTGTCGGTCACTACGAGTTATGTCGTGACGACATAGGGGTCCTATGGAAGGATCGAACGTGAATGTAAGCGTCCTTCAGGTCGATCGCTGCAAACCAATCCTGGGGCTGAATGCATTTGATCATGCGCCTGTGCGTCAGCATCTTGAATGTGAGCTTGTGTAAAGCCCGCAAATGTACACGGTATGATAATCGTACGTGGTTATATCATGGTATATCGTCATACCGGTTTATCATTATAACCCTAAATATAATATAATATAATATAATATAATTAGTGCTGTCAAACGATTAATCGCATCCTAAATAAACTTTTTTGTTTACATAATATAAGTAAGTGTGCTGTGTATATTTATTATGTATATATAAATACAAACACATGCATGTATATATTTAAGAAAAAAAAATTATGTTTATATATTAAATATATTAATATATAATATAAAACATAAGAATATAAAATATATAAATGTATATGCATGTACATATTCCCAAATGATATGCTGTATGTGTCACGGTGTACGGGGGTGCCAGGAACGAGGAGACGATGAACTTCTCGTAAACACATTTAATAACCACACAGAACAGAGATCGCTGGAGACAGGTACACACTTAGGGAATGAAGTTAAGACTCGAAACAGAGGCAGGGAAACACAGGGCTTATAAAGGGACAAACGAATGAGCTAAACAAGATGATTAATAACACAGGGCTGGGGACTAATTAACTAAGATGAGGAAACGAGGACAGGAACAGGAACTAACCAAATAAGGGCACGAGAGGAGGGGAAACACAAGACACAGAGAACACAGGTCTGACATTACCCCCCCTCCCGAACGGTGCGTCCCGCACCGTACACCATCCAACGGGGAGGGGGGGTGGGCGCTCTGGAGGCCTCAAGGCACACGGAGACAGGACAGGACAGGAGGCCTCCAGGGCGGCGCCCGTTCCGGGAGCCACGGCGGGTCAGGGGACTCGGGCGGCCACGGCGGGTCAGGGGACTCGGGCGGCCACGGCGGCCACGGCGGAGCGGACTCGGGCGGCCAGGCGGATCGGGGAGCTCGGGAGGCCATGGCGGATCGGGGAGCTCGGGCGGCCACAGGCGGAGCCACGGCGGAGCGGGGAGCTCGGGCGGCCATGGCGGATCGGGGAGCTCGGGAGGCCATGGCGGATCGGGGAGCTCGGGTGGCCATGGTGGATCCGGGGACTCGGGAGGCCATGGCGGAGCAGGGAGCTTGGGTGGCCCGGGTGGATTCGGGGACTCAGGAGGCCATGGTGGAGCGGGGAGCTTGGGCGGCCTCCATGGCGGGTAGCCCCCCCCCAAAATTTTCTTGGGGAGACTCTTCATCACATGGAGGCTCTCTGGAGGCGTCGTCGCCAGGGGCTCTGGGGAGCCGGACGGAAACGGCAGGGGCTCTGGAGAGCTGGACGGGACCAGCAGGGGCTCTGGAGAGCCGGACGGGACCAGCAGGGGCTCTGGAGAGCCGGACGGAGCCAGCAGGGGCTCTGGAGAGCCGGACGGGACCGGCAGGGGCTCTGGGGAGCCGGACGGGACCGGCAGGGGCTCTGGGGAGCGGGACGGGACCGGCAGGGGCTCTGGGGAGCCGGACGGGACCGGCAGGGGCTCTGGGGAGCCGGACGGGACCGGCAGGGGCTCTGGGGAGCCGGACGGGACCGGCACTGGAGGACGCTCTGGCAGCGCAGCGTCTCGGGGGCGCTCTGACAGCGCGGAGCTGGACAGGACCAGCGGGAACGACGGAGAGAGCTTGCGAGGAGCGGCCACAGGAGGGCGCTGTCGGGGAGCAGGCACTGGAGGGCGCTGTCTCGGAGCAGGCATTGGAGGGCGCAGTCTCGGAGCAGGCACTGGAGGGCGCAGTCTCGGAGCAGGCACTGGAGGGCGCAGTCTCGGAGCAGGCACTGGAGGGCGCAGTCGGGGAGCAGGCACTGGAGGGCTCAGTCTCGGAGCAGGCACTTGAGGGCGCAGTCTCGGAGCAGGCACTGGAGGGCGCCCTCGGGGAGCAGGCACTGGAGGGCGCAGTCTCGGAGCAGGCACTGGAGGGCGCTGTCGGGGAGCAGGCACTGGGCGGCGCTCGGGAAGCGCGGGCACTCGGCGGCGCTCGGGAAGCGCGGGCACTCGGCGGCGCGCGGGAAGCGTGGGTACTGGGCTTGGTTTTGCTGAGGCCGGCGGCTCAGGGCCGAGGAGGATGGAGCTGCTGAGGAGGCAGGGGGGATCCTTGGGGTTGGGCAAGCGGGAGCCGTTGGAGAGGTATGCGGAGGGTCTCGGCGTGGGATGAGCTGGGGAGATGCGGCGCGTTCCCGCTGGAGTGGGATGATGAGGCCAGGGAATTTCCTCGACTTCCTCGTCGGAACCATTTAGAAAGAAGATTAGGTTAATAAGCTCGATCAATGGAAAATCACTTACTGGAAGATCGCAGCGTATAACTTCATCATCCAACCCCAGCAGGAAACACGCACCCAGAGCGGCCTCATGCCAACTCACCCGGTTAGAGAGCTCAAGAAACTCCTCCAAATATCTCTCCAACCTCAGACCGCTCTGCCGCAACCCCCACAGCGCGTCCTCAGCTGAAGTCATCTGTATATGCGGTCGAGTCTTCTGTCACGCTGTACGGGGGTGCCAGGAACGAGGAGACGATGAACTTCTCGTAAACACATTTAATAACCACACAGAACAGAGATCGCTGGAGACAGGTACACACTTAGGGAATGACGTTAAGACTCGAAACAGAGGCAGGGAAACACAGGGCTTATAAAGGGACAAACGAATGAGCTAAACAAGATGATTAATAACACAGGGCTGGGGACTAATTAACTAAGATGAGGAAACGAGGACAGGAACAGGAACTAACCAAATAAGGGCACGAGAGGAGGGGAAACACAAGACACAGAGAACACAGGTCTGACAGTATGTGAGTGGATGTATATATAAATAATAAATATACACAGTACACACGCATTACCACGGGAAGTAGGGGTGCTGCAGTGTTAAAAAATAAATAAATGATAATTTGTATTATTTTAACAATAATAATAAACAGAAAATAAAATTACTTGTATTATTTAGTATATTCATTAAAATTAATAGAAAAAAAGAAGCCTAAGCCAACAATGACAATAAGCAACAGTAGAACATGAATGAAGTTGAATCAAATTGATTGTGAAAGACGTTTAAACTTAAACTGACTTAGGAAGTAATTTGTTTCCATGACTTTTTTATCATATCATTACCTGCACCGTGTCCAAATCAAGAATGAAGGACCATTTCTCCAGTCATCGCAAAGATACAGCAGAGAAAGATCGAGAGCGTTTATTACCTCAGCAACAGCCAGCTTATTCTGATCTTTAACGTTATATCTTTCCTATTCTTGGAACACAATTAATGCTTAAGAATGATTCAGTATTAGGCTACTCTTAATGAAAAACAAATCCCACACACAACATCAGTACAAGTAGCTTATATTAAACAAAACTTGTATTAACTGACTGAATAAGACATACAAATAACAAATAAATAAAAGGTTTTCGGATTTCCCCCTTACTTCAAACGAATTCTTATTGGCTCATTATTGCTATTAATAATAATAATAAAAAAGGCTATAGCCTACAATGACAAATTCATTTAGGCCTATATTAAACTTTTTATTAACAATATGAATAAGGGAAATATGTTTTACCCACATTGTAACACAAATAAATAAACGGTCTTTGGATTTCCCCTTTCTTTAAAATGATCGTAGTTTGGGGTTCATTATTAGCTTATTAATTAAAACACATCAGCCATAAAATAGTACAATGGCAAGTTCGCATAGGCCTATATTAAACATCTAACTATTATTAACAAAACGAATAAGACAGATATAGCCTACTTGCGTTGTCTTTTCTCTCTTTTAAAACAAATGCGATGTGCTTCATTGTTTTTTTATTTATGAAAACAGCAACAATAAAGGGGTAAGTATATTATACTTATATATTATATTATACTTCCCCCCCCCGGTTTATTTATCAGCCTCCCTGCTCGAAATACGTTCCCGCGGCTATACACACGCATATATTATGTAAACAAAAACTTTTATTTTGGATGCGAATAATCGTGATTAACCGTTTGACAGCACTAAATATAATATAATAAAATATAATATAATATTGGAGTCTATCTTGAACAATCTGTTATACAGTAAAATTTAAAGAAAACAAAATGTTTTTTTCTGGGTAACAGTGGAAGGTCATGGGTAAAAATGGCTTCATGTGGATTAGAAGGCCCAGTCAATTATGGAGAGGAAATTAATTGAAAGGAAAGGGGAATCCCATGAGAAGCGTATCATCATGAAGTATCATCTAATAATCATGTCACGCTTTACAGATGTTACAGCGACGCCTCCTCAGCTCAGACAGCATTAAAGCCTTGAAAGCTACTACGCTCTGCAGTGAATGAGAAAAAAAATCAGGCCCAGAGAGAAAATGATGATATTTTCATTGACTGAATTGAGAGAAACATGGTGAAGAAGGATAAGGCTGCCCATGGGCATTGATCCAGTAAATAAATAAGTAAACAAATACATAAAAGAGAAATAAAGATATACATGGATGTATGTTCAGAGACCGGCCGGACGCTGGGAGGATCGGTAACCATGGCAACCACTCCGACTCCTTTAAGAATGAGTATGATTGAGGGTTAAACTACAAGGCTCGTCAGTAAACACGTACGGCCAGAGCTCAGCGAGAGGAGGATGGGGTCTTAAGGGGTTTGGATATGACTGGAAAGCTAATGCTTGGCTTGCTTTGGACCTCACAATATCCACTTCAAATATTTGAAGTGAGAAAAAGTGTGCCTGCCCATTAAGAGTGGAATAAAGGTGTTACTTTAACCCCTGCAGTTTGGAGAAATCGCTAATGCCCAAATCAATAAAGCCCTAAAAGATCATGAGCATCAGACAAACAGACTCTCTCCTGTAGCTTAGAGGAACAGATGGACAGCATGTCCTCTATGTTCCCATGCCTTCCTGCAGTCATATGAGAGTCACAGCCTCACAGTCACAGCACTAAAACCAGCCTACAAATGTTTTAATATCTGTCAAGTGAGATGCTCTTTGAAACATGCATTGCATAAGCAGCTGTGGATATTATTATTCAAACAGAACATCACATGGGCTTTTCACACTTGAAATTGTTCCACACTGTACACTGGACTGCTGTCCTATTTTTGCATATTTACAATGTCAATAACATTGATTGGACAAACACAGCTTGCGGCGAACACGCAACCTATTTGTCCATCAGCAAAAATGCCCACTCTAGCTGTTAACAAATAATATGGACTCATACCAGTTGACCATTTTTATTTTGTCTCAGATGCTGAAACCAAACACAAAGTGTAAAAGTTCAAATTGCACAAATATTTAAACTGAATTTCCTGTTAAATTAACAATTAACATCACTGCAAAAATATGGTGACAATGTATCAAGTATTACAGGATGGCATATTGGTATAAGTAGAAACTGAAAATGCATCATATATAATTTATGACTGCTATTGAATGGAATTGAATCAACACTGAACTGATTTGAGCTGAATAATGACACTATTAACTTGTGCTTTATAGTTGCATTGGGTTTGTTTCATAACTGATGAACTTTGTAACAGTGACACTGTTATTGAACTAAATTGAATCAACATTGAATTACATTGAGCTGAATAATGACACCATTATCTTCTAAAGAGCTGCTTTACAGCCAACATTTAATTAATGAATTCTGCAACACTAATACTCTTATTTTCCTGTTTATTACTGTTAGCTGCTTTGAAACAGTCTGTATTGTATAAAGTACTATAGAAATAAATGTGACTTGACTTAATTTACTCTACCAAGATAGTTAAACTACCCCAATCTGCTTTGTATCTTAAAATGTACTAATAATAACTACCATACAAACACAGGTGGTACAGTAGAAATTCACGTTCAATTCAAGTTCTGAAAAAATGGCCAAGAGTAACACACATGATACTAAAATAATTAAAAACATTAACATTAACTAAATAAATGTAACACAAAAATACCATAATGTACAATGCAGATAAAAAAACTTGGGGAAAAAAGCATATATGATGTATCATGCTTTTACAGTTTTTAATCTTTTTCACCTAAATTATGGTAATTCATACTTTTTTTTAAATCACAAATTTGACATTATTTTAAAGTAAAATTTGCCACTGTAGCTATATCTTAGTAATTTAGAGTTAACCAATTAACAGACATTTGTTGTAGCATTTTTCATTCACTTTTTCTGTATAAATCATAAACATTTGCTACACTTACTCTGACAACAACTCTGTACACATTTCAGCATCACAAAACTTCACAGCATACACCTTTGACACTTTATTGGCGTGAACTAATAAGCAACAAGCCTAGCAACCGCATAGCAATGTGATAAAAACCATCCGCATTGTCCTTGCACAGCAACTTATGCACAGGGTAAGCACCACTCAAATTCTCCATCAAAAGAGTGAACATCTACACTATGCAAATTATTTTACAAAGTTGCAAATAAAACAATGATTATTGAAGTAGCACCCTGTACAAAAAAAAAAAAACGATTTCAGCCTTTCTGCTTCAAAATGTCAAGTTTAATTCAATGTATTACTTTCCATTTCTTTGTAATTCTTTGTGAAATAATTGAACAGCGTGTGTTTAAAAAGGGTTTCTACATCCACATCTGAGCGGCAGAAAAACTCCTCTGGCTGAGAAAGTCTCGGTAAGTAATCAGATGCACTTGTTCTGGAGAAGGATTTCAATGAAGAGGGTTATAGAGGGATTCGGAGGTGGATGTTAATCATACGCAGGAGAGGTGAGTGTCAAGCTTTCATTGAGTGCTGGTGAAGAAAAGTGAGAACTGCTGCTTTTTACAGACAATCAATACCAGCCTCATTATTTCACTTCATTGTGCATGTGTACTTGCAAATAGACGATTGAAGAAGTGCAGGTATTGTTCTTCTAAGTACAGGAACCTAATCCAGAACTTAAGAGGGTGTTTTATGAATCATCTATCTTTAATGTCATATCTCTCTTTGTTACTTTTCAAAGACAAAAGAGACATAGCATAACATAAGTTAAGAAAATACTGAGTGTGATTTTCTTTAAAGGTCGTGTGTGTAATGTCTGCGTGACTAATGCACCAGATGGAGAAATAATGATCGTTTACCCAAACACTTCCGCCCAACTAAAGCACCACCAGCCATTATTCAGACAAACCGGTCGTTCCGTGTCAAAATCATGCCATTGGCTGAGACAGAAGTTCCAGGTTGTTTAAACAAACAGAGCAATGTCTTGAAAGCGTCACTAAGCGACAGTGTTTTCACTCTTCTGAGAAATCAATATACAGCTGTCTCTGCACAATAAATTCAACATAAAAAATTTAAACTGATCAGATTTACTTAAATGAATGTACCTAGTCCTATTGTCCATTGCTATACTTTCTTTTTTCAGTTTGTTTTTGTATATCTCCT
>CM049875.1:28993413-29010913 GCA_027474115.1 Schizopygopsis malacanthus | reverse complement strand
AGAGAGCGCCGGCAGTGCGTCCAGTTTTATGTGAACAACACTAGATGCTCTCCCTCTCTCTCCCTTCTCTCTCAGATATTACAAGTGCGCGTTATGCAGTGTGAATATTGGGCACCGACCGGCAGAAACATAAATCTGCATCTATGGCATGGAGGACGAAACAAAACCTTGTCAGAACCGTAATGCGGCGCAGAAGTGTGCAGTGTGTGTGCTTGCCTATCTATCTATCTATCTATCTATCTATCTATCTATCTATCTATCTATCTATCTATCTATCTATCTATCTATCTATCTATCTATCTATCTATCTATCTATCTATCTATCTATCTAGTTTTTTCTGTATGATAAGCAGCTAAACGTGTTTGATTACACACAGAGAAAAAGAAAAGTGTAAGCTTTTATTAAGTCCAAGAATCAAATGATTAATTTAGCCTACTTAACCAGTAAAAATAGATTTACATAATTGTTTTAGCTGTTTTCTAACAGTTTGGACTTGAATAAAGAAAAAAAAGAAAGAAAACTTGCACTTAACCTTTTCACAGGCATTTTGTATAGAAAGATATCGTGATGTATCATATAGGATTTTCTAGAAATATATCGATTATCGCAGAATCGCAGTGATATCATCGTGATATTATCGTTATCGTGAGCCATGTATCGTGATAATATCGTATCGTGAGGTATCCTGTGATTCCCACCCTAATATGTAAGCAGCAGATACGTAAAATAGTACATTCATCGAATATTAAACAGCATAAATAAACACTGCCTAACGCTATCGAATGAAATTTTGACCCATGAAGTGGTATAGGACTGTGCAAGCTTTGGGAGTTTGATTTCATCTCAGTTTTGATCATCGCTCTGAATCCTATCCGGACCCTAGTGGGTAAAGACTTTATTATATATTAACAGTTAGAGCCTGAGGCAATTTAATTCTCAATAATTATTTATTAAAATGCATAGAGAGAATGGTAGGAAACTAAATGGAATGGACATAATTTGAATGACTAAATGAGAAATTTATAGACACATTCATTGAGTGTAAATCAACATTTTTACATTGTACAAACATCTTGCTTGTGTGTGTGTGTGTGTGTGTGTGTGTACCTGAGATGCATCTGTCCTCATGTTTCAGTAAATTGCTTGTCAATCTTACATCGGTGGAAAGTTCTTTAGTGCTTGGCACAGTTTGAATCATGTCTATTCTGTAAGTGAGCAGCTTGATGCAACACCTCAGGATAATAGCAGCCATTATAATCAACAGAAGAGTCTAGAATGCTTTGTTGATTACAAATGGGTATTAATTATATTTTAAGTTTTTTACTGTTGCACAAATGCAAACAGACCCACCTATGAATTTGTTTAACTGTTTAAAAAATACATATCTGAGAAATATGTCAACAATATAACATTAATCAAATATGTAACTGTAATCTGACAATAAACATAAAATCTCACATTGAGTAATTCTGTCATTAAGGGAAAAATAAATAGATTATTGTGTTTTAAAATTACACATTTTCGAAATTGCATTTCAAATGTCTTTTTTATGTTTTAAAAGCATTTTTTTCTGTGTGTGCAAATGTTTTGTAAACATTCTAAAAACTGTTCAATGAAATGTTTTATAAATAATTATGCTTCCGATGTGAACGCTGTTACATCACTATATTCAATGACAAAACACGCGCTGCTAAGCTCCACTGACCTTAGATGTGAAACAGGTTTAATTAACATTCTGCATTAATGCTGCTGCTGTCCAGAAATGTGGGCAACACAGTTTATTTTCAACCACAACATTAGCTGTGTTACAGACATTTAGCCACTTAATATTAAACTATTTTCTAGGAATGACCTTTGGTTTATCTTAGCTATCTAGGCTAGTCAACCTTAACTCAAATTGTGGCTGAATAAGCGAGAAGGCCGCTATTAAATTGTACCGTTACTAGTTTATGACTTACCTAACGTTCAATTACAGTGGCGCACATATGGAGGAAAACGTATTTTTTTCTGAAGGGGAAGTTTTGCTAAAACTGTCAGAGAAAGACACAAAACTCATTACAAGCATGAAGCACCGTATGCAAGACTGTTTTGAAAATATAAAATATCATAATTTACATGTGTTTGTTTATAGTCCAAAAGTCTGTAGGGTATTGGTGACTTTACATTCAAAACAAAAGTATTTACATTGAATCATTCACTTAAGACAACCCAATTTGTTAAAAATGGTCATTGAATCAAAGTTACATTTTGGATTGTGCTTATATTTAGGAAAAACAGCACTTGTATGATATTTTGCTTAACTGTATTATATGTTGTAAACTTACATAGAACAAAAACAAAATTTAAATTTTGTTTAGCCCTTTTTACTAATTTCAGGGGCATTTGCACCCCAAGCCTCCATTTCCACAGTGGACTATATGACCCAAGAGTCAGTTGGGTTGCATTTTGAACCTTTCTTGCTTTTTAATGTATTTTTAATTGTAATTACAATTACAATTAAGTGTAATTACTGTATAGTGCCTTATAATATATAAAACATTTGCCAACTTTTTTTCTTAGATTTTATGATAGAAATAGAACAAGAAAAAAATAGACTAATATTACTGAGAACTATTTGTTACATTAAAGGTGTTTACATAAACATCTCGTCTGTCTCCTGTCTGTTCGTGGACATAAAGGTGTCTCATCACACCCCTAGCATTTACAAACAATGACCCACACCCTACAATGATAAAAAACTACCCACTCCTCATTTTTAAATCCCCTTTAAACCAAGTCTGTCAGGGTTGGGGGTGAAGGGACATGAGCGAGGACTCAATGACAACGTGCAGGAGATTAAATTAATAAAATAAACACAAAAACAACAACACACAATAACATACACCGTGGGGAAAAAACAGGAACAAGGCACGAGCTTGCGCAAGGCCGAGTGACCTCGAGACGCACGCTCACACAACGAGACAGAACATGGAGCGACGAGTGTGCGAACCCCAACAGAAACCGGAAACACAAGAGCAAATGAGTGCCGGGATCTAAAGAGATAAACACATGGGGCAAATTAACCAATAACACGAAACAAGGCATGTGTCAGACGAGAGAGTGTGGAGTATGCTCACATGAAAACTGTCAGAGACAAACGGGAGTGTCACAAAACTCATGAATACACTAGCGGAATGAAGCACCGACTGCAAGACTGTTTAGTAGCAGTCTCACAGGCTGCGTTTTGATCTCACCGCATGTAACTCCAATGAGAAGAGGCCAGGGCCATGGAGTTGATGACAGCCCTGGCTACTGTATGATGATTGATATCATGAAATGGCCTCAGCGGTTACGCGTCCTTCATTTAATCTCCGCGCTGGAGCACCAGTTAACGTCAAACAGCATGTCTGCACAAGCTCGCAGTGCTCAGGGTTCAAAGTCCAAAGCGCGAGAACAAAAGTCTTCATTTTCTCCCAGCATCTGAGAAAAAACTGTTGAGGACGCGTCAGTTGCTCAATAACATTTTTATTAGTTTTTAAAGGCATGAGCCTCAATGCGATACGTGCAACAAACATGTATCACTCCAGACTCCTTTGTGAATGTCATATCATTATAGTGTGTAGCGGTTTAACCGTATTTGTGTGCATACATTAAGTATTTTTAACTGATCAAGGTTGTGCTTTTGAGATTAGTTTGTGCCATTTGTAGCGAGTTCGTAGCGTGAGATTAATTCGGTGGTGCGGTGGCACGGCTCGGTCCATTGATCCGCGCCGATGACAGGTCAGTGCGGCTCGAGCTCTGTAACATCGCGCTGTTTCCTCCCACTTTCAGTGCATTTGACTTCCATGTGTATGGCCAAACGGTTCTCTTGCTCTCAGTTATGTTGCTTATTACCGGTTTATCGCTGTAGATATGTAATGCAGAGAGACGTATACGCGACACCCTCTTCTGGAGACGGGCGGGAATATGCAGCTCATTTGCATTTAAAGCGATACACTCCAAATCAGTTATTTTTTAGACACACCCCAAAAATGACATTTTCCAGCTGTTTTAATAAATGATCTGTGGGGTATTTTGGGCTGAAACTTCTCAGACACATTCTGGGGACACCCAAGACCAATATTACATCTTGTAAAGGGGCGTAATAGGTGCCCTTTAAGATTTTATGGTTAACTGCCATCATTGCATGTACAGTTTGTTAATAATGTCAGCCTATTCTTTGTAACAGGTTTTTTCAAGCTTTTTGAGGTTGTCAGATGCTGATAGTGAATCACAGTTTTCAAACAGTGCCTACAACAATGTCTCATTGGCACTGAGATCAGAAGTCTGTATGGCTTTGTGTCCCTGAGCCACAGCAGATGGCTCTGTTACAGAGCCTTACAGGTCCCTGTCCAGTTGAAACACGCAACTTTCTCCAAGCATCGGTTTTAACCAACTAAGGCATGGAAATACTTATTTTGGTAAACTGTATATTTCCCTGCATGCTTCTAAAAACATGAATTTTGGTCTTGTTCAGTTTTAACTTAATTGTAAGGATGGTGTTTCATATAAGATGTTTGCAAATGAAAAAAACTATTTTGTAAATGTATAAACACAACAGAAGTGTAATTTACAAGCCTAACACACAAATAAACACTGGAGCAAATATGTATAGCTTCTGCCAAGAGAATCTGAAAACCATAGAGTTTGATTGGACGCAAAACCTTTGACGTCAATAAAAAACGATAGGGAATGTTTTCTACTCCCTTTTAAAACTTGATAAGTCTATTTACTTTGCTGTCTTAACTATATACAATACTGGGTTATTTGGATTGGATTATGTGGATTTGGCATAGCTTTTTCACTGCTGTTTGTGATGCTATCAGAAGGGAGCTGACTTATTTTTAGTCGCAACCCCACTGATTTATGACCACATGTAAAACAACAAGGAAAGATGATAGATTTGAAGCGACTTATTAAATCAATAGCAATCACACATGAGCAAAAGCACAACAACACACTTCTTCAAGTATGTAAATAAACAAGGAGAAACTAAGGAGTGTCCCAGAGACTCTCTTGTGTGTTGTCCTTTCTTGCCGTTGCTGGTTCAATAGATGAGTGCAAGCCTCCATGACTAATTTGAAAGCGTCTTAGCAATGACACTTTGGGTTGTTTATCATGAGAAGTTATAAAAAAGTGTGATACTGCTCTTATACAACAGTTCAGATAAAGGTATGAGGGAAAGAACTACATATTCAAACAAATTAGTACATAGTCGACATATTCAAATTACAAATGAAACATGTTGAATATATTTTTAATATACAAATCGTTACGTAGTTTCAGAGTGTAGGGAGACTGACTCGATTACATCATTCACAGTGCTTCATGGAGTGTGTCGGCATTAAAGATTTACTTGTTGCATTTATCTGATTCTTCTGATCTGATTTATAAGCAGAATCATGGGCGGTGTCATTTTTCCACCAATAATTCCACTGTTAAACGTGATTTTTAAAAGAACGAGGGCTAATGGCTTCAACAAAAGCACAGTAGGTCGCCTTTTATGGTTTGTAAGTTATTATTACAATTATTTCCTATATGAAAAAAATGAAATGGATTTTTAATTTCGGTCCGACTGATCCACTCATATTCGATGAATGAATTAACTGTTGTATAAACGTTCTGACATGTCTCCTTCCCTTAAGTGTCTAAAGCTTTGGTTCACAACCTTGCATTGGGAAACTTATTGCATTATAAAAAGGCACATGGAGTTTTAAGGTTTTAGTAATTCCCAAAAGGTTTTCAGGTCTAGAAATCTCACTTTTAAAAGTAGGCTACCTTATATAATACATCCAGCTTTTCCAAAACTGTAGGAACCCTTTTTTTCAAAGACAGTTGTTCAGGGGGCGTATTGAAAGTTGTATTTTGTCTTACTTTAAGTCATTTTGAAGCCCCTTTGAAGTCTACTCAGCCCCCGATTGAGAAGCACTTGTCTAATGCCACGTATGGGTATAAAGAATTCCCCAAATGGTTACAATCCGTTATATTACATTATACTGAGTGGTTGACCAAGCCTTTCCCAAGTAAACTTTCGTGTTCATCATAACCTTTTCAAATGGAAAAATTCAAGGTTTGATAGTACAAACAGCCTAAATCCATCAATGATAAAACTGTTTGCCTTTTATTTGCTTTTGCACCCAAATAAATAACACCTTGAAATTTAAGGTTGGGGAGATAAATAATGAGGTCTTGATGGATTCTACCTCACTTCAGTGCAGTTTTTATCCGTGAGCTGAAAAATGATTGCATTGCCTATTGTGCAGAACCTTGATTAGCCAATTTACATTTCAGCTCCACACTTTCTCATTTCTGTTTTTTTCCTTCTTATCTTTCTCTAATTTGGTGGGGTTACTCAGTCTGTTGCACACATTTTCCTAAGATAAAAGATTGATTTATACAAAATTGCAACAGAACATAGGGTGATGGATTTAATTAGATTGAAATGTATTTTACGTCAAGTTTCTAACAGCAGCTATGAATTGTAATCATGTCAGGGGAAAGGTTTGGACAGGTAAATTGGGATGAGATTATCTATATTTTACAGTGTAATATCCATATTTTCCAGTTACCGTCTAGTTAAATAATACTACACTGAATATAAAATCTACATCCACAATGATTGAACAAATTTGAAAACATAATTTTTTCTACATTTTGGCCATCTGTCCACAAAGACATGCCATTTTCATGACGTACCGTGTACTGGGAAAATGATGATGCATATTGTGCCCATATATAACTATGGTTGTAATGACATTTTGCCTGCTATTCACTTATAATGTTGCTAATTATAAATGTTGATCTTCTTACTAAACTCCTGCAAAGATGACAGATTATTTACTTGCAAATTGTTTTTCTATGGCAAAAGAGGAAGATTAGTGTGTTACACAAACTATAGATGGTTTATGGAAAATTACAACACACATGTTTACAAGAGACCATTTTCAATTAAAAACAGAAACATATTTATGCGTTATAGTCATTCAGTCACATGACAACGGAGTTTTGTGGGGCCTTTTTTTAAACGGGTATCAAAGCACATATTTTTGAAATTGATACCATTAAAGTCGCTGGGTAAACTACAAAAATGCTAATTTGCGAAAACAGTGACAAGATATGTGAGCGAGTAGTGTTACGCCAACTACTGGCCTGGCATGCATAAAACAGCATTTTTACTCATTTTCACAGATCCGTCTGAACTGTGATTTTGAAAACATCTGTACGTGAAACTTTTTAAATACACAAAGGAGAACGTTTCAGTTTTTAGTACATCGTTTAAACATACAATTGTACTGCTAATAGTGAAATCGAAACATCACAAACAACTTGTTTTTTTCAAAACGCTCACCATCCATCCACATTATCACTTTTAAGCTTTTTCCAAATGTTGCTCGCTCACATTGCAAATTTAAAAACACACAAAAGTGTGACCTGGATGCTCCATGAGTGTTGGGATAATTTGCTATTGTTCCAGAAGAAGAGTGTGACAACTTTATTAAGTATGTTTGCTCTCTAAGTAACATCTCATTTCGTGTTTAGGATGTTTTACATGTGCACAACAAACTGATTTAAGTGTTTTGAGACGTATGTGAACAAGCGCAAATATGGATGATTCCCAAATATTTCAAAACTGGTCTGTGTTGGACAATACTGTTAACAAACATAAATAACCTGTAGCTTGTAATTTGTTTATATCACTTTTAGCAGTACAGCCGCATTTGTTTAAGAAACCCATAGCTAAATACCAAAAATGCACTTCTTGCGTCCTTATTCCTGACAAACAGGCGTGTATTGTGTATTGAGATGGACACAATATGTTATTTGAGCTGAAACAAAGACTCCATGGTGCTCACCAGCTCCACAATCTTATTACCAGAACCAGTGCTTGGTTATAACCTCATGCTGTACCCTCAATGATGTTCCTGTCCCACCAAAAACACGGGTTACTGTGTACTTGAGCGATACAATAAGCTGTCCTGGCATAAAAGTTTATGTATTGAGAGCAAAAAGTACAGATGTAGATTCTCACAGACTTGTGACTTCTTCAATAGGATCTATTTATTTTTGTTCTGCCAAGCATTCCAAATCCAGTCAAGCTATGAGAAGCAGGATTAGTAATTTCTAAAGCAATTACTAGCATTAAACGAGCGTGACAATACAATTGGTTCGGTATTTTGAGAATTCCTAAAGGACTGCAAGTTTCACTGAACCCTGCAAAATTGAAAAGTCGGTCCAAAACAACACTACATGGCTTTCATAGCCTCATATATCATGTGATGACATGTCAAGACTTAAGAGAACAATTATGAAGTCAATACGGGTCACTGATTATCACAGTATGAATTAATCAAGGATGTCCATATCCAGCAGGGAAAAACTATTAGCCTGTGTAATGGACTCCAGGATGAAACTGGATATTGTTACAATGAGGCACAGATCTGTTCTTTTTATAATTGTCTTTGGGAAGCTTGGTGTTTTTGGCTGTAGTCAATTACTTAATTATTTCTGCTAAATACTGTGAGCTATTTACCACATGTGCTCTTAACACATGAAAAATGTCTGCCTTTGACAATCTTGTTCAAGTGTTTCCATTGGCCAGCATAGTTCGTCCTCACACCCATTTGCTTGTGGGGTGCCACAGGGCTCAATTCTTGCCCTAGTTTTATTTTCTATATTCATGCTGCCAATGGGTGCTATCTTTGAGAAATATGGAGTGTCCTTCCACCTTTATGCGGATGATATAGCTGTATTTTCCCTTGCAGCATAAAAGTAAATAATTCTCAGGACCTCTGTTGAATTGTCTAAATGAATTACAAAGCAGAATCTTTTAGTGTTAAACGAGAACAAAACCGAAATCATTAAGTTTGGTTCAAACTGTGCATATACGAAAAATACTCTATAATGACCAACCTTTGCAGCACATCCACATTTTAAATAAAGAACCTGAACACGCAAAAGACGCGACATGTGAACTGCTCTCACAAGACATAATGCACGGATCAACAGCCTACACAGGGCCGGTGCGTGTATACAGGCGAACTCAGTCGCCTATTTTTAGTTTATCATTTGGGCATTCGTTTGGAATTATTGCACTCATATCAACAATTGTATCACCCCTTAGTTACTCTAAATCTAAATTAACTTAGCTTCATAGTCATGCCACCCCCAACTGAGCGCCGTCAATGGGCTACTCTACATGCAAAACATCATAATGTACATTCATAAATGTCATCATAACGATTAAACTATCCAGAAATTAATGACTTTCGCTGCTGGTGATGTCCGATGAGTTTTAAAGCCAGACACGCGTTTCTGAAAGGTAAGATTATAGCCTTTTTTGGTCAAATATAGGTTTGTTTAATTGAATCTATAAAACCATTGCATTTAATGTAAAGCAAACCAAGTCACCTAAACGAGCCGCGTCGGTCTTTTAACGAATATGAAATGTTTTATTTTTGCTTCTAAAAATGCTTAGTTTAAAAACGAGTTTAAATATAAGAAATGTTGAATATATGTTTAAACTGTAAAATATGTTGTCTTTATAACTTTATTTGATGAAAATAAAGCCATTTAGGCAAGAAAGAGAATTTAAGAAAATGTCAAAATAAATGCAAAACTAAAACAAAACAAAACCGACAGCAACTAAATAAAATAATCCAAAATAAATATAGTTTTTCTAATCAATCTCAGCATGCTTTAATTTAGTGTAGCTGGTGGTTTGCATCAATAAGATTAAATTAAAATGTCTTTGATCTGCACTCTGGAAGTGTTATTTTAATTCTGCTAAACTTTAATTACTAAAACTCAAATTAAAATGCAAACTAATCTGTATAGGGTAGAAAACTTCACAAAATAAAAACTACACTAAAATTAACCAAATTATAAAAAAATAAAAACGAAACTTAATTTTTTTGCACAAATTGAAAGCAATATTAAAATAAAAAAGAATTTTAAAATGCAAAACTATAATAACCATGACACGAACGTCTTTCATTGGAGGAAGAGGATCCGCCAAATGAGATGCTCGGAGTTTGGAGGTGCTGATCCGGACCGGGTTTGTTCAGATTAAACCCTGACTAGCTGTTTTGTGCTGCTCACCGAGGATTCTCCAAAATATTCCCATGGCCACTTCAGCCTTGTACGCTTAATTTGCATTTGTAGCTTTAATAGTGGTTATTTACTATTATTATTTAGGCCTATTTATTTATTTTACGTTGCAGTAGGGGAAAAAATTAATAATCAGAAAACATGCCCGCGTCTGCTTTTATTTTCATGCAGTTGTATCAATAAACAAATGATCCAGTCTTTCATGTGCATCTTTAAAATCGTATTTAATTATGAGAGTGAAGTGGGGGTGGCACGGCAGGGTTTTTCCTAGGGTAGCGGTTGAGTTTGTGCATTCGTTTTCTTTCTCAACTGTTCACATTTACTTTATTTTTGCGTAATTTGGCCACTTAAGCTCAACAACAAACTAGGAAACATAACTCAATATGATACTCGCTATATAGGCGGCTTTGATTGTGACTGAGCGCTCAGCCTGAAACAGCCTCTGGAGCGCGCGAGTAAAAACACCTGCAAATTATACATTTTTGTGACGATGCAACGATGATCAGATTAAGCGAGTGAAAGTCTTGGATCAGCGACAGCGTGCAGCAGCTTGTTGTATGCAGATGAGATGCGCTATGTGAAGCTGCTTTGAGAGAGTGAAAGAGAAAGCTGCGGTCCAGCTGAATCACTCTCGTGTTTTCAGATATGTTTAATCTGATAGTTTGTGAGGATTTATTTATATCTACTAATCTAACACACAATCCCCCACAAAATTCTGGATAGGATTAATTATAACTCTGGGCCTGGAAATTGCGGTTTCAAAATGTCATTGCTTTTTCGTGTAGGCCTACTAACCCTAACAAAAGCAACTGATGCACGCTGTTAATCACTTAAAATGGCCCACCAATGTGATCACACGAATGATCCATTACCTCTCCCTCCTCTAATCACATGCCGGATCCGTCACCCCGCTTTGTTCCAATACCTCGATATTTACCAATTAAGCACTGGATAAGACCACATTTATTTGAATGAATTATAGCATGTATTTCAATTAATTATCGATCGAGAGAGAGAGAGAGAGAGAGAGAGAGAGAGAGAGAGAGAGAGAGAGAGAGAGAGAGAGAGAGAGAGAGAGAGAGAGAGAGAGAGAGAGAGAGAGAGAGAGAGAGAGAGAGAGAGAGAGAGAGAGAGAGAGAGAGAGAGAGAGAGAGAGAGAGAGAGAGAGAGAGAGAGAGAGAGAGAGAGAGAGAGAGAGAGAGAGAGAGAGAGAGAGAGAGAGAGAGAGAGAGAGAGGACAGTTGTGTGTACCTGCTTGCTGCGTCTCTCTCTACTAACAATTACTTCAAAAACAGCGATTTTATCACCTCGTTGCTGGGAATATAATGTAGCGATCTAGTATCTATCTTTTATTGTTGTAATAAAAATCCCGGGGAAGCGTTGACAAGAAGTTTATGTGAGTGTGCAGCACAATCTGCGATCTTCGACCTCTATCTTTCTCTCTCTCTCTGTGTGTGTGTGTGTGTGTGTGTGTGTGTGTGTGTGCGAGCGAGTGATGCGTGTTGTTTAGTGTGCATTCAATTAAAGCAGCGCATTGATATGGAACGGTGATTAAACTGAGCTGGAACTACCCGTGCAGTTAAAAGAATTTAATCAGCACCTGCCAGCCAATCAGAATCGAGTATTCAGACAGACCATGGAATAAGTCAGTCTTCTATAATGCGTTTACAGATGTGTAATCCAAAATGCTGCTGCAAGATTGATGACAGGCAGACGAAGGTTCAACCACATCTCGCCCATTCTTATTTCACTAAACTGGTTACCAGTCAAATCTAGAATTATTTTTACATTTTAACTTTTGTTTTAAAATCTCTGTAAAATTAAGCCCCATCATATCTCTCTGAAGCAATCTCTACTTATAAACCAAATGGGTCCCTAAGATCGAGTAATCTCGGTCTCCTCTCTGTTTCCATCGCAGAGGTGATCGAGCCTTCGCTGTTGCTGGTCCTAGTCTATGGAACAAATTCCCAGCTTCTATTAGAGCTAATTTCACTAATTTGTGAAGCTCAATTATCTTTTGCTGCACATCAGAAATATTTTTTTTGGTTTTTCTCATTGTGATGGATAAGATTAAGGGAATTTGGGCTTTGTTTTCCCTTCTATTTAGACTTCTGTGAAACAGGAAGCCATGGCTGGATAATTTCATGTTCATAATCACCCTGGAATGCTCAAAATTGTGAATATGAATGGGAATATACTTCAGAGATATTTTACTCATAAGAATTTCTAGGGGTGCCAATAATTGTGTCCAACGTGTATTTGAGAAAAACATTTATTTCATAATGATATTTCCCTTCCATTTTCAATTGTTTTAGTTTAGATTTTAAGCTAAAAGGTTAGATTTTTGTGATTTTTTTAAATAAAAGATCAAAAGCATTAATAATGCAGGTTTAGTTTCCGAGCCTTCTTTTATCATATTTACCAAGGGTGCCAATAATTCTGACCACGACTGTATCAATTGACAAACATGGTATAAAATATGGTATAAACTTAAATATGAAAGTGATTGCCCAATGCCATCAAACAATTTAACAAAGATAGATATGCCAAGAGATTATGGGCCCTATTTTAATAATCTAAGCGCATGGTCTAAATCACACGGTTCAAGTGCACTCAGGGTGTGTCCGAATCCACTTTTGCTAGTTTAATGACGGGAAAACGGTCATTGGTCAGCGCCCCCCGGCTCATGGTCTAAACGGGTTGTCCCTAATCTCTTAATGAGTAATGGGTGTTTTTTGGGCGTAACGTGCCATAAACCAATCAGAATCTCATTCTCCCATTCCCTTTAAGAGCGAGATGCGCTTGCGCCAGGGCGGATTCGCTATTTAATTTAAACAACATGGCGCAGGATGGGAAAATGAGAACTGTGTCGGGCTGAAACTAGCAAAAACACTTGTGCTGCACCTTGCACCTATGTGTCCAATTGCTATTTCAGCTCAGTTTTAAAGATGTTAATAATTTGGCTGCTAAATAAAAACGTGTTGACATACTAACATTGTGTGCAGAGACACAATAAAGTGATCAATAATAAAACTATTTTATGTAAATCTAAGTGATATGTACTTAAATATTTCACGTCTCGCTAACAAGTGCCCCCAGGTACATTTATGCCATGAGACCAGGTAGGTTTTTGACATTCGCATAACTGTATATTACATTACAGAAAGTTTGGGGTCAGTTTTTATCTTAACATGGATGCATTAAATTAATCAAAATGACAGTAAAGAATTTGTTTATAATGCTACAAAAGATTTCTGTTTCAAATAAATGCAGAAATCATTTCAATTTCAAATATTGCTGAATCTTTCAACATAGATGATAATAATGATAATGGTTTCTGAAGGATCATGTGACTGAAGACTGGAGTAATAATGCCGAAAATTCAGCTTTGCATCACATTAATATATTACATTTCAAAATATATTAAAATAGAAAACATTAACCTTGTTACATGTACCTACTATAGTAATAACAGTGAATTATGCATAATTACATGCAACTAACCCTAAACCAAACACTAATTCTCTAAAGTGCCTGTTGTTAATTAATATTACTCCATACATAAATGTATAATTACACTGTAAGATGGAGATAAAATAACAAAAAAGCAATAATAATAAAATAATAATAAAAATAAGCCATAAAAATAAGTTTTCAGCATATTCAGTTTTCTCTCTGAATATATTTTAAAGGTGCCATATAATTAATTGATACAGTATTTTAAATTGTTCTCTGATATCTACATAGAAGGTATGTGGCTAGGTAGGTAAGGGCAAAAAATCTCCAGAAACGATTTTACATGTCCATTTACAACCCTAGAATTTCTCCCTAGAATGAAATGGTCTGTTATTGGCTTATTTGGCAGGGTCACGAATAATAATGAGCTCTGTTCTGATTGGCTGTTTCACAGCGCTCCTTAATGTTGAGCTCTGCTCTGATTGGCTGTTTCACAGCGCTCCTTAATGTTGAGCTCTGCTCTGATTGGCTGTTTCACATCGCTCCTTAATGTTGAGCTCTGCTCTGATTGGCTGTTTCACAGTGCCACTCATCCGCAAGAAGGGAACACAGGGAGGAAAATATATATTTAAATACTTTCTCTGGCAGTTATATCATCGGGTAATTATACTGTATATAAAACACGGGCATCAGAGAGACGTTATTAATACGCGAGGCATTGAACGCTTTTGAACGATCAGTCGATCACGTTATAGTTTCACTTTCAAGAGATGCGATGCACAAACTCTGTAACAGACATTTACCACACATTTCAGAAGATCAGACGCTGGTCAGTGGTGCTCAGGATCTGTAAATCATTCACCATCATCCTCATCTCTCCTTACTCTGTTTATGTGGTAAGGGAAATCTTATGTACTCTAACAGGCTACAGCTAGCAGGAGCTAAGCATGTCCCTTTAGTGGCTTGCGTTATTTTATAAGAATGCGTTATTTGCTTTCCGTGCCTTTCTGAATAAAGACACCAACCCTTCCCTGCACATCACGTCCCCTGCACAGCTTGAAACATTACATTTATTTCCATGATCTGCCATTTTCGCTGTTATCCGCGCTTGTTTATTTGCACCACCTGCAGTATTTCTGATGGTTCTGCTGGCGCTTGTCTAAAATAAGGGCGGGTTTATGGGATGTTGGGGCATAGTGATCCCGACTGTTGCGTCACAGTCGGTGTTATGTTCTGATTCGCCTGTTTTTCAGTGCTCTTTTTTAATCACGAGATTTACATAAGAAGGAGGAAACTATGGTGTCTGAGGCTCACTGTAGGTCATTTCCATGTACAGAACTGTTATTATTTAACTATGCCAAGGTAAAGACAGTTTTTCATTCTATGGCACCTTTAAAATGTAATTTTCAGTATCAGTCTTCAGTGTCACACGACCCTTCAGAAATCATTCTAATATGATGATTTGCTGCTGAAGTAACATTTATTATTATCTATTTTGTAGTTGTATATAGTTCTGCTGCTGAATACTTTTGTGGAAAGCATACATTTTTGTGGATTCACTGATCAATAGAAAGTTCAAAGAGCATTTACGTAGTATAATACTTTTACTTTACATATTTTCATTTTCATTCACAAATATTTGTTTGAGATTTGTTTACAGTACCACGGTGGACCCTGCAGAGGTTACAGGCCCCTGCTGAAGCCCCTGATTTAGAGTAATATCCTGTGGGGGAATGGCAATCACAAGTAGGTTAGCTGATGTCTCTCAATGGCCTGCAGGGAAATCATTTGCTCTGTGCTGTAAACAATCTCTGGACAACACAATGTCACGCTATGTGATGTGTACTCATTATTACTCACCAATGCTCAGTATAATTATTTAACATGGCCATACGATTCTCTGACACACTGCAACATCTCATTACAATACAAACAGCTTCTGGGGTTGCCAAGTCTTTAATCTGCTTTAATTACTTTGATTTGTTCTTTGACACAATTGATTTTGCAATTACGTAAGGATTACACAATAACACAAGAAACAGACAGTCCATCATGTAACACCAAGCAATCAAACAGAAAGATAGCTCAAATGGCCATTTAAGATGAATGCATAGGATGCTGTTTACATAAACATCAGACGATTAGATTTCACAAACACATCCCAATTAAAATCTGCTGCTATTATTTGATTGGGTGTGCACAGATGGATGGGTTATTATTTAATTATTCACCTCAAGAGGGCAAAAACAATGCTTTCCACTATATGTTTCATTAATTTCAGTAATTTATTAATGTTAGTGTACAGTTGCTGTTTGGTATTTTTGGGGGTGGAACCAATATCTAACATTCTAAAAAAATGTTAGAACTATTCCCAGAATGTTTTGGGAACTGATATTTGTCTGTTGTGTTTGCATTGATCTTGACTGACTTGGTCCTTTAGGTTTAAAAAATACTAATTTTATTATATATATTTTTTTAATGATTTGGGAGGCTAAATTTATTAGTTGTGTTTGCATCAATCATGCCTTAAAACATATACAACAAGGATATATGAGCTGTTTCCTTAACATACACGAATCCCATTTAGTTTTTAAGTTTTAACCATCTAAGATTGTTCTTTTTATGTTTTTATGTCTTTTTATTCTAAAATTTGAATGTTCTTTTCAGTGTCACAAAAAGGGCACGTTATTTTTTATTTTTTTCAAGAACCATAAAGAAACATTCTCAGAGCATTTTCAGTACAAAAATTTGTTAGTGGTGTTTTCATGGATCTTGCCTATGAAAAATACAAAAAAGGCATATGAGCTATTACCCCAATGTATGGTTCCCAATTGGTTATTTTTTGAAGTGGAACCAATAATATTCCAAGAATGTTAAATTTTGTTTTTATTATTGAAACAATACTCTACCATCTTTAGACCGTTCCGGGACCCAAAATATGTTAGTTGAGTTCAAAGTACAACAAGGGCACATGAGCTGTTCTGTCTTACAGGAAAAGATCCAGTATACAGTACATGTAATGATGCTCACTACCTCTAATAAATGGCAGAACACAGAACTGAGCAATGGTCAAGATGTAAGTAAGAGAAGGAGAGATAGAGCTGATGGTGGAAATGAGGAGCTGGGGTTGATGGGGAGAAGAGAACATTGTGTCAGATGTATTTCAAGAGTCAACTGGATTTATTAATTAAGCTAAGACTTCATTTACTATATCATTGTTTTTTCCAAAGCGGAAGTTGTCCCTCAGATAGGCTATTCTTAATGTAAAAATTAAATCAAGTCATTTCTGTATTGCCAATCTACATGAGAAAAGTTGCTGTGCAACACTACACATAAAAATTTAAGAACATCCTAACACTTATACATCTGTATTCATATTCCTCCATAAATAATGACAATGCTTATTGAATTTAATGCAGATTATATTAAGAAATTAATGAATGCACACTCATTGTGTCTTTATATTCAACCACAGCAACTAAATTATATTAGTCTGATAGTAAGGAATTTGTATAACGTCAATTCATATTCATGAGAATGGATGATAAGTGTTCACACTTTTCCCAGAGCAGACAGTGAAAAGGGCATCTTGCAATAAAGTTCATCAAGTTAATGAAGTTAATTCACAAGCCCTTGCTCCTAAACATGATAAAGCGTAGTTTGAAGGATAAAACAACAGTATATTATTTCAAATATTTCATAACACGAGGTCTCCAGTGAAAACACCTCCACGATTTACCGACAGTCCTATAACTGTGAAGATCAAGACGAACTTCAAATGGCCTGGGATTTTAATTTAGCCCAGCTTGGCAGCTATTTAGTCAAGTAATTGAATTGCATCGGTACTTTGACAGACCACTGTTACATGCACGAACCATACACGCGCGCTACGATGTCAACATGCAACTAGCAACTTAC
>CM049875.1:28965913-28988413 GCA_027474115.1 Schizopygopsis malacanthus | reverse complement strand
GTCTATGGTTCCCAAAACAGCCTGATTACAAACTTTCTTCAGAATATCTTCCTTTGTCTTCGGCAGAACAAAGACATTCATACAGGTTTGGAACGACTTGGGGGTGAGTAAATGATGACAGAATTTGCATTTATGGGTGAACTATCCCTTTAAGTGATGTCATGCTGTTTCTGTTTTCCATGCAACCAGGACAGAAGTTTTTGAGAATAAAAAGGGATGCAAAAGCTTCATAAAAATGTTCTAAAACAGGTCAACATGACTAATACTAATTTAAATAATAATGTATTATTTTGTTTCAAAGTAATACAGGCCAAAAAACTTAAAATCAGAGGCCAAAATTGCTTATATGAATGAGAATATATAGAGAATACACGAATAAGGTTTATTTTTCTGATTCAATTGACAAGTTTTGTGTTATTATGTAGGCTACAGAAGTTTAGTGACACAAAGCTTAAACAAGAAAAAAAATTCTTGCCAAAATTTCCAAATGTATTTTATTTGTCTTATTTGCCAAAATGTCCAAAAGTTAATTTACATTTATGGCTCAATTATAATCCAAATTATTATCAACAACAATTCTGAAGAAATTAACATGAGACCACTTGCTGAATTGAGATTCTCAAGACCTCCAGATAAATTAGTAAACATCTGAGACGTTGAAGGTGATCACCGGTCTTCAGATCACACAGACATGCTTTCTCAAACCCATCCTATTCAAGCTGCAGCTGCACACACTCCTACAATATCTGCCACCTCCAGACACAAAAAAAGATTTGCCTCCTGTCTTGAATGTAACATCTTTACTCTCTGCAGTGGCATCCTGTGCTGCAGCAAACATGGGAAGTAAACCAGATGTACATTCAAATCCTGTCATTGTGCTGTCACTCACATACATTATAATTCAATGTGAACATGTCTTTGAAACAGACCTTATATAGTTACACTCAGGTCTGTATCTCTCCGCTCTGTAAGTAGTTTGGCAATTGTATTGCTGACAGCAACAGAAGCCATTGTTATGATTTACTGTATGCATAATTTATAGTCACACTGCTCAAAAAGAGTGCAATTTTAAACATAAACAGTGACGCTATTCATATAGAGTTACTGAAAAAGACAAAAAAACGAAAAATTCAAGTGTTTTTTAATTTATATAATCAAATAGATATTGTTTGAAAGTGCTGAAACAAGATCACAAAGGTTTATCAAAAACATCCCTTATACAAGTGATTATATGTCGAGTCAGTTTCACCTCTGAAGAAACAAAACAGGAAGATTTTAAACAGTGGATAAAATGATAACCTTACAATTCTTTATAAACTATTAATGACAACAGAAGCAGTGTCAAACTGTCAATCATTAAACCCGAAAAGCAATGCATTTACTATATAGCCTACAATGTATTCAATTACATAACAATCATGTCATAGTGTTTCATAAGATTTGATGTGGAATTATGTCAGTTGTAAGAAAATGTTCCTGGAATTTCATGAATCATATGCCGTTGCAATAAAAAGTATAACTATAATAATATTCTATAATCACTGAAAGGCTGATTAAGATTATATTCTACATGAATTTAAAACTTGTCTTCCTGTTTCTACAGACCCCCGTGGAACCGATGTAACGAACAGAACAGCAGGACGATGTTTGCTTTGGTAATGTGCTGTAAACAGTTTAAGAAGGTTAAAGCTTAACAGGTCCAATCCGTAACTGACATTAGTGGCATTGCAAGAACATGGTTACAGTGCTTCTGTTTGCAAACACAATTCATTATGCATCTAATGATCATTCATTATGCATCTTAACTGACAGGCCTATATATCAAGTGCAAATGATGATCATTCATAATTTCATCAGGATAATTAAGTACTAACAATTTATGCTGCTAAAAAAGGACAGAAAAAATGCTACCTTTGTATATTATTACATTCTAAATCTTAATGATGGTTTAATTGGCTTGCATAAAGGATTTCTAATTGATCCTAAAATGAGTTATTTGAGCATGAATCTCACAAAAACAGTGTACTGTATGAGTATATGTAAAATTAGAAGCCTACTTTTAGGACTTTTCCCGAATTATTGTGAACCTCTTGTGTAATACGGCAAATTAAAACAAATGCTTGCTTTTAATAAATCAAATAAATCATTTTTGCATTGCGTTGAAAAAACACATCTGTTGATGAGAGGGTGGGGAAGATATCTTAATTTTAAACTTAATACAAAAAAATCCGAAATGTTCCAAAAATAGGCTTAATTTTAAGCAAATCATAATTGATTGTTTTTTGCTTTTGATTTGAGTAAATATGACCCAAACTGTACTTTACAGGTTTTGTGAGATTTACTCTTTTTGTTTAAATGCAACTTCATAATTACCATTTTAAGCAAATGATTGTATACACAGAGCCATGCATATGTAATGCAAATGAAAAGGCAGAAGCAGAGCACCAAAGCAGCCATAACCCGAGAGTAAAATAAAAAACAATGGACACAGTCTCTGTCAAGGCCTGGGTTAATCAGCATTGCCAAGGAAAACTAGTTTCGTAGTTTATACTCTTCTTCCGGATAGGTTTTACCACTGTTCCCAGCTAAAGTCATCTCCACCTCCGAATAGCAGGAAGAAACCCAGAATGGTCAGAAAAATGACACAATTGCCTGCCATTACCAGGCCACAGGCGCCCCACTGGATCTGCAGAGGAAGACAGACATTCGTCTCATTCATGGTTGGCCGTTTTAGAAAGCATATTCTGTCTGTATATGCTTTTAAGTCATTTTGAGGACACTGTGTGTGAGCACTAAATGCAATCTGAACAAACATATAATGAAGAGTGAAGGTCTTTCCTCTTGTACAAAACAGAATTCTGTTATAACCTCTAAGCTATTATTATATGAGCTATATGGGTCATATTTTACCTGGAAGACAGACTATTTTCAAAAACCAGCAAGGTATCTGCATTTTATTCAACCCTAATTTTCATCATTCTAATGCAAAAACATCCACAGTCTCATCAGTTATTATATTTAAAAAAATGAAAAACTGAAAGCACAACTAAAACTATCACGACTTGAAATAAAATGCATGACAAAACATTTTAATTTAGCGAGTTGCTAAGGCAACATTTCTTATTTTATTTTGGTTTAAATTAATGTACTTAGATAACTACAACTAAAATTAAACGTATAAAACTATATAGACATATATTAAAATATATCTTAAAAATGCACGTATTATAAAAACATTGAAAAAACAAAAACACAACAAAATGAAATTCAAAATAAAACAGAAAATATTTAAATAAAAAACTGATAAAGTTAATAAATTCGATATTAATAAAAACTATAAAAGCATCTCTAAATAGAATAAAAAGTAGAAAAATTACAAATTTATAAATTAAATAAAATATTTAAATAAAATAACGTTAAAATTATGTTTTATTATACACGTCGTTTAAAGAATATTCGGTAATACCCACCATCCACTTGTTCCGTACCTGTTTGTGTTGGTCTCCTCTTGAACCAAAAAGAAGATTTTTGAATAACATTGGTATCCAAATAGTTGATGGCAGCCATTGACTTACTTTTTAACTATGTAATAGTGGCTACCGTCAAATGCTTGGTTACCAACATCCTTAAAAATGAATGTATTTTGTGTTCAACAGAAGAAAGAAACTCTACAGAAAAACTTGAGGGTAGTAAAAATGACAAACTATTCAGTTTTGACATACAGATAAAACCGACAGACATACAGGCCTACAGCATATTCTGTACTCACCACAGATTTCCGTGCAAGGACAACAGGTAGCCCATATGCTGACACCACAATTCCAGCGGTTAAAAAGTATGCAAGCTCCCTGCATGCATTGCTTGACTCAGTGTCGTCCGCATGCCTCCTGGCTATTAAATTTGGGATAGGTGACATGATGTAGAACATCAGGACAAACATTGGCCAGTACACTCTGAGGAAGGAAGCACATAGAGCTTATCATATCTTGAATTACTGCACTTCAGATTTTTACAGATGACAAAAGCATAGAGCTACCCAAAGTGTTCCAGTGCACATCCCAGAAGGAGAAAAGTCAGTCCAAGTGCACCACTGAAGGATAACGCAACAAGAGCTGAAAAGCAATAGTTCAGATTAGTCAAGGCCAAGGATTGAACACTGACTGAAGCATTGTTTGTATGTCCTCTCGCGGCCATAGCTCGCAACTGCAGACGTGGCGTACTTACTGACGAAACTGCATTTAAATAAATTCCGTGATTTGTCCTGTTTAAGATTATTTCTAAATTTGATTATCATTGGTTAAATGCTGATTATGACCGAAAAAAAGACTGCAGCACAACAGTATAACAAAAGTAAACCGAAGTAAAACTTAAACCGTAACGTTAGTTGACAACGTAATATTATTTACCATCACTACATGGTACTTAATAGACTTTAACTAACACATTTGGAGTTATATACGTGTACCTTTTACGTAGCAGTCTGTAACGTTAACGTTAGTTATGAAAACAAAGTATACAAGGCTTTTAGGTTAATCTCGACATCATATGCGCTCGTAAAAGCATCGGCGTGGATTTAAAAATGTTATAGTGTTATAAAGTACTGATCCGAACAAGAACTACCGTTTAGTTTTACCTTTTATTCCTGCCATCATTCACAAACGCCTTTTGTTTTTGTCTTTGTGCTAAATATTACTGGACTGACTTCCTATTTCCTCAAACTACTCCCTTAAAGGAACAGTCTAACAAAAACCTTTAGAATCTACTGATCTTGTCATTTGTCTTTTTTTCCTTTTCTTCTTTTTGTTTCTTGATAAAAAATATTGTATGTTCTTTGAATAATAATAAAAAAATAATTTACTGATCTGAAGCTATCTAGTATAACAAACAAATGATTGTTTTTATTATTATTATTAGTAACCTAGTAGTAGTAATAGTAGTAGTACTAGTATTCAGTCTCTATCTGTAACTAGTTATTAGTTATATTATTAATAGATTAATAGAAAATGTCACATTGTGGACATTTGAACGTGTATACATTATTTAGTAAGACCGTTTCACGCACGCACGCACGCACGCACGCACGCACACACACACACACACACACACACACACACGCAAACAGTTTTTCGCTGGAAAATTACGCAGAGACTTTCTAGAAACTCGACCGAATTAAGGGTTAAATTAAAGTGACGTCACGTCAAGCAGCCAATCAGAGTCAGTGTGTTCGCACGTAATTTATCCGAAACTCGTCAGTTTCCTCGGAAGTGTCTCGTCCAGATGATCATTCGACGGTAAGGTAAAATTCGTTTCCATGATTTCTATCTTTAATAAGTTCATTCGACGTCGCTGTAAGAATCCAAACACACTAATGACAGTCAGTAATTGGAGAGAAGTGTGTTAGTCGTGAATTGAGCTCTTCTGTGAACTTTCATTTTCTATTAAACTGTCTGTAAAGACTCCAGGTGTTCGTAAAGGACGTGCTTTAATATATCTCAAAGAGGGAAATGTTCTTCTATACCATATATGATGACAGAATTGTATTTTACTATACGTTCCTTAGGACATTGTTGGAATGGAATTTTGCCAGGACCTCATTAATAAAGCGCTGAAAAAGAAGAAGTAACGTTAAGTTAGTCATGGCCTCAGCGATATTACAGGGGCTCGAGATACATTTTTACCTGCCAGAGACACACCAGATCATTCATCTCTCTGGAAGTTTCACAGCAGAGGAGCTGTGTGTCGAAGCTGCCAAGAAGTTGGGTAGGTTTTTCAGCTATTCCACAAAATATACACTATAATCATCACAGATTAGTAATGTCTCAGTCTCGCTATTACAGGTATATCTCCAATGTGCAGCAGTTTGTTCGCCCTTTATGATGATATCAGCAAGATCTGGTATACACCCAATCACTCATTCACTATTGACGAGACTACAACATTGAAGCTTTACTATCGCATGAGGTATTCCTGTACTGTCTTTTCTCTTTTAGCTTTTCTTCCCTGTTTTGTGTGATATTTTAAATTATGTTACATATTTATGTTATAATGACATTTGTGGTGCAGATTCTATTTTACAAACTGGCATGGGACATCTCCTCTCAAGACATCTCCTCCAGTGTCCAGGCACAGTCTCAAGCGAGGGACGGGGTCCACAGGAATGGCTGTTCTGGATATAATTTCACTAACGTACCTCTACGCACAGGTACGGTGACAAAAACATTGCCTGCTTTTGAAGGACGTGCTGTTCAAGAAAGTTGTGGCTGCTCATTTGTGTGTGTTTTTGTGTTTTGCAGAGTCAGTGTGACTTTCATGGTGGTCTGGCACCGCTGCGTAGCGCTCGTGATCAGAATGACGTCCAGCAGATAGAAAATGAGTGTTTGGGTATGGCGGTGATGGCCATCTCCCATGATGCCATTGAAAAAAATATTTCTGTCTGTGAATTTGAGTAAGAGTATTTTTTAATTTTATTTGCTTTGTATTGTATTTTAGACTTTTTTTAGATTTAAACTTTTATTTTTCATGAGACTATAGCAGGAATTTTTTGAATATAATTTTTATTATATAATAAAAAAAAAATTTTTTCTTTGTATGAACAGTAAACAAATTGTTTTGCAGGAGGGTTTTGATTCTCAAGCTGCTGCCAATGGAAAACAGTTTTTGTTATTTTTGTTAATACTTTTTGTTTTGTGTTTATATTATGTTATGTGACCCTGGACCACAAAACCAGTCATAAGGGTCAATTTGTTTTAGAAATTTGACAATATTTGTTTGAGATACAACTATTTGAAAATCTGGAATCTGAGGGTGCAAAAAAAATCGAAGTACTGACAATCGCCTTTAAAGTTTTCCAAATGAAGTTCTTATTAATGCTTATTATTACTAATCAAAACGTTTAGTTTTTATATATTTGCAGTAGGACATTTACTAAATATCTTAATGGAACATGATATTTATTTAATGTCCCAATGATTTTTGGCATAAAAGAAAAATCTACAATTTTGACCAATGTATTTTTGTCTATTCCTATAAATATACCCAGCTACTTAAGACTGTTTTTGTGCTCCAGAGTCACATATGTATTATATATGTATATTTTTACATACTGTAACATATAAAATTACCCCAAAAGATAATTAATTAAGTAAAGAAAAATACAAAATAAAACTGAAAAAAGGAAACACTGATAAAAAAGTCAAAGTGAATTATATTCCCAACAAACATATACTGAAAATAATAGCAATTTTTAATTTTAAAACCATTATTTAAAAAAAGATGTACATAAAAGATTACATTACCTGCCCTTATTTTGATATACAGTACGTGATCATGCAGACAGTATTGATAGAAATGTGTATCCTTATGATAGAAGGATGTTTGATTTCTGATCACGTTTTACATAAAGATGCATTAATGGTGTCGTTGTCACTGAGATGTAGTTTACAGGTGTGGTGTAAGGTTGATGTTTTCATTCAGTATTCTCTGATTTCCTCCCCTGTGTTATCTGAGAAACAAATCCACCAATCATGAGTAATTGTAGAACTATTAAACTCCCTGTAATTTGTACTTTTTCACTTTATCATTGTCAGGTACAAGAATTACATCCCCAAGGTCCTGTACAAGTCCATACGTCACAGGAACATTCTCACACGTCTGCGCATCACTAACGTCTTTAAAGTGTTCCTTGAGGAATTCACCAAGAACACTGTGCAAGGCAACATGATCAATACCCATGACCTGAAGGTCAAATATATGTCCACTTTAGAGACTCTAACGAAACACTTTGGCCAGGAAGTGTTTGAACCCTCTTCCCTCATCATGCATGAGAATGAGCAAATTATCACAGACTCCAGCAGCGCTGCCGGTGTTAATTACAAGATCCGGGTGTCTGGCACCTCTGGCATTCATTGGTGTAAAGTCCCCATCGAGGTAAGAAGGCAGTAGTAAAAATAATACCCATAGTACTAATAGTGCATGATGAGTTACACTGCCACTCAAAATGTTTTTGAAAGAAGCTTCTTTGTTCAAAAAGGCTGCATTTATTTGATAAAAATACAGTAAAAAGTAATATTTTGATATTATTACAATATATAAATTAAGTGTTCTATTTTCATATATATATATATATATATATAAATATATATTTATATATATATATTTATATATACACAGTGGGTAAATTATTTGATCCCCTGCTGATTTAGTACGTTTGCCCACTGACAAAGAAATTATCAGTCTACAATTATAATGGTAGGTTTATTTGAACAGTGAGAGAAAGAACAACAACAAAAGAATCCAGTAAAATTCATGCATTTTAATGAGTGAAAATAACAATTTGACCCCTTCGCAAAACATGACTTAGTGCTTGGTGGCAAAAGCCTTGTTGGCAATCACAGAGGTCAGACGTTTCTTGTAGTTGGCCACCAGGTTTACACACATCTCAAGAGGGATTTTGTCCCACTCCTCTTTGCAGATCTTCTCCAAGTCATTAATGTTTCGAGGCTGACGTTTGGCAACTCGAACCTTCAGCTCCCTCCACAGATTTTCTATGGGATTCAGGTCTGGAGACTGGCTAGGCCACTCCAGGACCTTGATGTGCTTCTTCTTGAGCTACTCCTTTGTTGCCTTGGCCGTGTGTTTTGGCCGTCATTGTCGTGCTGGAATACCCTTCCACGACCCATTTTCAATGCCCTGGCTAGCTTCATGCCCCGTCCATCATCCCTTTGATGCGGTGCAGTTGTCCTGTCCCCCTAGCAGAACCCCCCCCCCAAAGTATAATGTTTCCACCTACATGTTTGACGGTGGGGATGGTGTTCTTGGGGTCATAGGCAGCATTCCTCCTCCTCCAAACACGGCGAGTTGAGTTGATGCCAAAAGCTGGATTTGGGTCTCATCTGACCACAACTCTTTCACCCAGTTGTCCTCTGAATCACGGGTCAACTTCAAACGGGCCTGTTCTTGAGCAGGGGGACATTGCGGGCTCTGCAGGATTTCAGTCCTTCACGATCCTCCCGTGTAGTTCTGTGATTCCTACCGTTCTCATGATCATGAAGCTCCACGAGGTGAGATTTCTGGAGCCCCAGACCGGATTGACAGTTATTTTGGTTTCTTCCTTTTGAGAATAATCGCATAAACTGTTGCCTTTTTCACCAAGCTGCTTCAGATGGTCTTGTACCTATTCCAGTCTTGTGTAGATCTACAATCTTGTCCCTGACATCCTTGGACAGCTCTTTGGTCTTGGCCATGGTGGAGAGTTTGGAATCTGATTGAGTGATTGCTTCTGTGAGCAGGTGTCTTTTATACAGGTAACAAACTGAGATTCTCTTAAAGGGAGTGCTCCTAATATCAGCTCCTTACCTGAATAAAAGACACCTGGGAGCAAGAAATCTTGCTGATTGATAGGGGATCAAATACTTAGTTCATTCATTAAAATGCAAATAAATGTATAACTCTTTTTAAATGCATTTTCCCGGATTTTTTAGTTGTTATTTTGTCTCTCATTGTTCAAATAAACCTACCATTAAAATTATAGACTGATCATTTCTTTGCTCTGCTTTCTCTGCTTAATATTTTTGAAAACTGAAATCTTTTTCAGAATTCTTTGATAAACAGAAAGTTTAAAAAAGAATAGCATTTATTTTAAATATAAATCTTTAGTTTTTTTGTAAATCACTATCACTTTTGATCAATTGAATGCGTCCTTTATGTATGAAATTATTAATCTTTAAAAGAAACAAACAAATAAACTTGACCCCTAACTTCTGAACGGTAGTGTACATCCTGAGGTTTCACACTTCAGTTTAGAGTTCAATAGTTCTATTTGTTTCTAATTCTACAGTTTTTTTATGTCACATATTTTTTTTAAGGCCAGTTCAGATCCGTGGACCACTCAGGAGAAACGTAAATCAAAGAGAGACAGTAAGAAACTGAGTAAAGTAGCATCACATGATGCAGGAGAGGACAGATGGACACTCTTTTCAGACTTTAATGAGATAACGCATCTTCTCATCAAATACTCTGTGGTGACAGTCCACAAACAGGACAACAAAAACATGGTGAGGCTTACCGTGAGATCTGTGATCATTTAGGGAAAATCAGAACTTTTCTTAAACCCAGTTTTGCATTTGTGATCTTCTTCAGGAGCTGAAGCTGGCATCCCATGAGGAGGCGCTGTCCTTTACCAGTCTGGTAGATGGATACTTTAGGCTCACAGTAGATGCGCATCATTTCCTCTGCAGGGATGTGGCTCCCGTCTCACTGGAAAGGAACCTACGAGAGGGCTGCCATGGTCCAATCAAGTTAGTACATGTGCTCATCAAGCTTAAATTATTAGTTTCTCCAGAAATTAAAATGAACTCATATCGTTCCAAACCTATATGACAGTCTTTCTTCTGTGGAAAACAAATGGAGATGTTTTAATAAATATTCATGCTGGGCATGGCTACATAAACGGCTAAGACTAGTCTTACAAATTTAAGACAAGAACTTAATTGAAGTCAGCTACATAAAAATGTAGCTTGATCTAATTTGATACTGAAAAGAGAGGCTAAATTCATAGGTTCCACGTGACGCCACAGTGTTTTATCGCCGCCATGTTTGTGTCCGAGGGACCTGTCAGTCTATGGTCACAGCAGCCACAACTACCAGAGGAAGATAAACAAAACACTCCCAGAAGGTTATACTATGCCCAGAATATGTTGTGCTGTAACCACAATCGTCAGAAAAACCCCGAACTACAATTGTATTTAATCTCGAAGAGATTAGATCGGCGGAATAAATTGCAGAGGATTCTTCAAGCTCTTAAAGCCTTCATCGAGCGGCTACTTTCGCAATTCAAACAGTAATTTGACTGATTTATTATAAATTGTGCTAATATTAGCTAATACAATTCAGATTGTGTAGTAAGCTAATAACGTTATCTATCTTGTTACGCTATCATTGACTCAAAAGTGCTTTGAGCTGATGTCAGTTTTAAATTTACAATCAGGATGTTACATGGTCTAACTTTTACACTTGCTATCCTAAAAATACAATCAAGTCCAGGGATCAATGTGGGAGATGGTAGTAAAAGGTCATTTATTATTTCGATATATTTATATTATCTATATTATCTCAAAGAGATGTGCTGTGCTCGTTGTCACATCGGACACAAATATGGCGGCGAGCATAGCGGAAGTGACGTCTTTGGAACCCATGCATAATAAATTCTAGTCATACTAGTTCATAAGACACAGTCTTGACACAATGGCAGTGTTCATACAACTGCTCATTTCTATTCAACAATGGCCAGCAGTAAGCAGTGGTTATCAAGCAATGTCTTCTGAATCAGTACAATACCTTAAAAGAGCAACAGACCAAAATATGATTTAATCTTTCCCACCTCTGTAGCTTTGAAATGTCTTTTGTGCTTCTGCATATGCAATTTTGAAAGTGCTTAGGTTGCATTATATAATGCCATTGTATATTGTTTGTTGTCCCACAGTACAGTATATAAGCTTATTTTATTCACTGTAACAGCCAATATTGGTTTTAAATCAGACAATATGGAATTATCGACTCAAAATGTAATTAACTTATCCCCCCCCCATATTGATTACTTTTGCCATCATCTAGTGCTAACTTATCTCTCGAATATGCAAATATGAATTATTTGTAAGCTATGGCAGAAAGTCATACAGATTTGGAACGATGTGAGGGTAAATGACAACCTAATTTTAAGTATGCTATTTATATTATTTATACACTACTGTTCAAAAGTGCCGGGTCAGTAAGATTTCAACATTTTATTTATAGAAATCAATACCTTTAAGTGACAGTAAAGACATTTGATTTCAAATAAATTCAGTTTTTTTAACTTTCTATTCATCAAATAATTCTGAAAATAATATGTATCCCAGGTCTCCACAAAAATGTTAAGCAGCACAACTGTTTTCAACATTGATAATAATAAGAAATGTTTCTAGAGCAGCAAATCATAATATCAGAATGATTTCTGAAGATCATGTGACATTGAAGACTGGAGTAATGATGCTGAATATTCTTAGCCATCACTGGAATAAATTACATTTTTCAATATATTACAAAAGAAAACAATTATTTTAAATTGTAATAATATTTCACAACATTACTGTTTTTACTGCATACATGCAGCCTTGGTGAGTATAAATAATTTTCTGTGGTAGTGTAATAATAATTCAACTTGACTTCATCCCTTAATTCATATAACTTTCTGTAGCCCTGTTTAATATGTTCAGCATGTTTTTCAGCATAAAAAGGGTCTAATAGACAATCATCAAATGACAGAGAAGAATGTCTTTGGGCAGCTGATGTAATGGTTTCTCTTTTATACCCCTCAGTAATGAATATGCCATGCATAAACTGAAGCAGGAAGGTTATGAGGAGGGCATGTACCTGCTGCGCTGGAGCACTCACGACTTCGATCATGTTCTCCTGACTGTCATATGCAATGAGGTACTCGCTTCACTGTCAGTATGTCAAGCAAAAGCAGAATAAACGTATAGACATTATATGTAAATATGTTTGTGTAAAATTAGGATATTGAAGATATTGATATTGTTTCACACAAAGTAACACAAATCAAAACTGACATTTTTATTTAGCAGGATTGTCACGGCAGCATCACCAAAACCTTCAAGAACTTCCAGATTGAGGCGTGCGCACAGGGCTTCCTCCTGACTGGGACAGATATCGTTAAGCCCACTCTGAGAGAGCTCACGAACCACCTGTGTGGTCAGTTTCTCACAACAGACCACATCAGCTTAAGACTGGGGCGTGGCTGTCCACCCCAACCGAAAGGTACTGGAGCTTCACACCAATTTCAAATTCATTTCAGCTAGCGGTTTGTAATCATAATTTCATTTTAGTTTCAAACTGCACTACATTTTTACATAAATTCTAAAACTCATGCATTGCATGATTCTGTACAGTGTGTTAAGAGCATTAAGACCTCGCTGGGCCCCGGGGACAATGTTGCCTCTAATTTTTTTTCTTGCTGAGCATAACTTTTCTCTATTGGGCGGATATTTCAGCCACCTGAGCAAAAACAGTCTTTACACCAGACCTGTACAGCACGCACACAAAAAGTGTGTAACTTTTAACTTTAATGTGCTATTTATATTTGATTTGACCCTTGATGTAACTAAATGATGCACATTTTAGTTTACCTGAGAAAACATTTTTTACAGTACAATACACTGCCGTTCAAAGTTTGGGATCTTTTGGGAAAGGTTTCTTAGGCTCATCAAGGCTGTATCTATTTGATTAAAAAAATACTGAGTATTATTTCACAAAATAATATTGTGAAATATTATTGCAATTTAAAATAAATTTTTTCTATTTTAATTAACTTTAAAATATAATTTATTCCTCCTGTGAAGCAAAGCTGAATTTTCAGTGTCACATGATCATTCAGAAATCACTCTTCAGAAAAATGTGTGCTGCTTAATATTTTTTGGGACCTGTGATATTTTTCAGGATTCTTTGAGAAATAAAAAGTTCAAAAGAACAGTGTTTATTCAAAATATACATTGTGTTACAATATACACTACTATTCAAAAGTTTGGGGTCAGTAAATTTTTTCTTTCTTATTTGTTTATGTTTTTAATTAATACTTTTATTCACCAATGATGTGTTAAATTAATAAAAAGTGATAGTAAAGACTTATATTGTTAGAAAATATTTATTTTAACTTTTTATTAGCCTAAGCAAAGAAGCAAAGAATAAAGGTTCCAAAAAATATTTATATTTATGTTTCAACACTGATAATAAATCAGAATATTAAAATGATCTCTGATTGATCACGTGACACTGAAGACTGGAGTAATAATGCTGAAAATACAGCTTTGCTTTATAGGAATACACTATATTTTAAAATAGAAAACCAATATTAGAAATAACAATATCCTAAGAGTTCACAATATTACTGGTTTTATTTTTCTGTGTATTTTAAATATGTAACTTTTTATGCAAGGGATGTTAGATTTATCGTATACTAAAATCATCCTTATGTCTTAAAAGGTGGCAGAAAAAATAATAATCTATTTACTGCTTCACAGAGCAATCCAACCTTGTTATGATGACCAGGAAAGATTCAGCATTGCCACACTCCTTCAATAATGCAGTCATCCATAGGATCCTCAGAAATGACATTTCTCAGGTTGGACATCTAAAAACTGTTTGCTTATATGCATGATGTGAAGACGTCAAATCTGCTTCATAGGAAACAAGTACATTTCTCTATAGTGAGAAATTATTTCCTGGTGCATCCTGCTGGAAGATCCAATCTAAACTGGGATCTGTGGTCATTGGTTTCTTGCTGGTGTAAGCTGATCAAACACCCATTATGCTGCACTGCTAAAGTATCATTGTATTTTGTCTTGTATCCCAGAAAATAACTATCAGCAACAGCACATTGACCAGGTTTAACCAGCTACTGTTTTCAAATATTTTTTAAATAGTATTTTTTTATGGAAGCCTGATTCTACCACAGAATAAAAAACAATAAAGATGTAATTATGACTTTTTATCTTGCAAATCTGAGTTTATATATCACAATGCTGACTTATGAGAAAAAACGGAGAAACACTGCAAGAAAAAAAAGGTCAGAATCGTGAGATCAAAACTTAGAATATAATCGCAGTCCTGAGGAAAAAAGTCAGAAAAATTTGATTGGTGACATAAAGAAAATTATTCCTTGGTAAACTGCGTGATGTGAGCACAGAATTCAGAGGAAAAAAGTTGAAATTGTGAAATATAAACTCCAAATTATGAAGTCGCAATTTTGTTTTTATATCTTTAATTACTGACTTTTTCATAATTGCGATTATATTCTAAATTATATCTCACAATTCTAACTTTCATGGAAGAAAAATCGAAGAAAACAGCGAGAAAGAAAGTCAGAATCGTGGGATATAAACTCATGGGACAAAAAAAATCATAATTGGAAGATAAAAAATCAAAAGGACGTCAAACACCTATGTCAACACTTTTATAAATGTTTTAGGAATCAGGGCTTGACAATAAGGACTGCCTGATGGCCAGTGTGAAAGATGTAAAGATAATCGGGCCACTGCTGTGTTGAGTCTGTCGACAAGAAAATGTTTTCATTTGCATGTGTTTTATGCCTTGCCAATTTAAACATTCAATTAGTTTTAAAGCGTTCAAGCATAAGAAGACACGTGATAGAACTAAACTCAGAATTTGCATGCTGTGGTCTGTTTGTACAAAGCACACATTGAGAGCTGTGTCTCTGACAGCACACACACTTCTTGCACTTAAAATACACAAATACACCTGGCCATTTAGATTATTCAAGTGTTTGTAAAGCATTCAAGCACAAGAAGATGCTAATAACAACTCCATACAGTGTGTTCTGTGCACATAGTACACACACAGAGCTGCGTCTCGGGCAATGTTCGAGCCCCTTATTTTCTTTCTGCATCTTTTTAAGCTTGAATGGACAAATACATACAAATGTTTGTCAAATACCCATCTTGTTGAGTATCCTCGAAAACAGTCGGTTATGTCTTAAAGGGGTCTGTAACAAAGTTCGTAATGGAAGGAAGGAAGCGGACAGGGTTGGCTTGGGAAGACTCAGGTGAAATTTATTCTGATAAACTTAAACAGCTGCGCACTCTGCGCGCTCTAAAAACATCAACTCTCTCGGTTGTCTCCGCGATCACTCTCAGCATTCGTTTCGGCTGTCTCCCGCTCACAGGCCGTGCACCCGAGTCTTCACTCCGTCTCTCTCCGCGAGTTCCCACTCCACGGTGGCTTTATTGGGTCTCTCCACGCCAATTACTGCAATCAGACACAGGTGTTCCTCATTTTGCACTTGACCCACTTACTTACCGCTGTCTCCTGAGTCTTTCTCCCGCTGCAGACTTCGCTGAACCACGCCCCCCTCGCCACATACCCCCACCGCCCGACTCAGGCCGGGAAGCCCTCCGGCCTGCAGCTCCCCCCCCCCCATTCCTGGAGAGGAAGTCGGCTACAGTCATCTGCGTCCCCGGCCTGTGGATCACCTTGAATTTGAAGGGCTGTAATGCCAGATACCAACGGGTGATCCGCGCGTTGGTATCCTTCATGCGGTGGAGCCACTGCAAGGGGGCGTGGTCCGAACAGAGGGTGAATTCCCGTCCCAGGAGATAATAGCGGAGGGTGAGGACCGCCCACCGGATCGCCAAACACTCCTTCTCAATGGTGCTGTACATCGTCTCTCTCTTAGAGAGCTTTCGACTGATGTACAGCACCGGGCGCTCCTCACCCCCTATCTCCTGGGTCAGGACAGCTCCCAGCCCCGGTCCGACGCGTCCGTCTGCAGCAAGAAGGGGAGAGAAAAGTCAGGAGAGTGTAATAGCGGCCCGCCACACAGAGCAGCCTTTACCTGGGTGAAAACCTGCTGGCACCGCTCCGTCCACGGGACCGTATCTGGGACCTCCTTTTTAGTGAGGTCAGTCAGCGGGCTGGTGAGCTCCGAATAGTCAGGAACAAACCTCCTGTAATACCCCGCCAGCCCCAGGAACTGCCTCACCTCCTTTTTGGTCTTAGGTCTCGGGCAGGCCGCAATAGCTGCCGTCTTATCAATTTGGGGACGCACCTGTCCGTGACCTAAGTGGAAACCCAGATAACGTACCTCCACCCGCCCAATCGCACACTTCTTTGGGTTGGCCGTTAGTCCCGCTCCCCTCAGCGCTCTCAGCACCTCCCGCAGGTGCACCATGTGCCGCTGCCAGTCCTGACTGTAGATGATGATGTCATCCAGGTAGGCAGCGGCGTAGGCGGTGTGTGGTCGGAGGATTTTGTCCATGAGGCGCTGAAAGGTAGCGGGCGCCCCGAACAACCCAAACGGAAGCGTGACAAATTGGTGCAATCCAAACGGCGTTGTGAAGGCTGACTTTTCTTTGGATAACGGTGATAAGGGGATCTGCCAATATCCTTTCGTTAAGTCCAGTGTCGAATAAAAACGAGCGGTACCCAGCCGATCAAGCAACTCGTCAACCCGCGGCATTGGATAGGCGTCGAATTTCGACACCGCATTCACCTTGCGATAATCCACGCAGAATCGGACCGAGCCGTCTGTTTTCGGTACCAAAACGATCGGGCTCGTCCAGTCACTGCGGGACTCTTCTATTACTCCCATCTCTAGCATCGCCTCTAATTCTGACTGGACCACCTTTTTCTTGTGCTCCGGTAAACGATACGGCCGGCTGCGCACTACCACGCCCGGCTCGGTCTCAATATGGTGTTGAATAAGGTTAGTTCGACCGGGCCGGGGCGAGAACACGTCCGCAAATTCTCTCTGCAACCGGGCTACATCGGTGAGCTGGGAGGGTGAGAGGTGATCCCCCCCGGGGCCAGAGTGAGTGATGGAACTTTAAGGCTCGCCTCTGGCCCGAGATCTTCCTCGTTACTTACTACCGTCGCCAGCATCACCGGCTCGACCTCGTTCCATTTTTTAAGGAGGTTGAGGTGATAAATCTGACGTGCCCCGCTCCGATCCGTTCGAACCACCTCATAATTGAGATCCCCTACCTGCCGTGTGACCTCAAACGGTCCTTGCCACTTGGCGAGTAATTTGGAGCTAGAGGTAGGGAGTAACACAAGTACTTTATCTCCCGGCGTGAAATTGCGTAATCTGGCCCCCCGATTGTATAGCCGGCTTTGCTTGTCCTGGGCCTGTAACAAATTCTCCATGGAGAGCTGCCCCAATGTGTGGAGTTTTGTTCTCAGGTCCAGCACATGCTGAATTTCATTTTTACTCTCCGAAGGTCCCTCCTCCCAAGTCTCCCTCAGGACGTCCAAAACCCCGCGGGGCTGGCGGCCGTACAGGAGCTCGAAGGGGGAAAACCCCGTGGAGGCTTGCGGGACCTCGCGCACAGCGAACAAAAGGGGTTCCAGCCATTTGTCCCAATTTTTGGCGTCTTCGTGAACAAACTTTCGAATCATGGTTTTCAACGTACGATTAAACCGTTCCACCAGGCCGTCCGTTTGTGGGTGATAGACGCTGGTGCGAATCGATTTAATTCCCAATAATTCATAAAGTTCGCGAATGGTTCGTGACATAAACGCCGTGCCCTGATCGGTGAGAATCTCTTTCGGGATCCCCACCCGGGAGATCATACTGAACAGAGCCTCCGCCACACTTTTTGCGGAAATGTTGCGGAGCGCTACTGCCTCCGGGTATCGGGTTGCATAATCCACCAGAACTAATGCAAATCGATGCCCTCGTGCCGACCGCTCTAATGGCCCGATGAGGTCCATACCAATTCGTTCGAAGGGGACCTGCATTAGCGGAAGGGGGCGCAAAGGCGCTTTTGGGGAGGCCGGGGGATTCACTAGCTGACATTCACGACAAGCCGCACACCACCGGCGTACATTCTCGTGGATGCCCGGCCAAAAGAAGCGGGCCATTAGACGGTTTAGTGTTGTCGCCTGCCCCAGGTGCCCGGCCATAGGATTGCAATGAGCCGCCTGGAAAAGCATTTCCCGACGGCTTTTGGGTACCAACAACTGGGTTGTATCTTGCTTTGATTGAGCGTCCTGGGTCACTCGATACAACCTGTCTTTTAAAATCGCAAAATATGGATAGGAAGGGGCCCGTGCGGTCTGGAGAGGCCGGCCGTCAATGGAACAGACCTGTGCGAACGCATTTCTCAGGGTCTCGTCCTGAGACTGCTCCAGGGGGAAATCATCACGCTCCGTGAGGATTGACCTCTCGATCGCGTTCCGATCCCCCGGAGCCGCCTCAGCGAGCCCAGGTTCAGCCTCCCCCGAGCGCACCGCCGCCTCCCTCCCTGGCGTCTCTTTTCCCCAGGAGGCATCCGCACACAAAACTCCCAATAAAATTTTAAACGAGGGCCAATTGGTTCCCAAAATCAGCGGATGCCGGAGGTGGGGGTTAACGGCCACCTCCACATTATGCTTTTGTCCCCGAAATTGGATGGCTAAACGCACTACTGGGTATTCCGCCACGTCCCCGTGCACACACCTTACCCGAACCATGCAGCTCATATCCAATGCCTCAGGCTGAACTAGGCTTTGATGGATTGAGGTTTGGTTACAGCCCGAATCCACCAACGCCCAATACGTACCCCCCCTCATACTCACAGGTATCTGGTACCCGCCAGCCTGATCGGGGGCGGCCTGCGGGACGTCCGGAACCCGGACCAGGGTCCCCACCTCCATCACCGGACACCGATCGATAAAATGGCCCGGGTCCCCGCAACGCCAACAGGCCGGCCCAGGCTTCCCCGCCACCCCAGTGGCGGGAAGAGGGACAAGGAATTGACGTGGAGAGACTGAGGAAACGGGACCAGCAGCGTGGCTCGGGCCAGCCGACCCTGCCTCCCTGCTGTGGGCTCTTGCGGCCGTCGACTCCGGGGCCGGCCCTCCCCTCCATCGGGGCTGGGCTCGGGGAACCACGCCAGCACGGGACCTGGGGAGAAAAATAGGGGGCGAGACAGAAGGGGAGGGGAGAGAGAGAGAGACGGACGGTAGGGGTTCGCCAACCCCATGGCACGCCACCATCTGGTCCTCTGCGAGTTGGATGGCCAGGTCCAGCGACGCCGGGCGGTGGCACTGGACCCACTGCGCGGTCCTCTTCGGGAGCCGCGCAATAAATTGCTCCAGCACCACCTGGTCGATGATATCATCGACGCCGCCTTCTCCGGCCAACAGCCATCTGCGGCAGGCGTCCCGGAGCTGGTGAGCCATCACGAAGGGCCGGCCGTTCTCCCCCAACTCCAGCGACCGGAAGCGCTGGCGGTGCTGCTCGGGGCTCCGGCCGACCCGCTGGAGGATGGCCCGTTTCAGGTCTTCATAGACCAGGAGGTTCTGGACTGGCAACTGCTGCGCCGCCAACTGCGCCTCCCCGGTTAGCAGGGGGATGAGGCGCACTGGCCAGTCCGTTTGGGGCCACCCACATGCCGCCGCGGTCTTCTCAAATAGATCGATGAACGCCTCCGGGTCATCCTGCGGCCCCATCTTCTGTACCGGCATGTGGGTGGGCGGGGCCGGGGTTGTTGAACTCTCCCCGGCCCGAACCTCCCGGTCCATCCAGCTCCGGAGCAGCTCGCGGTCCTCCCGCTGATTCTGGACGAGGGCACAAAATCTTCTCTCCTGGTCTGCCCTCATGTCCATCAGCGCCTTGTGGTGTTCCTGGTGGAGTCCCGCGAGCGATTGGATAACCTCCGCAAACGGCGATCCCGTTGGTGAGGACATGATGGCAGCGGCGTTCCGGCTTCCTTCCCGGGTTTCGGCACCAGTGTAACAAAGTTCGTAATGGAAGGAAGGAAGCGGACAGGGTTGGCTTGGGAAGACTCAGGTGAAATTTATTCTGATAAACTTAAACAGCTGCGCACTCTGCGCGCTCTAAAAACATCAACTCTCTCGGTTGTCTCCGCGATCACTCTCAGCATTCGTTTCGGCTGTCTCCCGCTCACAGGCCGTGCACCCGAGTCTTCACTCCGTCTCTCTCCGCGAGTTCCCACTCCACGGTGGCTTTATTGGGTCTCTCCACGCCAATTACTGCAATCAGACACAGGTGTTCCTCATTTTGCACTTGACCCACTTACTTACCGCTGTCTCCTGAGTCTTTCTCCCGCTGCAGACTTCGCTGAACCACGCCCCCCTCGCCACAGGGTCATATGATGTTTTTTTTAAAGATCATTATTTTGTGTGTTTGGTGTAACATAAAATGCTGACATGGTTTAATGTTCAAAAAACACATTACTTTTCAAATACTGTACATTGTTATAGTTCTTCTATGCCCCGCCTTTCTCAAACGCATTGTTTTATACAAAGCCCCTCATTCCGACAAGCACAGTCTGCTCTGATTGGCCAACTTGCTCAATGCATTGTGATTGGCTGAACACCAAAAGCATGTGTCGGAAATGTAACGCCCCTTACTATAATCGCAAGCTTCAGCTTTCAAAGTAAATATGAAGACATTTAATAATGTCCTTATTTTTACCATGACTTCAAGCCCGAAAGGGGAACAAAGTCGCGTGACAGACACAGTGATGATGCTCGTATGTGTTTACAAACAAGCCGTGGTTAAGACAGCTGATTCCACTGTGCTGTGACCCTCTCTCTCTCTCTCTCTCTCGCTCTCTCTCGCTCTCTCTCTCTCTCTCTCTCTCTCTCTCTCACACACACACATACACACACAAAACGCATTCCTCTACACTGCACATAACTCCATATTTGAACATTCAGTAGCAAATACTTAAATAAAAAAAACATACTTACAGTCGCTGATTCAGAAGCACCATATTGTCATAGAAAAGTAGGAATTAACCCCTTTTTTAGAAATAGCCTTTTTGCATAGCCAGCCTTGTACTATAATAGGTTCACAAAACGGTCGTCCATAAAATGCGTTGAACAAATTCGAACATTGGGTTGTGCTGTTCTGTTGAAAACAAATCTTAACCAATGATTCCTAATTGCATCTACTTTCGGAAGGCCAAATAAAGTGCTTTTGCGCTTTGCACTCTCTGGAACACAACAGCCACGTCTCTTTGCGGGACATGCGGCGCTGCAATATCAATTGTACTACTGTGGTTACTGAAACCCGCCTTCTTTCTTTGTCGTGAACATTTGGGCGCGGCGTGTACGCAAATATTTTCCACATTGTGTACGATAGACATGTGGGGGTGTTTTAGCCCGGTCTTGATCAGCCTTCTCTTTTAGAGAGAATAAATCCCTTTGTGGGAGACTTTGAGCTTTGTAACTCTGCAGATCGTATACATGCACAAACAGCTACATAACACACTTAAGAAAATGAAAACAAGAAATCGCATATGACCTCTTTAAGTGAACTTAAACGGCTGAGAAAAAAAATCTGATGTTTATCATCATATTGGATCCATGCGTTTTCTCTTAAAGTGACCAAGCCTGTTTTATCAGCAGCTGCCGGTGTCCTTAATGTTAATCCAAAAAAAAGAGTGAGAGAAAATCACTCACTTTCGTAGCTTTAACAATGACTAATGCCATTGTCACTGATAAACATATTTATGCTTGAACACCTACAAACCTAAACGTCTAAAGCATTGTTTAGTTTGTATCTTTATGTTCTATAACTTGCTTATAACTATATCAGTTTTCTTTAATAGCGCTTGATCCTTAATTTGTTAGACTAGCAATGCTGTGGTATCGATATTGTAATTGAGAATTATAAAACTGAAATGTTAAAACTTTGGTTTAAAGCTTAAAATTAAATAGAAGATAACAGGGGTCAAAAACTAAAATAACAACAACTATTTTTTATTTGTCCTTGGAATAAATCTAGACCATTTTATTGAGATTAATGTTTAAAATGAAAAATGTATGTAAAATGTATTATTTGAAAACAATATTTGTTGTTTTATTAAGTGGTTTAATTGATGATTATATGTTTTGCTAAAAATACTAATTAAGAAAATGTCTTGAAGCTGGTTAGACCAGGTCCAAAATGGTCAAGCAGCTTAGATGATATTACAGCTG
>CM049875.1:28938337-28965813 GCA_027474115.1 Schizopygopsis malacanthus | reverse complement strand
CCAGTGCTGAAGTGTCTCATATGAAGCAATCCGAGGGCATGGCTGCAGCTGCGGACCGTCATAAGCCCCCCAGGACCTCTGAAACTGTCTCAGTGGTAACCACATTCCTGCCTCTGAAGGACCTCAGGCAGTTCTCCACACTGCTTGGGGCCACGTTCCTCCAGTGAGGCGTGCCGTCATACTCACCGAGTCTAACTCCACACTGAGAAAAGAGATTCTCTGCACAGTGGAGAGCTTGCTCTTTCCCAGTTCACCCGAAGCCCCAACTGGCTGAGGTGCAGAAGCACCAGTCCTTGTGATCGCCCAACTGCTACTGGATTGGGCTAGATAAGCCAATCGTCGAGGTAGTTGAGGATCCTGACGCCCATCTCCCTTAACGGGGTAAGGGCGCCTTCTACATCTTTGTGAACACACGAGAGACAAGGAGAGCCCGAGGGGAGGACCTTGTACTGCCATGTGGGATCCCGACGTTCGAACGAACATAGGAACGGTCTGTGTCACGGAAGGATCGAACGTGAATGTAAGCGTCCTTCAGGTCGATCGCTGCAAACCAATCCTGGGGCTGAATGCATTTGATCATGCGCCTGTGCGTCAGCATCTTGAATGTGAGCTTGTGTAAAGCCCGCAAATGTACACGGTATGATAATCGTACGTGGTTATATCATGGTATATCGTCATACCGGTTTATCATTATAACCCTAAATATAATATAATATAATTAGTGCTGTCAAACGATTAATCGCATCCTAAATAAACTTTTTTTGTTTACATAATATAAGTAAGTGTGCTGTGTATATTTTATGTATATATAAATACAAACACATGCATGTATATATTAAAGAAAAAAAAATTCTGTTTATATATTAAATATATTTATATATAATATAAAACATAAGAATATAAAATATATAAATGTATATGCATGTACATATTTCCAAATGATATGCTGTATGTGAGTGGATGTATATATAAATAATAAATATACACAGTACACACGCATTACCGCGGGAAGTAGGGGTGCTGCAGTGTTAAAAAATAAATAAATGATAATTTTTATTATTTTAACAATCATAATAAACAGAAAATAAAATTACTTGTATTATTTAGTATATTCATTAAAATTAATAGAAAAAAGAAGCCTAAGCCAACAATGACAATAAGCAACAGTAGAACATGAATGAAGTTGAATCAAATTGATTGTGAAAGACGTTTAAACTTAAACTGACTTAGGAAGTCGTTTGTTTCCATGACTTTTTTATCATATCATTACCTGCACCGTGTCCAAATCAAGAATGAAGGACCATTTCTCCAGCCATCGCAAAGATACAGCAGAGAAAGATCGAGAGCGTTTATTACCTCAGCAACAGCCAGCTTATTCTGATCTTTAACGTTATATCTTTCCTATTCTTGGAACACAATTAATGCTTAAGAATGATTCAGTATTAGGCTACTCTTAATGAAAAACAAATCCCACACACAACATCAGTACAAGTAGCTTATATTAAACAAAACTTGTATTAACTGACTGAATAAGACATACAAATAACAAATAAATAAAAGGTTTTCGGATTTCCCCCTTACTTCAAACGAATGCTTATGGTCTCAATATTGTTATTATTTTTATTATAATAAAAAGGCTATAGCCTACAATGAAAGTAATTCATTTAGGCCTTATATTCAACTTTTATTAACAATAAGATATAAGGGGAATATGTTTTATCGCATTGTTTACACAAATAAAGAAAGTTGGTCTTAATGGATACGTCCCATTTCTTTATAACTGATAGTAGTTTGGGATTCATTATTAGCTTATTAATTAAAACACATCAGCCATAAAATAGTACAATGGCCAGTTCGCATAGGCCTATATTAAACATCTAACTTTGATTAACAAAACGAATAAGACAGATATAGCCTACTTGCGTTGTATAAGATATTTTCTCTCTTTTAAAACAAATGCGTTGTGCTTCATTGTTTTTTTATTTATGAAAACAGCAACAATAAAGACAAACTCGCTTATATTTAATTAATATATGAAACCTTTATTAACAAAAATTCCGCTTTTGGATCACAGTGTCTCGCATCACTCTTGTCACGTGACCCCCCCCCGTTTTATTTCTCATACTCCCTGCTCGAAATACGTTCCCGCGGCTATACACACGCATATATTATGTAAACAAAAACTTTTATTTTGGATGCGATTAATCGTGATCAACCGTTTGACAGCACTAAATATAAAATAATATAATATAATATAGTATTGGAGTCTATCTTGAACAATCTGTTATGCAGTGAATTTAAAGAAAACTAAATGTTTTTTTCTGGGTAACAGTGGAAGGTCATGGGTAAAAATGGCTTCATGTGGATTAGAAGGCCCAGTCAATTATGGAGAGGAAATTAATTGAAAGGAAAGGGGAATCCCATGAGAAGCGTATCATCATGAAGTATCATCTAATAATCATGTCACGCTTTACAGATGTTACAGCGACGCCTCCTCAGCTCAGACAGCATAAAAGCCTTGAAGGCTGCTACACTCTGCATTGAATGAGAAAAACATCAGGCCCAGAGAGAAGATAAGATATTTTCATTGACTGAATTGAGAGAAACATGGTGAAGAAGGATAAGGCTGCCAATGGGCATTGATCCAGTAAATAAATAAGTAAACAAATACATAAAAGAGAAATAAAGATATACATGGATGTATGTTCAGAGACCGGCCGGACGCTGGGAGGATCGGTAACCATGGCAACCACTCCAACTCCTTTAAGAATGAGTATGATTGAGGGTTAAACTACAAGGCTCGTCAGTAAACACGTACGGCCAGAGCTCAGCGAGGGGAGGATGGGGTCTTGAGGGTTTGGATATGATTGGAAAACTAATGCTTGGCTTGCTTTGGAACTCACAATAACCACTTCAAATATTTGAAGTGGGAAAAAGTGTGCCTGCCCATTAAGAGTGGAATAAAGGTGTTACTTTAACCCCTGCAGTTTGGAGAAATCGCTAATGCCCAAATCAATAAAGCCCTAAGAGATCTTGAGCATCAGACAAACAGACTCTCTCCTGTAGCTTAGAGGAACAGATGGACAGCATGTCCTCTATGTTCCCATGCCTTCCTGCAGTCATATGAGAGTCACAGCCTCACAGTCACAGCACTAAAACCAGCCTACAAATGTTTTAATATCTGTCAAGTGAGATGCTCTTTGAAACATGCATTGCATAAGCAGCTGTAGATATTATTATTCAAACAGAACATCACATGGGCTTTTCACACTTGAAATTGTTCTACACTGTACACTGGACTGCTGTCCTATTTTTGCATATTTACAATGTCAATAACATTGATTGGACAAACACAGCTCGCGAGCGAACATGCGACCGGTTTGTCCATCAGCAAAAATGCCCACTCTATCTGTTAACAAAATAAATCCCCACCCAATACCATTGACCATTTTTATTTTTGTCCCCAGATGCAGATAAACCAAACACAATTGTAACAATTTCAAATGCACAAATATTGAAACCCCCCCTTTCCCCCCCCGTAAACCCCCCCCCCCCCCCCCCCCCCCCCCCCCCAGGTGATTTCAGAAGATACTGCAAAATATGGTGACAATGTATCAATATTACAGGATTTGGCATATTGGTATCTGCATATTTCACAACTTATAAGTAGAAACTGAAAATGCATAATATATAATTTATGACTGCTATTGAATGAATTGAATCAACACTGAACTGATTTGAGCTGAATAATGACACTATTAACTTGTGCTTTGTAGTTGCATCGGGTTTGTTTCATAACTGATGAACTTTGTAACAGTGACACTGTTATTGAACTAAATTAATCAACATTGAATTACTTTGAGCTGAATAATGACACCATTATCTTCTAAAGAGCTGCTTTACAGCCAAAATGTAATTAATTAATTCTACAACACTAATACTCTTATTTTCCTGTTTATTGCTGTTAGCTGCTTTGAAACAGTCTGTATTGTATAAAGTACTATAGAAATAAATGTGACTTGACTTAATTTACTGTACCAAGATGCTTAAACTACCTCAATCTGCTTTGTATCTTAAAATGTACTAATAATAACTACCATAAAAACACAGGTGGTACAGTAGAAATGCACATGAAGAATCAGAGTTCAGCATACGTTCTGAAAAAATGGCCAAGAGTAACACACATGACACTAAAATAATTCAAAACATTAACTAAATAAATGTAACACAAAAATACCATAATGTACAATGCAGATAAGAAAACTGGGGGAAAAAAGCATATATGATGTGTCATGCTTTTACAGTTTTTAATCTTTTTCATCTAAATTATGGTAATTCATACTTTTTTTTTTCACAAATTTGACATTATTTTACAGTAAAATTTGCCACTGTAGTTATATGTTAAGGTAACATATAACTACAGTTATATGTTACCTTATATGTTATATGTTATATGTTATTGGTTAGAGTTAACCAATTAACAGTCATTTGTTGTAGCATTTTTCATTCACTTTTTCTGTCATAAATCATAAACATTTGCTACACTTACTCTGACAACAACTCTGTAACATTTCAGCATCACAAAACTTCACAGCATACACCTTTGACACTTTATTGGCTTGAACTAATAAGCAGCAAGCCTAGCAACCGCATAGCAATGTGATAAAAACCATCCGCATTGTCCTTGCACAGCAACTTATGCACAGGGTAAGCACCACTCAAATTCTCCATCAAAAGAGTGAACATCTACACTATGCTAATTATTTTACAAAGTTGCAAATAAAACAATGATTATTGAAGTAGCACCCTGTACAAAAAAAAAAAAAACGATTTCAGCCTTTCTGCTTCAAAATGTCAAGTTTAATTCAATGTATTACTTTCCATTTCTTTGTAATTCTTTGTGAAATAATTGAACAGCGTGTGTTTAAAAAGGGTTTCTACATCCACATCTGAGCGGCAGAAAAACTCCTCTGGCTGAGAAAGTCTCGGTAAGTAATCAGATGCACTTGTTCTGGAGAAGGATTTCAATGCAGAGGGTTATAGAGGGATTCGGAGGTGGATGTTAATCATACGCAGGAGAGGTGAGTGTCAAGCTTTCATTGAGTGCTGGTGAAGAAAAGTGAGAACTGCTGCTTTTTACAGACAATCAATACCAGCCTCATTATTTCACTTCATTGTGCATGTGTACTTGCAAACAGATGATTGAAGAAGTGAAGTTATTGTTCTTCTAAGTACAGGAACCTAATCCAGAACTTAAGAGGGTGTTTTATGAATCATCTATCTTTAATGTCATATCTCTCTTTGTTACTTTTCAAAGACAAAAGAGACATAGCATAACATAAGTTAAGAAAATACTGAGTGTGATTTTCTTTAAAGGTCGTGTGTGTAATGTCTGCGTGACTAATGCACCAGATGGAGAAATAATGATCGTTTACCCAAACACTTCCGCCCAACTAAAGCACCACCAGCCATTATTCAGACAAACCGGTCGTTCCGTGTCAAAATCATGCCATTGGCTGAGACAGAAGTTCCAGGTTGTTTAAACAAACAGAGCAATGTCTTGAAAGCGTCACTAAGCGACAGTGTTTTTACTCTTCTGAGAAATCAATATACAGCTGTCTCTGCACAATAAATTCAACATAAAAAATTTAAACTGACCAGATTTACTTAAATGAATGTACCTAGTCCTATTGTCCATTGCTATACTGTCTTACTTTTTTTTCAGTTTGTTTTTGTATATCTCCTTTCATAATACACATTGTTTCAAAGCAGCTTTAAAGAAAATCATGATGTTAATGATTATAATTTCTTCATACCATATAGTCGCATTTAGCAGATTAGAGCCTGACAATAATATGATTTAAATTTTGTGACAATACAAGCAATCAATCAGTTGAGATTTGCTATATTGTACGTGTATATACACTCACCGGCCACTTTATTAGGTACATCTGTTCAATTGCTTGGTAACACAGATTGCTAATCAGCCAATCACATGGCAGCAACTCAATGCATTTAGGCATCTAGATGTGGTGAAGACGACTTGCTGAAGTTCAAACCGAGCATCAGAACAGGGAAGAAAGGGGATTTAAGAGACTTTGAACGTGGAGTGGTTGTTGGTGACAGACGGGCTGGTCTGAGTATTTCACAAACTGCTGATCTACTGGGATTTTCACACACAACCATCTCTAGAGTTTACAAAGAATGGTCCGGAAAAGAGAAAGTATCCAGTGAGCGGCAGTTGTGTGGACGAAAATGCCTTGTTGATGTCAGAGGAGAATGGACAGACTGGTTAAAGATGATAGAAAGGCAACAGTAACTCAAATAACCACTCGTTACAACCAAGATATACAGAATACCATCTCTGAACGCACAACACGTCGAACCCAGAAGCAGATGGGCTTCAGCAGCAGAAGACCACGAAGACCACACCGTGTGCCACTCCTGTCAGATAAGAACAGCACACGGAGGATACAATTCACACAAACTCACCAAAATTGGACTTGATTTCTGCTGCATTCAGATGGTAGGGTCAGAATTTGGCATGAAGAACGTGAAAGCATGGATCCATCCTGCCTTGTCTCAACGGTTCAGGCTGGTGGTGGTGTAATGGTGTGGGGGATTTTTTCTTGGCACACTTTGGGCCCTTAGTACCAATTGAGCATCGTTTAACACCACAGTCTACCTGAGTATTGTTGCTGATCATGTCCATCCCTTCATGACTACAGTGTCCCCATCTTCTGATGTACTTCCAGCAGGATAATGCAGCATGTCACAAAGCTCAAATCATCTCAGACTGGTTTCTTGAACATGACAATGAGTTCACTTTACTCAAATGGCCTCCACAGTCACCAGATCTCAATCCAATAGAGCATTATGGGATGTGGTGGAACGGGAGATTCACATCATGGATGTGCAGACGACAAATCTGCAGCAACTGCGTGATGCTATCATGTCAATATGAACCAAAATCTCTGAGGAATGTTTCCAACACCTTGTTGAATCTGTGCCACGAAAAAATAAGGCAGTTCTGAAGGCAACCCGGTACTAGCAAGGTGTACCTAATAAAGTGGCCAGTGAGTGTGTGTGTGTGTGTGTGTGTGTGTGTGTGTGTATATATATATATATATATATATATATATATATACATATACATTTATTTATTTATATACTATATAAATACTAACAATATAAAGAGATGAGCAATAATAGTTCCTTTTTGTTACAAAATCAAAAGTCAAGCAGTTGCGATATAGTAGCATCACATTACATGAGTGTTCTATACTGTATCTATCTGGGTAAAGTTGGATATAATTTTTCTTCAATTTTATATATACAGGTTGTTCAATAATACAGTTTACATTTTGTGATGATATAAACAATCAAGCAGCCAAGATTAGCTATTTAGCATTTAATGTTTTCTGCTTTCTATGAGTACACCGTATATGTACGGTAGGATGTACTCTCTCTCTCTATTACTATTTAAATATCTTTGGACGATTATATAGATTTTTTGACAATATAACTAGCAATCAGTTTTCTCCATCAAGAGATTTGCTATATAGTACATACTGCTTAACATGAATGTACTGTATGTATCTGGTTAAGTTTGGATATATTATATTAGTTGTATAATTTGTTTCTGATTATGCATTTTTTATTTGGTGACATTGAGAATAGACCTTAGTCATGGTAGCTCCATATTTAATTTCTGACAGGAATGAAAATGAGGCTGTGAAGGACAGAAGTACAGTGTGTTCAATGGATTGTACTCACTCTGGGACAATTTTGTTTTATAAAAAAATAAATCAGCCCTGACATTTCCAAATGTCCAAACTACTCATCACTACAATCAGAATCGGTCCAGTTAGACAGCACCTATATATATATATATATATATATACACACACACACACACGCATGCACGCACGCACGCACGCATGCACGCACACACACACACACACACACACACACACACACAACACAACACAACACACGCACAAGGATCATGATTTTCAGCAAATGGGCTATTCTAAAACCAATTGCTGATGTTTTTCTTTAAGCAAGAGACAAGAAAGAATGAAACAGTTTATTTGCTCTATTACAGGCTAAACCGAAAAAATTGATAGTAATAATCGGTAGCCATTTGAAATTAGAGGCAACCACTGCATTTTAATCACAGTCCAAACTAAAATGTTACATACAGCACGAGCAGTCATTTTTATTTAAATTAGATTGTTCAATTACAAGATTTAAAGCAAACAGAATGGTCTGACTTCAGCTTTGTGAAATTATGCTAAAAATGCAAATGAACTCTCTGCCAGTAGGTGGCACTTATGGAACAGCTTCAATATAGCAGTTTGTCTATGGCGCATTGCAACAGGGTTTACGCTGTCAATACAGAAGACAAACCGATGCATCGCTGTCCCTGCATGATGGGCCAAAGTATCAGCTCTGTCTGGTCTGTTATGAAACCTGTGAGGTTTAGATCAATACATAACAATTTGGTATTGTGGCAATCCTAATTATTATTTGGTGATGTGTATAACTTGACACGACAATCCAATATCACAAAGCACTATAGTTTTTTAAGCCATACACTACAACCACCTGTCAAAGTCAATTTTCATAATCCAATCACTTCCCAATGGACAAAATCAAGTTCACCTCACTTTTTGGAAGTGAAATGGGTCAACGCCACGGCATTTCTTTGTTTCTATGCTGACCCTTATCCTAACTGAGAATAAATATTTAGGGGGGAAAATCATCACACCTTTAAACAGAAGAGTTTAATTAATAGTATGTAAATTAGACTTCAAAGACTATAAAACGTTAAGCTTAATTTGGTTACAACCAACCGAGTTCAGGTAATTAATAACATCAAGAAGACAAATGAAAGACTGCCCGTTTTTTCAACTCTGTTCTGTCCTTCTTTCTGTCGAGTTTTTATGGCGCCTGCCATCTTTTCCCACGTCCCTCATAAATAGCTATTAATATTATGTGTGTGCGTATGTGGGTTTGTGGTTGATTGGTTGTTTATGTTCTTGTAGACACGCTAGCCTAGAGCTTGTTGATTGTTTTAGCTCTTTCTCTAGAAACTGAAGAACATAATATTTCAGAGAAAACCTGGCAGCTTCATAGGTGTGAAACATATGGAGAAACACAAGAAGTGATTTTTTAAACATTTAAATGGCATGGACCTCTGTGTGTATTGGGGACAGAATAAAAAAAATCCCTGCATAGCATTATCCTCTATTCATGTTGAAACACAACAGTAAAATGTCTCACATCACTAGGTGTCACTGCCAAGACGCTCCGGCTCTTCCTCATGATCTCAGACGGTTCTTCTGTCTCTCGGGATTCTCCACCGGCATACAAATGAGCTTCAGCTGTGAACTGTAGCCAGAGGGGAAAAATATCTATTAGCATATTTTTTCATCAAACCCTCCACTGATGTTCATTTCTTGTGTTCAGTAACATTAGAATGAAGACAGTAAACCAAAGAAACACCAAATTATAAACAATTGTTTATACTATCTTAGCTCTATAATGTCATGCTGTGTTTCATATTGACTTTTCATTTAAAAATATGACCATGGACCACAAAATCACCTTTAAAGTTGTCCAAAGCAATGCATATTACTAATCAGAAATTAAGTTTTTATATATTTACGGTAGAAAATGTACAAAATATCTTCATGGAACTTGATCTTTACGTAATATCCTAATGATTTTTGGCATAAATGAAAAAAAAAATTACGTAGAAAGGGAGACAGGCTCGCACCGCGTTACAATAAATTATCATTCATGTTTTCATAGCTGTTGGCCAAATTCAAAACGAAACTAAAATGAAATCATCTGTAAGAGCAAGGGGGTTCCCTGGTGTTTCTGGGGCCCTAAGCAGCTTGTGTATTCTGCGTATAGGGAGGATCGGCTCTGCTTATAACCTCTCCGCTCGGATCGCAGGTGGATTTCCCTCACTACATGAGTGAGAGAGAGCACCGGCAGTGCAACACTAGATGCTCTCCCTCTCTCTCCCTTCTCTCTCAGATATTACAAGTGCGCGGTATGCAGTGTGAATATTGGGCACCGACCGGCAGAAACATAAATCTGCATCTATGGCATGGAGGACGAAACAAAACCTTGTCAGAACCGTAATGCGGCGCAGAAGTGTGCAGTGTGTGTGCTTGCCTATCTATCTGTCTGTCTGTCTGTCTGTCTGTCTGTCTGTCTGTCTGTCTGTCTGTCTGTCTGTCTATCTATCTATCTAGTTTTTTTCTGTTTGATAAGCAGCTAAACGTTTTTGATTACACACAGAGAAAAAAAAAAAAGTGTAAGCTTTTATTAAGTCCAAGTCCAAGTTTTGTTGCTGTTTTCTAACAGTTTGGACTTGAATAAAGAAAAAAAAGAAAGAAAACTTGCACTTAACCTTTTCACAGGCATTTTGTATAGAAGGTTATCGTGATGTATCATATAGGATTTTCTAGAAATATATCGATTATCGCAGGATCGCAGTGATATCATCGTGATATTATCGTTATCGTGAGCCATGTATCGTGATAATATCGTATCGTGAGGTATCCTGTGATTCCCACCCTAATATGTAAGCAGCAGATACGTAAAATAGTACATTCATCGAATATTAAACAGCATAAATAAACACTGCCTAACGCTATCGAATGAAATTTTGACCCATGAAGTGGTATAGGACTGTGCAAGCTTTGGGAGTTTGATTTCATCTCAGTTTTGATCATCGCTCTGAATCCTATCCGGACCCTAGTGGGTAAAGACTTTATTATATATTAACAGTTAGAGCCTGAGGCAATTTAATTCTCAATAATTATTTATTAAAATGCATAGAGATGGTGTGGAATGGACATAGGAAACTAAATGGAAAATACACACATTTTGAGTGTTCAACATTTTTACATTGACACCAAACATCCTTTATCACACGTGTGTGTGTGTGTGTGTGTGTGTGTGTGTGTGTGTGTGTGTGTGTGTGCGCACCTGAGATGCATCTGTCCTCATGTTTCAGTAAATTGCTTGTCAATCTTACATCGGTGGAAAGTTCTTTAGTGCTTGGCACAGTTTGAATCATGTCTATTCTGAAAGTGAGCAGCTTGATGACACACCTCAGGATAATAGCAGCCATTATAATCAACAGAAGAGTCTAGAATGCTTTGTTGATTACAAATGGGTATTAATTATATTTTAAGTTTTTTACTGTTGCACAAATGCAAACAGACCCACCTATGAATTTGTTTAACTGTTTAAAAAATACATATCTGAGAAATATGTCAACAATATAACATTAATCAAATATGTAACTGTAATCTGGCAATAAACATACAATCACACATTGAGTAATTCTGTCATTAAGGGAAAAATAAATAGATTATTGTGTGTTTTAAAATTACACATTTTAGAAATTGCGTTTCAAATGTCTTTTTTTATATTTTAAAAGCATTTTTTTCTGTGTGTGCAATTTTTTTATAAACATTCTAAAACAAAAATGTTTTGGGGAAAAAACGTTCCATGAATGATGTATAAATAATATTTTTTTTACATTATATAATGTTATTAAGGACCAGACAACTTTCAATGAACATTCTGTTAACCCTGGAAATGTGGGACAGTTTATTTTTAACTAGCTAGTTCATTTAGCCACTTAATATTAAACTATTTTCAATGACCTTTGGTTTATCTTAGCTATCTAGGCTAGTCAACCTTAACTCAAATTTAAGCAAGCTATTAAATTGTAGTTACTTAGCTAGTTTATCTTACCTAACGTTTTTACAGATATGGAGGAAAACATATTTTTTTCTGGGGGTTTTGCGCTGTGTTAAATGGGGTGTATGCGGTTTAGAAAATATAAAATATCATCATTTACATGTGTTTGTTTATAGTCCAAAAGTCTGTAGGGTATTGGTGACTTTACATTTATTTACATTGAATCATTCACTTAAGCCAATTTGTTAAAAATGGTTGAATCAAAGTTACATTTTGGATTGTGCTGATATTTAGGAAAAACAGCACTTGTGTGATATTGCGTAACTGTATTATATGTTGTAAATATATAGACCAAAAACTAAATTTCAATTGTACTTTTTACTAATTTCAGTAGCATTTGCACCCCAAGCCTCCATTTCCACAGTGGACTATACGACCCAACAGTCAGTTGGGTTGCATTTCGAACCTTTCTTGCTTTTTAATGTATTTTTAATTGTATAATATACAGTGTAATTACTGTATAATGCCTTATAATATATAACAGAATTTGCCAACTTGTTTTGCTTTGATTTTATGATAGAAATAGAACAAGAAAAAAATTGACTAATATCACTGAGAACAATTTGTTACATTAAAGGTGTTTACATAAACGTGGTGTTTGGACATAAATGTGAGTTGGCAGTGTGTGAACACACCCACCCTACAATGATAAAAACCCACCCACTCCTCATTTTTAAATCCCCTAAACCAAGTCTGTCAGGGTTGGGGGTGAAGCGAGGACTCAATGTTGCAGGAGATGGGCTTTTATTAATAATACAAAATAAATAAATACAAATAAAAACTATCCCGTGGGGAAAAAACAGGAACAAGGCACGGCTTGGCAAGGCAGGACCAGCACACAACTGGGGAACATACGACGACGAACTAGCACAGAACGGCAAACACAAGGAGATTATAAAGGGAGCAAATGAGAGGGGTAAAGAGATAAACACAGGTGGGGCAAATTAACCAATAATCAGGTAACAAGATGGGTGGGGTCAAGACAATTGAGAGCACATGGCACACAGAAAACTAAGACAAAAGCCATGTGCTCACACAAAACGAAAACACCAGCAAAACAAATCACCAGTCATGTGCAAAACAAGACACGAACACGCAGCTAATGGGAATACTCATAAGTGACAGTGAAAGTGACATATGGCCAAGTATGGTGACCCTTACTCGGAATTCGTGCTCTGTTTTTACTAGGGATGTGACGCTATATTACGCCGGTTTCACACCGCGAGTGTCAGTGGAGCATGAGAAGCATGTTTTGTCGCTGCTCATGTTGATGAATCATCACGCTTCCGATGTGAACGCTGTCATTCACTGATATTGGCGGTGACAAAACACGCACTGCTCAAGCTCCACTGACACTTACGATGTGAAACAGGTGTTAAAGACATTCTGCATTCATGCTGCTGCTGGTCCAGAAAGAGCAACACAGTCTTTTCAACCACACATCATTATTTCTGTGACAGACATTTAAATAACAGAAGTACTAGGAATGCACCGAAAGTTCGGCAACCTAAATTGTGGCTGAATAAGCGAGAAGGCCGCATAAATTGTACCGAACAATGACGTGACACGATCAAACAGTGGCGCGCACTAATGCAGCAAACATGTCTGAAGTGTGGAAGTATTTAAAACTGTCAGAGAAAGACACAAAACTCATTACATGCATGAAGCACCGACTGCAAGACTGTTTAGTAGCAGCACTGCATCTCATGTCTCCAATGAGAAGATATCGTGAAATGGCCTCAAACGATTAGTAAATAAACTGCAGATTGTTATATTTTCTAACACACGCACAAATTGCATGTAAGTTAATCAAACAGCACTGCACAAGCTCGCGGTGCCAGGGTTCAAAGTCCAAACCGCGAGAAAAATCTGCGAGAAAAAACTGTTACGCGTCAGTTGCTCAGTAACATTTTTATTAGTTTTTAAAGGCATGAGCCAATGCGATACGTGCAACAAACATCTTCCCAAACTCGTCAGAATCATTTATAAATCTGCTGTCAACAAAAAGAAGCACTTCCTGCTGGTTTCTGCCAAAATAAAAGCTCCATCAACATCAAATTGACTTAATTTGACTTCCATATGTACGGCCAAACACCACTCTCAGTTATGTTGTTTATTACCGGTTTATCGCTGTAGATATGTAATGCAGAGAGACGTATACTCGACACCCTCTTCTGGAGACGGGCGGGAATATGCAGCTCATTTGCATTTAAAACGATACACTCCAAATCAGTTATTTTTTAGACACACCCCAAAAATGACATTTTCCAGGTGTTTTAATAAATGATCTGTGGGGTATTTTGTGCTAAAACTTCTCAGACACATTCTGGGGACACCCAAGACCAATATTACATCTTGTAAAAAAGGGCGTAATAGGTGCCCTTTAAGATTTGATGGTTAACTGCCATCATTGCATGTATAGTTTGTTAATAATGTCAGCCTATTCTTTGTAACTGTTTTTTTCAAGCTTTTTGAGGTTGTCAGATGCTGATAGTGAATCACAGTTTTCAAACAGTGCCACAATGTCTCATTGGCACTGAGATCAGAAGTCTGTATGGCTTTGTGTTCCTGAGCCACAGCAGATGGCTCTGTTACAGAGCCTTACAGGTCCCTGTCCAGTTGAAACATGCAACTTTCTCCAAGCATCGTTTTTTAACCAACTAAGGCATGGAAATACTTATTTTGGTAAACTGTATATTTCCCTGCATGCTTCTAAAAACATCAATTTTGGTCTTGTTCAGTTTCTAACTTATTGTAAGGATGGTGTTTCATATGGTAAGATGTTTGCAAATGAAACAAAATATTTTGTAAATGTATAAACACAACAGAAGTGTAATTTACAAGCCTAACACACAAATAAACACTGGAGCAAATATGTATAGCTTCTGCCAAGAGAATCTGAAAACCATAGAGTTTGATTGGACGCAAAACCTTTGACGTCAATAAAAAACGATAGGGAATGTTTTCTACTCCCTTTTAAAAAATGATAAGTCTATTTACTTTGCTGTCTTAACTATATACAATACTGAGTTAGTTGGATTGGATTATGTGGATTTGGCATAGCTTTTTCACTGCTGTTTGTGATGCTATCAGAAGGGAGCTGACTTATTTTTAGTCGCAACCCCACTGATATATGACCACATGTAAAACAACAAGGAAAGATGATTCAAAGCAACTCATAAGATAAGACTTATTAAATCAATAGCAATCACACATGAGCAAAAGCACAACAACACACTCCTTCAAGTATGTAAATAAACAAGGAGAAACTAAGGAGTGTCCCAAAGACTCTCTTGTGTGTTGTCCTTTCTTGCCGTTGCTAGTTCAATAGATGAGTGCAAGCCTCCATGACTAATTTGAAAGCGTCTTAGCAATGACACTTTGGGTTGTTTATCATGAGAAGTTATTGGAGTAAAAAAGTGTGATACTGCTTTTATACAACAGTTCAGATAAAGGTAAAACGATTAAGGTACAAGACTGTGTATTTAATGAGGGAAATAACTACATTTTCAAACAAATTAGTACATATTCGACATATTCAAATTGCAAATGAAACATGTTGAATATATATTCAAGCTATTCAATGAAATATTTGACTCGATTACATCATTCACCGTGCTTCATGGAGTGTGTCGGCACTAAAGATTTGCTTGTTGTATTTATCTGATTTTTCTGATCTGATTTATAAGCAGAATCATGGGTGGTGTCATTTTTCCACCAATAATTCCACTGTTAAACATGATTTTTAAAAGAACGAGGGCTAATGGCTTCAACAAAAGCACAGTAGGTCTGCCTTTTATGGTTTGTACGTTATTATAATAATTATTTCCTATATGAAAAAATGAAATGGATTTTTAATTTCGGTCCGACTGGTCCACTCTATCATACTCGAGGAATGAATTAACTGTTGTATAAACGTTCTGACATGTCTCCTCTCCTTAAGTGTCTAAAGCTTTGGTTCACAACCTTGCATTGGGAAACTTATTCATTATAAAAAGGCACATGGAGTTTTAAGGTTTTAGTAATTCCCAAAAGGTTTTCAGGTCTAGAAATCTCCCTTTAAAAGTAGGCTACCTTATATAATACATCCAGCTTTTCCAAAACTGTAGGAACCCTTTTTTTCAAAGACAGTTGTTCAGGGGGCGTATTGAGTTGTATTTTGTCTTACTTTAAGTCATTTTGAAGTCTACTCAGCCCCCGATTGAGAAGCACTTGTCTAATGCCACGTATGGGTATAAAGAATTCCCCAAATGGTTACAATCCGTTATATTACATTAAACTGAGTGGTTGACCAAGCCTTTCCCAAGTAAACTGGCATGGTTTTCTACACTTTCGTGTTCATCATAACCTTTTCAAATGGAAAAATTCTAGGTTTGATAGTACAAACAGCCTAAATTCATAATAAATATAATTCATAATTCATGATAAATCTGTTTGCCTTTTATTTGCCTTTGCACCCAAATAAATAACACCTTGAAATTTAAGGTTGGGGGAGAAAAATAATGAGGTCTTGATGGATTCTACCTCACTTCAGTGCAGTTTTTATCCGTGAGCTGAACAAATGATTGCATTGCCTATTGTGCAGAACCTTGATTAGCCAATTTACATTTCAGCTCCACACTTTCTCATTTCTGTTTTTTTCCTTCTTATCTTTCTCTAATTTGGTGGGGTTACTCAGTCTGTTGCACACATTTTCTCAAGATAAAAGATTGATTTATACAAAATTGCAACAGCACATACGGTGATGGATTTAATTAGATTGAAATGTATTTTACGTCAAGTTTCTAACAGCAACTATGAATTGTAATCATGTCAGGGGAAAGGTTTGGACAGGTAAATTGGGATGATATTATCTATATTTTACAGTGTAATATCCATATTTCCAAGTTACTGCCTAGTTAAATAATACTACACTGAATATAAAATCTACATCCACAATGATTGAACAAATTTGAAAACATAATTTTTTCTACATTTTGGCCATCTGTCCACAAAGACATGCCATTTTCATGATGTACCGTGTACTGGGAAAATGATGATGCATATTGTGCCCATATATAACTATGGTTGTAATGACATTTTGCCTGCTATTCACTTATAATGTTGCTAATTATAAATGTTGCAAATTGTTTTTCTATGGCAAAAGAGGAAGATTAGTGTGTTACACAAACTATAGATGTTTATGGAAAATTACAACACACATGTTTACAAGATACCATTTTCAATTAAAAACAGAAACATATTTATGTCACGGTCCTGCTGGTGTGCCCAGGCTGGCCACCAGATGTCTCTGTCTGTTGAGCACATGGCTTGTTTGTTTGGTGCCATGTGCTCCCATGTCGATTGTCTGTCCCCTCCCATCCTCTCGCTTGCCCCACCAGGAGCGTGATAACAAAAACCACCCCGAAGGGGAAAAACAAGCAGGCAGGCAGGCAGGCAGGCAGAAGACTGGAGCACAGTCAAACATGAAACTCACACACGACGTCGACACATGAAAGACAACGGATCAGCACAGGACTGCAGACACAAGGAGAACTATATAGAGAGACAAACGAGGGTAACGAGGGAGACACAGCTGGAGCCACTGAAACAATGATTACGTAACAAGATGGGAGGGGACAGACAATCGACATGGGAGCACATGGCACCAAACAAACAAGCCATGTGCTCAACAGACAGAGACATCTGGTGGCCAGCCTGGGCACACCAGCAGGACCGTGACAATTTATGCGTTATAGTCATTCAGTCACATGACAACGGTGTTTTGTGGGGCCTTTTTTTAAACGGTATCAAAGCACATATTTTTGAAATTGATACCATTAAAGTCGCTGGGTAAACTACAAAAATGCAAATTTGTGAGAAAGGTGACAACATACGCATGCATATTACATGTTTAGTCTTTAGATATGTGAGCGAGTAGTGTTACGCCAACTACTGGCCTGGCATGAATAATACAGCATTTTTACTCATTTTCACAGATCCGTGTGAACTGTGATTTTGAAAACATCTGTACGTGAAACTTTTCAAATACACAAAGGAGAACATTTTTAGTACATCGTTTAAACATACAATTGTACTGCTAATAGTGAAATTGAAACATCACAAACTACTTGTTTTTTTCTAAACGCTCACCATCCATCCACATTATCACTTTTAAGCTTTTTCCAAATGTTGCTCGCTCACATTGCAAAACTAAAAACACACAAAAGTGTGACCTGGATGCTCCGTGAGTGTTGGGATAATTTACTATTGTTCCAGAAGAAGAGTGTGACAACTTTATTAAGTATGTTTGCTCTCTAAGTAACATCTCATTTCGTGTTTAGGATGTTTTACATGTGCACAACAAAGTGATTTAAGTGTTTTGAGACGTATGTGAACAAGCGCAAATATGGATGATTCCCAAATATTTCAAAACTGGTCTGTGTTGGACAATACTGTTAACAAACATAAATAACCTGTAGTTTGTAATTTGTTTATATCACTTTTAGCAGTACAGCCGCATTTGTTTAAGAAACCCATAGCTAAATACCAAAAATGCACTTCTTGCGTCCTTATTCCTGACAAACAGGCGTGTATTGTGTATTGAGATGGACACAATATGTTATTTGAGCTGAAACAAAGACTCCATGGTGCTCACCAGCTCCACAATCTTATTACCAGAACCAGTGCTTGGTTATAACCTCATGCTGTACCCTCAATGATGTTCCTGTCCCACCAAAAACACGGGTTACTGTGTACTTGAGCGATACAATAAGCTGTCCTGGCATAAAAGTTTATGTATTGAGAGCAAAAAGTACAGATGTAGATTCTCACAGACTTGTGACTTCTTCAATAGGATCTATTTATTTTTGTTCTGCCAAGCATTCCAAATCCAGTCAAGCTATGAGAAGCAGGATTAGTAATTTCTAAAGCAATTACTAGCATTAAACAAGCGTGACAATACAATTGGTTCGGTATTTTGAGAATTCCTAAAGGACTGCAAGTTTCACTGAACCCTGCAAAATTGAGAAGTCGGTCCAAAACAACACTACATGGCTTTCATAGCCTCATATATCATGTGATGACATGTCAAGACTTAAGAGAACAATTATGAAGTCAATACGGGTCACTGATTATCACAGTATGAATTAATCAAGGATGTCCATATCCAGCAGGGAAAAACTATTAGCCTGTGTAATGGACTCCAGGATGAAACTGGATATTGTTACAATGAGGCACAGATCTGTTCTTTTTATAATTGTCTTTGGGAAGCTTGGTGTTTTTGGCTGTAGTCAATTACTTAATTATTTCTGCTAAATACTGTGAGCTATTTACCACATGTGCTCTTAACACATGAAAAATGTCTGCCTTTGACAATCTTGTTCAAGTGTTTCCATTGGCCAGCATAGTTCGTCCTCACACCCATTTGCTTGTGGGGTGCCACAGGGCTCAATTCTTGCCCTAGTTTTATTTTCTATATTCATGCTGCCAATGGGTGCTATCTTTGAGAAATATGGAGTGTCCTTCCTTCCACCTTTATGCGGATGATATAGCTGTATTTTCCCTTGCAGCATAAAAGTAAATAATTCTTAGGACCTCTGTTGAATTGTCTAAATGAATTACAAAGCAGAATCTTTTAGTGTTAAACGAGAACAAAACCGAAATCATTAAGTTTGGTTCAAACTGTGCATATACGAAAAATACTCTATAATGACCAACCTTTGCAGCACATCCACGTTTTAAATAAAGAACCTGAACACGCAAAAGACGCGACATGTGAACTGCTCTGCTCTCACAAGACATAATGCACGGATCAACAGCCTACAGAGGGCCGGTGTGTGTATATAGGCGAACTCAGTCGCCTATTTTTAGTTTATCATTTGGGCATTCGTTTGGAATTATTGCACTCATATCAACAATTTATCACCCCTTAGTTACTCTAAATCTAAATTAACTTAGCTTCATAGTCATGCCACCCCCCGACTGAGCGCCGTCAATGGGCTACTCTACATGCAAAACATCATAATGTACATTCATAAATGTCATCATAACGATTAAACTATCCAGAAATTAATGACTTTCGCTGCTGGTGATGTCCGATGAGTTTTAAAGCCAAACACGCATTTCTGAAAGGTAAGATTATAGCCTTTTTTGGTCAAATATAGGTTTGTTTAATTGAATCTATAAAACCATTGCATTTAATGTAAAGCAAACCAAGTCACCTAAACGAGCCGCGTCGGTCTTTTAACGAATATGAAATGTTTTATTTTTGCTTCTAAAAATGCTTAGTTTAAAAACGAGTTTAAATATAAGAAATGTTGAATATATGTTTAAACTGTAAAATATGTCGTATTTATAACTTTATTTGATGAAAATAAAGCCATTTAAGGAAGAAAGAGAATTTAAGAAAATGTCAAAATAAATGCAAAACTAAAACAAAACAAGACCGACAGCAACTAAATAAAATAATCAAAAATAAATATAGTTTTTCTAATCAATCTCAGCATGCTTTAATTTAGTGTCGCTGGTGGTTTGCATCAATAAGCTTAAATTAAAATGTCTTAGATCTCCACCCTAGTAGTGTTATTTTAATTCTGCTAAACTTTAATTACTAAAACTCAAATTAAAATGCAAACTAATCTGTATAGAGTAGAAAAGTTCACAAAATAAAAACTACACTAAAATTAACCAAATTATAAAAAAATAAAAACGAAACTGAATTGTTTTGCGCAAATTGAAAGCAATATTAAAATAAAAAACTATAATAACCATGACACGAACGTCTTTCATTGGAGGAAGAGGATCCCCCAAATGAGATGCTCGGAGTTTGGAGGTGCTGATCCGGACCGGGTTTGTTCAGATTAAACCCTGACTAGCTGTTTTGTGCTGCTCACAGAGGATTCTCTAAAATATTAGCTTAATTTGCGTTTGTAGCTTTAATAGTGGTTATTTACTATTATTATTTAGGCCTATTTATTTATTTTACGTTGCAGTAGGGGAAAAAATTAATAATCAGAAAACATGCCCGCGTCTGCTTTTATTTTCATGCAGTTGTATCAATAAACAAATGATCCAGTCTTTCACATGCATCTTTAAAATCGTATTTAATTATGAGAGTGAAGTGGGGGTGGCACGGCAGGGTTTTTCCTAGGGTAGCGGTTGAGTTTGTGCATTCGTTTTCTTTCTCAACTGTTCACATTTACTTTTTTTGCATAATTTTGTGTGTATTTGGCCACTTAAGCTCAACAACAAACTAGGAAAAATAACTCAATATGATACTCGCTATATAGGCGGCTTTGGATTTGACTGAGCGCTCAGCCTGAAACAGCCTCTGGAGCGCGCGAGTAAAAAGACCTGCAAATTATACATTTTTGTGACGATGCAACGATGATCAGATTAAGCGAGTGAAAGTCTTGGATCAGCGACAGCGTGCAGCAGCTTGTTGTAGTGCAGATGAGATGCGCTGATGTGAAGCCGCTTTGAGAGAGTGAAAGAGAGAAGACGCGGTCCAGCTGAATCACTCTCGTGTTTTCAGATGACTGGTTTAATCTGATAGTTTGTGAGGATTTATTTACTCATCTAATGAGTAAAGTTTATATTCAATAAACGTTTGCAGGAATTTTCCTCATTCAACTCGAAAGCTGCGGGAATGAGTAAAACTATGCAATATACACACAATCCCCCACAAAATTCTGGATAGGATTAATTATAACTCTGGGCCTGGAAATTGCGGTTTCAAAATGTCATTGCTTTTTCGTGTAGGCCTAGTAACCCTAACAAAAGCAACTAATGCACGGTGTTAATCACTTAGAAATGGCCCACCAATGTGATCACACGAATGATCCATTACCTCTCCCTCCTCTAATCACATGCCGGATCCGTCACCCCGCTTTGTTCCAATACCTCGATATTTACCAATTAAGCACTGGATAAGACCACATTTATTTGAATGAATTATAGCATGTATTTCAATTAATTATCGATCGAGAGAGAGAGAGAGAGAGAGAGAGAGAGAGAGAGAGAGAGAGAGAGAGAGAGAGAGAGAGAGAGAGAGAGAGAGAGAGAGAGAGGACAGTTGTGTGTACCTGCTTGCTGCGTCTCTCTCTACTAACAATTACTTCAAAAACAGCGATTTTATCACCTCGTTGCTGGGAATATAATGTAGCGATCTAGTATCTATCTTTTATTGTTGTAATAAAAATCCCGGGGAAGCGTTGACAAGAAGTTTATGTGAGTGTGCAGCACAATCTGCGATCTTCGACCTCTATCTTTCTCTCTCTCTCTCTCTGTGTGTGTGTGTGTGTGTGTGTGTGTGTGTGCGAGCGAGTGATGCGTGTTGGTTAGTGTGCATCAATTAAAGCAGCGCATTGATATGGAACGGTGATTAAACTGAGCTGGAACTACCCGTGCAGTTAAATGAATTTAATCAACACCTGCCAGCCAATCAGAATCGAGTATTCAGACAGACCATGGAATAAGTCAGTCTTCTATAATGCGTTTACAGATGGTCTATAATGCTGCTGCAAGATTGATGACAGGCAGACGAAGGTTCGACCACATCTCGCCCATTCTTATTTCACTAAACTGGTTACCAGTCAAATCTAGAATTATTTTTAACATTTTAACTTTTGTTTTTAAATCTCTACAAAATTAAGCCCCATCATATCTCTCTGAAGCAATCTCTACTTGTAAACCAAATAGGTCCCTAAGATCGAGTAATCTTGGTCTCCTCTCTGTTCCTAGATGTGATCGAGCCTTCGCTGTTGCTGGTCCTGGTCTATGGAACTAATTCCCAGCTTCTATTAGAGCTAATTTCACTAATTTGTGAAGCTCAGTTATCTTTTGCTGCACATCAGAAATATATTCTTTGGTTTTTCTCATTGTGATGGATGATTAAGGGAATTTGGGCTTTGTTTTCCCTTCTATTTTGACTTCTGTGAAACAGGAAGCCATGGCTGGATAATTTCATGTTCATAATCACCCTGGAGTGCTCAAAATTGTGAATATGAATGGGAATATACTTCAGAGATATTTTACTCATAAGAATTTCTAGGGGTGCCAATAATTGTGTCCAACGTGTATTTGAGAAAAACATTTATTTCATAATGATTTCCCCCCCCATTTTCAATAGTTTTAGTTTAGATTTTTAAGCTAAAAGGTTAGATTTTTGTGATTTTTTTAAATAAGAGAAAAGCATTAATAATGCAGGTTTATTTTCCGAGCCTTCTTTTATCATATTTACCAAGGGTGCCAATAATTCTGCCCACGACAGTATCTATTGACAACCATGGTATAAAATATGGCATAAACTTAAATATGAAAGTGATTGCCCAATGCCATCAAACAATTTAACAAAGATAGCTATGCCAAGAGATTATGGGCCCTATTTTAATGATCTAAGCGCATGGTCTAAATAACACGGTGCAAGTGCACTCAGGGTGTGTCCGAATCCATTTTTGCTAGTTTAACGACGGGAAAATGGTCATTGGTCGTAACGTGCAAAAAAACAATCAGAATCTCATCTCCCATTCCCTTTAAGAGCGAGTTGCGCTTGCGCCAGGGCGGATTCGCTATTTAAATGGATTCAGAATTTTAAGGTGCACAGACCAAACGCGTCTCCAGAAAGCAAACAGACCTGCTCATGCGTGATCAAATAGGTAGGCTAATTCTGACACATGCAATGACTATCCATTATGACGTGTATGACATTTTTATATTTATGTAGCCTACACGATAATATTCTTTTACACTGTAATGCTTTAATTTTTCATATTTGGCATGTCTAGTGCTGCTGCGCGTCCCTGTGTGTAAGAAGCAAAGTGATCGCGCATTGTGGACCCACCCAGAGGCACATTTTCTACTAACGCGCTCTTTAAATAACAAAAATAAATAAATATTGAGCCATTGACTTTAGACTTCAGACCAGGTTTGAGTTGGTCTATGGCGCAGTCTATTTTCAGTTCCTTAAAATAGCAACGCGCCAACAATGCGCCTGAACACACCTCTTTTTCAGACCAGCACGCCCATGAGCGCACAAATGGGCGCAAATGTATTTCCAATTTAAACAACACTTGCACCTTGCACCTGTGTCCAATTGCTATTTCAGCTCAGTTTTAAAGATGTTAATAATTTGGCTGCTAAATAAAAACGTGTTGACATACTAACATTGTGTGCAGAGACACAATAAAGTGATCAATAATACAACTATTTTATGTAAATCTAAGTGATATGTACTTAAATATTTCACGTCTCGCTAACACGTGCCCCCAGGTACATGTATGCCATGAGACCAAGTAGGTTTTTGACATTCGCATAACTGTATATTACATTACAGAAAGTTTGGGGTCAGTTTTTATCTTAACATGGATGCATTAAATTAATCAAAATGACAGTAAAGAATTTGTTTATAATGCTACAAACGATTTCTGTTTCAAATAAATGCAGAAATCATTTCAATTTCAAATATTGCTGAATCTTTCAACATAGATGATAATAATGATAATGGTTTCTGAAGGATCATATATGCCGAAAATTCAGCTTTGCATCACATTAATATATTACATTTAAAAATATATTAAAATAGAAAACATTTACCTTGTTACATGTACCTACTATAGTAATAACAGTGAATTATGCATAATTACATGCAACTAACCCTAAACCAAACACTAATTCTCTAAAGTGCCTGTTGTTAATTAATATTACTCCATACATAAATGTATAATTACACTGTAAGATGGAGATAAAATAACAAAAAAGCAATAATAATAAAATAATAATAAAAATAAGCCATAAAAATAACAGTTTTCTCTCTGAATATATTTTAAAGGTGCCATATAATTAATTGATACAGTATTTTAAATTGTTCTCTGATATCTACATAGAATGTATGTGGCTTAGGTAAGGGCAAAAAATCTCCAGAAACGATTTTACATGTCCATTTACAACCCTAGAATTTCTCCGTAGAATGAAACTGTCTGTTATTGGCTTATTTGGCAGGGTCACGAATAATAATGAGCTCTGTTCTGATTGGCTGTTTCACAGCGCTCCTTAATGTTGAGCTGTGCTCTGATTGGCTGTTTCACAGCGCTCCTTAATGTTGAGCTCTGCTCTGATTGGCTGTTTCACAGCGCTCCTTAATGTAGAGCTCTGCTCTGATTGGCTGTTTCACAGCGCTCCTTAATGTTGAGCTCTGCTCTGATTGGCTGTTTCACAGCGCTCCTTAATGTTGAGCTCTGCTCTGATTGGCTGTTTCACAGCGCTCCTTAATGTTGAGCTCTGCTCTGATTGGCTGTTTCACAGTGCCACTCATCCGCAAGAAGGGAACACAGGGAGGAAAATATATATTTAAATACTTTCTCTCGCAGTTATATCATCGGGTAATTATACTGTATATAAAACACGGGCATCAGGGAGCCGTTATTAATACGCGAGGCATTGAACGCTTTTGAACGATCAGTCGATCGCGTTATAGTTTCACTTTCAAGAGACGCGATGCACAAACTCTGTAACAGACATTTACCACACATTTCAGAAGATCAGACGCTGGTCAGTGGTGCTCAGGATCTGTAAATCATTCACCATCAGCCTCATCTCTCCTTACTCTGTTTATGTGGTAAGAGAAATCTTATGTACTCTAACAGGCTACAGCTAGCAGGAGCTAAGCATGTTCCTTTAGTGGCTTGCGTTATTTTATTAGAATGCGTTATTTGCTTTCCGTGCCTTTCTGAATAAAGACACCAACCCTTCCCTGCACATCACGTCCCCTGCACAGCCTGGAACATTACATTTATTTCCATGATCTGCCATTTTCGCTGTTATCCGCGCTTGTTTATTTACAACACCTGCAGTATTTCTGATGGTTCTGCTGGCGCTTGTCTAAAATAAGGGCGGGTTTATGGGATGTTGGGGCATAGTGATCCCGACTGTTGCGTCACAGTCGGTGTTATGTTCTGATTCGGCTGTTTTTCAGTGCTCTTTTTAATCACGAGATTTACATAAGAAGGAGGAAACTATGGTGTCTGAGGCTCACTGTAGGTCATTTCCATGTACAGAACTGTTATTATTTAACTATGCCAAGGTAAAGACAGTTTTTCATTCTATGGCACCTTTAAAATGTAATTTTCAGTATCAGTCTTCAGTGTCACACGATCCTTCAGAAATCATTCTAATATGATGATTTGCTGCTGAAGTAACATTTATTATTATCTATTTTGTAGTTGTATATAGTTCTGCTGCTGAATACTTTTGTGGAAAGCATAATTTTTTGTGGATTCACTGATCAAAAGTTCAAAGAGCATTTACATAGTATATAATACTTTTACTTTACATATTTTCATTTTCATTCACAAATATTTGTTTGAGATTTGTTTACAGTACCACGGTGGACCCTGCAGAGGTTACGGGCCCCTGCTGAAGCCCCTGATTTAGAGTAATATCCTGTGGGGGAATGGCAATCACAAGTAGGTTAGCTGATGTCTCTCAATGGCCTGCAGGGAAATCATTTGCTCTGTGCTGTAAACAATCTCTGGACAACACAATGTCACGCTATGTGATGTGTACTCATTAGTACTCACCAATGCTCAGTATAATTATTTAACATGGCCATACGATTCTCTGACACACTGCAACATCTCATTACAATACAACAAGCTTCTGGGGTTGCCAAGTCTTTAATCTGCTTTAATTACTTTGATTTGTTCTTTGACACAATTGATTTTGCAATTACGTAAGGATTACACAATAACACAAGAAACAGACAGTCCATCATGTAACACCAAGCAATCAAACAGAAAGATAGCTCAAATGGCCATTTAAGATGAATGCATTAGATGCTGTTTACATAAACATCAGATGATTTCACAAACACATCCCAATTAAAATCTGCTGCTATTATTTGATTGGGTGTGCACAGATGGATGGGTTATTATTTAATTATTCACCTCAAGAGGGCAAAAAACAACGCTTTCCACTATATGTTTTATTAATGTTAGTGTACAGTTGCTGTTTGGTATTTTTTGGGGGGGAATCAATATCTAACATTCTAAAAAAATGTTTAGAACTATTCCAGAATGTTTTGGGAACTGATATTTGTCCGTTGTGTTAGCATTGATCGTGACTGACTTGGTCCTTTAGGTTTAAAAAAAACAAATTTTATTATATATTTTTTTTTTTAGAATGATTTGGGAGGCAAAATGTATTAGTTCTGTTTGCATCAATCATGCCTTAAAACATATACAACAAGGATATATGAGCTGTTTCCTTAACATACACGAATCCCATTTAGTTTTTTAGTTTTAACCATCTAAGATTGTTCTTTTTATGTTTTTATGTCTTTTTATTCTAAAATTCGAATGTTCTTTTCAGTGTCACAAAAAGGGCACGTTATTTTGTTATTTTTTTCAAGAACCATAAAGAAACATTCTCAGAGCATTTTCAGTACTAAAATTTGTTAGTGGTGTTTTCATTGATCTTGCCTATGAAAAATACAACAAAGGCATATGAGCTATTACCCCAATGTATGGTTCCCAATTGGTTATTTTTTGAGGTGGAACCAATATCTAATAGTCCAAGAATGTTCAATTTAGGTTTTATTAATGAAACAATACTCTACCATCTTTACACCGTTCCAGGACCCAAAATATGTTAGAGTTATGTATCGCTCGTGTTTGAGGAAAGTACAACAAGGGCACATGAGCTGTTCT
>CM049875.1:28910837-28933337 GCA_027474115.1 Schizopygopsis malacanthus | reverse complement strand
TTTAAGTGATGTCATGCTGTTTCTGTTTTCCATGAAACCAGGACTGAAGTTTTCGAGAATAAAAAGGGATGCAAAAGCTTCATAAAAATTTTCTAAAACAGGTCAACATGACTAATACTAATTTAAATAATAATGTATTATTTTGTTTCAAAGTAATACAGGCCAAAAAACAAAACAACGACTTAAAATCAGAGACCAAAATTGCTTATATGAATGAGAATATATAGAGAATACACAAATAAGGTTTATTTTTCTGATTCAATTGACAAGTTTTGTGTTATTATGTAGGCTACAGAAGTTTAGTGACACGAAGCTTAAACAAGAACAATTTTTCTTGCCAAAATTTCCAAATGTATTTTATTTGTCTTATTTGCCAAAATTTTCAAAAGTTAACTATTTACATTTATGGCTCAATTATAATTCCGAATTATTATCAACAACAATTCTGAAGAAATTAACAGGAGACCACTTGCTGAATTGAGATTCTCAAGACCTCCAGATAAATTAGTAAACATCTGAGACGTTGAAGGTGATCACCGGTCTTCAGATCACACAGACATGCTTTCTCAAACCCATCATATTCAAGCTGCAGTGATTTCTGTTACGCTGCACACACTCCTACAATATCTGCCACCTCCAGACACACAAAAAAGATTAGCCTCCTGTCTTGAATGTAGCATCTTTACTCTCTGCAGTGGCATCCTGTGCTGCAGCAAACATGGGAAGTAAACCAGATGTAAATTCAAATCTGTCATTGTGCTGTCACTCACATACATTATAATTCAATGTGAACATGTCTTTGAAACAGACCTTATATAGTTACACTCAGGTCTGTATCTCTCCGCTCTGTAAGTAGTTTGGCACTTGTATTGCTGACATCAACAGAAGCCATTGCTATGATTTACTGTATGCATAATTTATAGTCACACTGCTCAAAAAGAGTGCAATTTTAAACATAAACAGTGACGCTATTCATATAGAGTTACTGAAAAAGACAAAAAAACGAAAAATTCAAGTGTTTTTTAATTTATATAATCAAATAGATATTGTTTGAAAGTGCTGAAACAAGATCACAAAGGTTTATCAAAAACATCCCTTATACAAGTGATTATATGTGGAGTCAGTTTCACCTCTGAAGAAACAAAACAGGAAGATTTTAAACAGTGGATAAAATGATAACCTTACAATTCTTTATAAACTATTAATGACAACAGAAGCAGTGTCAAACTGTCAATCATTAAACCCGAAAAGCAATGCATTTACTATATAGCCTACAATGTATTCAATTACATAACAATCATGTCATAGTGTTTCATAAGATTTGATGTGGAATTATGTCAGTTGTAAGAAAATGTTCCTGGAATTTCATGAATCATATGCCGTTGCAATAAAAAGTATAACTATAATAAGTATTCTATAATCACTGAAAGGCTGATTAAGATTATATTCTGCATGAATGTAAAACTTTTCTTCCTGTTTCTACAGACCCCCGTGGAACCGATGTAACGAACAGAACAGCAGGACGATGTTTGCTTTGGTAATGTGCTGTAAACAGTTTAAGAAGGTTAAAGCTTAACAGGTCCAATCCGTAACTGACATTAGTGGCATTGCAAGAACATGGTTACAGTGCTTCTGTTTGCAAACACAATTCATTATGCATCTAATGATCATTCATTATGCATCTTAACTGACAGGCCTATATATCAAGTGCAAATGATGATCATTCATAATTTCATCAGGATAATTAAGTACTAACAATTTATGCTGCTAAAAAAGGACAGAAAAAATGCTACCTTTGTATATTATTACATTCTAAATCTTAATGATGGTTTAATTGGCTTGCATAAAGGATTTCTAATTGATCCTAAAATGAGTTATTTGAGCATGAATCTCACAAAAACAGTGTACTGTATGAGTATATGTAAAATTAGAAGCCTACTTTTAGGACTTTTCCCGAATTATTGTGAACCTCTTGTGTAATACGGCAAATTAAAACAAATGCTTGCTTTTAATAAATCAAATAAATCATTTTTGCATTGCGTTGAAAAAACACATCTGTTGATGAGAGGGTGGGGAAGATATCTTAATTTTAAACTTAATACAAAAAAATCCGAAATGTTCCAAAAATAGGCTTAATTTTAAGCAAATCATAATTGATTGTTTTTTGCTTTTGATTTGAGTAAATATGACCCAAACTGTACTTTACAGGTTTTGTGAGATTTACTCTTTTTGTTTAAATGCAACTTCATAATTACCATTTTAAGCAAATGATTGTATACACAGAGCCATGCATATGTAATGCAAATGAAAAGGCAGAAGCAGAGCACCAAAGCAGCCATAACCCGAGAGTAAAATAAAAAACAATGGACACAGTCTCTGTCAAGGCCTGGGTTAATCAGCATTGCCAAGGAAAACTAGTTTCGTAGTTTATACTCTTCTTCCGGATAGGTTTTACCACTGTTCCCAGCTAAAGTCATCTCCACCTCCGAATAGCAGGAAGAAACCCAGAATGGTCAGAAAAATGACACAATTGCCTGCCATTACCAGGCCACAGGCGCCCCACTGGATCTGCAGAGGAAGACAGACATTCGTCTCATTCATGGTTGGCCGTTTTAGAAAGCATATTCTGTCTGTATATGCTTTTAAGTCATTTTGAGGACACTGTGTGTGAGCACTAAATGCAATCTGAACAAACATATAATGAAGAGTGAAGGTCTTTCCTCTTGTACAAAACAGAATTCTGTTATAACCTCTAAGCTATTATTATATGAGCTATATGGGTCATATTTTACCTGGAAGACAGACTATTTTCAAAAACCAGCAAGGTATCTGCATTTTATTCAACCCTAATTTTCATCATTCGAATGCAATAAAATCCACATTCTCATCAGTTATTATATTTAAAAAAAACTAAAACTTAAAGCACAACTAAAACTATCACGACTTGAAATAAAATGCATGACAAAACATTTTAATTTAGCGAGTTGCCAAGGCAACATTTCTTATTTTATTTTGGTTTAAATTAATGTACTTAGATAACTACAACTAAAACTAAACGTATAAAACTATATAGACATATATTAAAATATATCTTAAAAATGCACGTATTATAAAAACATTGAAAAAACAAAAACACAACAAAATGACTAAAATGAAATTCAAAATAAAAGCAGAAAATATTAAAATAAAATAACTGATTTAAAGTTTTAATAAACTTGCGATATTAATAAATTAACTATAAAAGCATCTCTAAATAGAATAAAAAGTAGGAAAAATTACAAATTTATAAATTAAATACAACATATATAAATAAGATATCTTTCATTCTTTCTTTCTTTTTAGATTAAACGTGACTTGGACATGTTTTTATAATACGTTAAAATTATACGTTTTATTATACACGTCGTTAGTCAACAATGAATATTCGGTCATCATTACCCACCATCCACTTGTTCCGTACCTGTTTGTGTTGGTCTCCTCTATTGAACCAAAAAGAAGATTTTTGAATAACATTGGTATCCAAATAGTTGATGGCAGCCATTGACTTACTTTTTTCAATACTATGTAAGTCAGTGGCTACCGTCAAATGCTTGGTTACCAACATCCTTAAAAATGAATGTATTTTGTGTTCAACAGAAGAAAGAAACTCATACAGAAAAACTTGAGGGTGAGTAAAATATGACATGAACTATTCACTTTTTGACATACAGATAAAACCGACGCAGGACATACAGGCCTACAGCGTATTCTGTACTCACCACAGATTTCCGTGCAAGGACAACAGGTAGCCCATATGCTGACACCACAATTCCAGCGGTTAAAAAGTATGCAAGCTCCCTGCATGCATTGCTTGACTCAGTGTCGTCCGCATGCCTCCTGGCTATTAAATTTGGGATAGGTGACATGATGTAGAACATCAGGACAAACATTGGCCAGTACACTCTGAGGAAGGAAGCACATAGAGCTTATCATATCTTGAATTACTGCACTTCAGATTTTTACAGATGACAAAAGCATAGAGCTACCCAAAGTGTTCCAGTGCACATCCCAAAAGGAGAAAAGTCAGTCCAAGTGCACCACTGAAGGATAACGCAACAAGAGCTGAAAAGCAATAGTTCAGATTAGTCAAGGCCAAGGATTGAACACTGACTGAAGCATTGTTTGTATGTCCTCTCGCGGCCATGGCTCGCAACTGCAGACGTGGCGTACTTACTGACGAAACTGCATTTAAATAAATTCCGTGATTTGCCCTGTTTAATATCATTTCTAAATTTGATTATCATTGGTTAAATGCTGATTATGACCGAAAAAAAGACTGCAGCACAACAGTATAACAAAAGTAAACCGAAGTAAAACTTAAACCGTAACGTTAGTTGACAACGTAATATTATTTACCATCGCTACATGATACTTAATAGACTAGAACTAACACATTTGGAGTTATATACGTGTACCTTTTACGTAGCAGTCTGTAACGTTAACGTTAGTTATGAAAACAAAGTATACAAGGCTTTTAGGTTAATCTCGACAGCATATGCGCTCGTAAAAGCATCGGCGTGGATTTAAAAATGTTATAGTGTTATAAAGTACTGATCCGAACAAGAACTACCGTTTAGTTTTACCTTTTATTCCTGCCATCATCCACAAACGCCTTTTGTTTTTGTCTTTGTGCTAAATATTACTGGACTGACTTCCTATTTCCTCAAACTACTCCCTTAAAGGAACAGTCTTACAAAAACCTTTAGAATCTACTGATCTTATCATTTGTCTTTTTTTCCTTTTCTTCTTTTTGTTTCTTGATAAAAAATATTGTATGTTCTTTGAATAATAATAAAAAAATAATTTACTGATCTGAAGCTATCTAGTATAACAAACAAATAATTGTTTTTATTATTATTATTAGTAACCTAGTAGTAGTAATAGTAGTAGTACTAGTATTTACGTAGATTCAGTCTCTATCTGTAACTAGTTATTAGTTATATTATTATTAGTCAACAAAATGACAAGATCCGAGAATAGAAAATGTCACATTGTGGACATTTGAACGTGTATACATTATTTAGTAAGACCGTTTCACGCACGCACGCACGCACGCACGCGCACACACACACACACACACACACACACACACACACACACACACAACAAACAGTTTTTCGCTGGAAAATTACGCAGAGACTTTCTAAGAAGTTTGTATTATGAGTGACAGAAACTCCACCGAATTAAGGGTTAAATTAAAGTGACGTCACGTCAAGCAGCCAATCAGAGTCAGTGTGTGGGCACGTAATTTATCCGAAACTCGTCAGTTTCCTCGGAAGTGTCTCGTCCAGATGATCATTCGACGGTAAGGTAAAATTCGTTTCCATGATTTCTATCTTTAATAAGTTCATTCGACGTCGCTGTAAGAATCCAAACACACTAATGACAGTCAGTAATTGGAGAGAAGTGTGTTAGTCGTGAATTGAGCTCTTCTGCGAACTTTCATTTTCTATTAAACTGTCTGTAAAGACTCCAGGTGTTCGTCAAAGGACGTGCTTTAATATATCTCAAAGAGGGAAATGTTCTTCTATACCATATATGATGACAGAATTGTATTTTACTATACGTTCCTTAGGACATTGTTGGAATGGAATTTTGCCAGGACCTCATTAATAAAGCGCTGAAAAAGAAGAAGTAACGTTAAGTTAGTCATGGCCTCAGCGATATTACAGGGGCTCGAGATACATTTTTACCTGCCAGAGACACACCAGATCATTCATCTCTCTGGAAGTTTCACAGCAGAGGAGCTGTGTGTCGAAGCTGCCAAGAAGTTGGGTAGGTTTTTCAGCTATTCCACAAAATAAACACCATAATCATCACAGATTAGTAATGTCTCAGTCTCGCTATTACAGGCATATCTCCAATGTGCAGCAGTTTGTTCGCCCTTTATGATGATATTAGCAAGATCTGGTATACGCCCAATCACTCATTCACTATTGACGAGACTACAACATTGAAGCTTTACTATCGCATGAGGTATTTCCTGTACTGTCTTTTCTCTTTTAGCTTCTCTTCCCTGTTTTGTGTGATATTTTAAATTATGTTATAATGACATTTGTGGTGCAGATTCTATTTTACAAACTGGCATGGGACATCTCCTCTCAAGACATCTCCTCCAGTGTCCAGGCACAGTCTCAAGCGAGGGACGGGGTCCACAGGAATGGCTGTTCTGGATATAATTTCACTAACGTACCTCTACGCACAGGTACGGTGACAAAAACATTGCCTGCTTGAAGGACGTGCTGTTCAAGAAAGTTGTGGCTGCTCATTTGTGTGTGTTTTTGTGTTTTGCAGAGTCAGTGTGACTTTCATGGTGGTCTGGCACCGCTGCGTAGCGCTCGTGATCAGAATGACGTCCAGCAGATAGAAAATGAGTGTTTGGGTATGGCGGTGATGGCCATCTCCCATGATGCCATTGAAAAAAATATTTCTGTCTGTGAATTTGAGTAAGAGTATTTTTTTATTTTATTTGCTTTGTATTGTATTTTAGACTTTTTTTTGATTTAAACTTTTATTTTTCATGAGACTATAGCAGGAATTTTTTTAATATAATTTTTATTATATAATTTTTTTATAATTTTTTCTTTGTATGAACAGTAAACAAATTGTTTTGCGGGCGAGTTTTGATTCTCAAGCTGCTGCCAATGGAAAACAGTTTTTGTTATTTTTGTTAATACTTTTTGTTTTGTGTTTATATAATGTTATGTGACCCTGGACCACAAAATCCAGTCATAAGGGTCAATTTGTTTTAGAAATTTGACAATATTTGTTCGAGATACAACTATTTGAAAATCTGCAATCTGAGGGTGCAAAAAAAATCGAAGTACTGACAATCGCCTTTAAAGTTGTCCAAATGAAGTTCTTATTAATGCTTATTATTACTAATCAAACGTTTAGTTTTTATATATTTGCAGTAGGACATTTACTAAATATCTTCATGGAACATGATATTTACTTAATGTCCCAATGATTTTTGCCATAAAAGAAAAATCTACAATTTTGACCCAATGTATTTTTGTCTATTCCTATAAATATACCCCAGCTACTTAAGACTGTTTTTGTGCTCCAGGGTCACATATGTATCTATATATGTATATTTTTACATACTGTACATATAAAATTACCCTAAAAGATAATTAAATAAGTAAAGAAAAAATACAAAATAAAACCTGAAAAAAGGAAACACTGATAAAAAAGTAAAAGTTATTTATATTCCCAACATTAATTTTAAAACCATTATTAAAAAAAATAAAAAATTACATGAACTGCTCTTATTTTGATATACAGTACGTGATCATGCAGACAGTATTGATAGAAATGTGTATCCTTATGATAGAAGGATGTTTGATTTCTGATCACGTTTTACATAAAGATTCATTAAATTGTGCCGTTGTCACTGAGATGTAGTTTACAGGTGTGGTGTAAGATTGTTTTCCTTCAGTAATCTCTGATTTCCTCCCCTGTGTTATCTGAGAAACAAATCATGAGTAATTGTAGAACTATTAAACTCCCTGTAATTTTAACTTTTTCACTTTATCATTGTCAGGTACAGGAATTACATCCCCAAGGTCCTGTACAAGTCCATACGTCACAGGAACATTCTCACACGTCTGCGCATCAATAACGTCTTTAAAGTGTTCCTTGAGGAATTCACCAAGAACACTGTGCAAGGCAACATGATCAATACCCATGACCTGAAGGTCAAATATATGTCCACTTTAGAGACTCTAACGAAAGACTTTGGCCAGGAGGTGTTTGAACCCTCTTCCCTCATCATGCATGAGAATGAGCAAATTATCACAGACTCCAGCAGCGCTGCCGGTGTTAATTACAAGATCCGGGTGTCTGGCACCTCTGGCATTCATTGGTGTAAAGTCCCCATCGAGGTAAGAAGGCAGTAGTAAAAATAATACCCATAGTACTAATAGTGCTTTATGAGTTACACTGCCATTCAAAAGTTCAACGTGTTTTTGAAAGAAGCTTCTTTGTTCAAAAAGGCTGCATTTATTTGATAAAAATACAGTAAAAAGTAATATTTTTATAATATTACAATATATAAATTAAGTGATCTATTTAAATATATATATATATATATATATATATATATTAGAGGTGGGCATAGATTAATTTTTTTAATCTAGATTAATCTAGATTAATTTTGGAATTAATCTAGATTAATCTAGATTAAAATGGCTCATTTGAATTCTACCGAAGGCATTCAGAATATGTGTGCTACCCAAATAATGACTAAAAGTATGTCTTTGAGAACGGGTTTCTCAAGCCAGGTGGCGCATTAGACCAGGGGCTCATCTCCTGTTTCCAAAATGCATCACAAACTTTAATCTCTTCCCGTCCCAATCCCACGAAAAAACTGGGGGAAAATCCCGTTCCACTCCCGGAAGAATGACTCCCATTCCCTCCCACTCCCGTGTTGTTGTTTTTTATTATTTTTTTGCCGATAACTGTCAATTACAGTAAAAATATAGTACAGATCACAGCGTGCCCACCTTATTAGTTGAATAAAAACCCAAAATGTCGTTTTTTGTTATTATATTGAACTGAAAGCCATCTTATTATGCACAGTGTTGCACAGATTAAATTTCATGTAAATCATCTATGCTAACACACACGTCTTCTATGTTTTTTTTTTGACATTTCACTCTCTATAGATATATTTTTCTATGTACTGTATTTTTAGATATATTCGAGTTTCGAAGTTTCTCGCTCAAGTTCACATGAGACCTAAAGCACATCCTGTTTGCTTAAAAGCGCAACGTTTCGTTGTTATTCTGAGTGCACACAAATAAACGTAGAGTCTTTACAGATTCGAAAGATGTATTAGGCTACTTTTATCTGTATGACCAAGAATGACGGCGATTTTAAGAGCAAGTGAGCGCACCGGAGCCTGTCCTGCAGCAAACGCGCTTCCACACAAACACTTCAATAGCGCACATTTCTCTAGGTTAACATCATATTGAGCCGCCATGTAAAGTTGCTACTACATACATCTTTCAGATGAAAAGCCATATTTGAGGTTGATGAATGATAGGTGAGCGTTTGGATGTCCTGCCCGAGTATATTACCACATAGACCAGCCGTTAACAATCTGTCCATCACGGACTGCGAGCCTCTAGTTCGAAGACTCGTTCTCGCCCCCTACAGTGCAATTCGGCTAGGTATACATCCGCGCTAAAATATCAGGGTGAAAGTCATCATAGCTTGCGTAGTATAGACCCAGCTCCCAACCCAACTTTGAGAATAGATTAACGGCGATATTTTTTTTATCGCCGATAAGAGTCTCACGTTAACGCAGCACGTTAACGCCGATAACGGCCCACCACTAATATATATATATATATATATACAGTGGGGGGAAATTATTTGATCCCCTGCTGATTTTGTACGTTTGCCCACTGACAAAGAAATGATCAGTCTACAATTATAATGGTAGGTTTATTTGAACAGTGAGAGACAGAATAACAACAAAAAGTTATAAATTGATTTGCATTTTAATGAGTGAAAACTACTATTTGACCCCTTCGCAAAACATGACTTAGTGCTTGGTGGCAAAACCCTTGTTGGCAATCACAGAGGTCAGACGTTTCTTGTAGTTGGCCACCAGGTTTGCACGCATCTCAGGAGGGATTTTGTCCCACTCTTTGCAGATTCTCTCCAAGTCATTAATGTTTTCGAGGCTGACGTTTGGAAACTCGACTCTTCAGCTCTCTCCACAGATTTTCTATGGGATTCAGGTCTGGAGACTGGCTAGGCCACTCCAGGACCTTGATGTGCTTCTTCTTGAGCCACTCCTTTGTTGCCTTGGCCGTGTGTTTTGGGTCATTGTCATGCTGGAATACCCTTCCACGACCCAAATTATCAATGCCCTGGCTAGCTTCATGCCCTGGTCCTGACGGGACATGGCCCGTCCATCATCCCTTTGATGCGGTGTAGTTGTCCTTTCCCCCTAGCAGAACCCCCCCCCCCCCCCCCCCCCCCCCCCCCAAAGTATAATGTTTCCACCTCCATGTTTTACGGTGGGGATGGTGTTCTTGGGGTCATAGGCAGCATTCCTCCTCCAAACACGGCGAGTTGAGTTGATGCCAAAAAGCTGGATTTGGGTCTCATCTGACCACAACTCTTTCACCCAGTTGTCCTCTGAATCACTGGTCAACTTCAAACGGGCCTGTTCTTGAGCAGGGGGACATTGCGGGCTCTGCAGGATTTCAGTCCTTCACGACGTAGTGTGTTAGCAATTGTTTTCTCGGTGACTATGGTCCCAGCTGCCTTGAGATCATTGACAAGATCCTCCCGTGTAGTTCTGGGCTGATTCCTCACCGTTCTCATGATCACTGAAGCTCCACGAGGTGAGATCTTGCATGGAGCACCAGACCGAGGGAGATTGACAGTTATTTTGTGTTTCTTCCTTTTGCGAATAATCGCATCAACTGTTGTCACTTTCTCACCAAGCTGCTTGGCGATGGTCTTGTAGCCTATTCCAGTCTTGTGTAGATCTACAATCTTGTCCCTGACATCCTTGGACAGCTCTTTGGTCTTGGCCATGGTAGAGAGTTTGGAATCTGATTGAGTGATTGCTTCTGTGGACAGGTGTCTTTTATACAGGTAACAAACTGAGATTCTCTTAAAGGGAGTGCTCCTAATATCAGCTCCTTACCTGAATAAAAGACACCTGGGTGCAAGAAATCTTTCTGATTGATAGGGGATCAAATACTTAGTTCATTCATTAAAATGCAAATAAATGTATAACTCTTTTTAAATGCATTTTCCCGGATTTTTTAGTTGTTATTTTGTCTCTCATTGTTCAAATAAACCTACCATTAAAATTATAGACTGATCATTTATTTTCTCTGCTTAATATTTTTGAAAACTGAAATCTTTTTCAGAATTCTTTGATAAACAGAAAGTTTAAAAAAAGAATAGCATTTATTTTAAATATAAATCTTTAGTTTTTTTGTAAATCACTATCACTTTTGATTAATTGAATGCGTCCTTTATGTATGAAATTATTAATCTTTAAAAGAAACAAACAAATAAACTTGACCCCAAACTTCTGAACGGTAGTGTACATCCTGAGGTTTCACACTTCAGTTTAGAGTTCAATAGTTCTATTTGTTTCTAATTCTACAGTTTTTTATGTCACATATTTTTTTTAAGGCCAGTTCAGATCCGTGGATCAATCAGGAGAAACGTAAATCAAAGAGAGACAGTAAGAAACTGAGTAAAGTAGCATCACATGATGCAGGAGAGGACAGATGGACACTCTTTTCAGACTTTAATGAGATAACGCATCTTCTCATCAAATACTCTGTGGTGACAGTCCACAAACAGGACAACAAAAACATGGTGAGGCTTACCGTGAGATCTGTGATCACTTTGGTTCATTTTGGGAAAATCAGAACTTTTCTTAAACCCAGTTTTGCATTTGTGATCTTCTTCAGGAGCTGAAGCTGGCATCCCATGAGGAGGCGCTGTCCTTTACCAGTCTGGTAGATGGATACTTTAGGCTCACAGTAGATGCGCATCATTTCCTCTGCAGGGATGTGGCTCCCGTCTCACTGGAAAGGAACCTACGAGAGGGCTGCCATGGTCCAATCAAGTTAGTACATGTGCTCATCAAGCTTAAATTATTAGTTTCTCCAGAAATTAAAATGAACTCATATCGTTCCAAACCTACACGACTGTCTTTCTTCTGTGGAAAACAAAAGGAGATGTTTGAATAAATATTCATGCTGGGCATGGCTACATAAACGGCTAAGACTAGTCTTACAAATTTAAGACAAGAACTTAATTGAAGTCAGCTACATAAAAATGTAGCTTGATCTAATTTGATACTGAATAGAGAGGCTAAATTCATAGGTTCCACGTGACGCCACAGTGTTTTATCGCCGCCATGTTTGTGTCCGAGGGACCTGTCAGTCTATGGTCACAGCAGCCACAACTACCAGAGGAAGATAAACAAAACACTCCCAGAAGGTTATACTATGCCCAGAATATGTTGTGCTGTAACCACAATCGTCAGAAAAACCCCGAACTACAATTGTATTTAATCTCGAAGAGATTAGATCGGTGGAATAAATTGCAGAGGATTCTTCAAGCTCTTAAAGCCTTCATCGAGCGGCTACTTTCGCAATTCAAACAGTAATTTGACTGATTTATTATAAATTGTGCTAATATTAGCTAATACAATTCAGATTGTGTAGTAAGCTAATAACGTTATCTATCTTGTTACACTATCATTGACTCAAAAGTGCTTTGAGCTGATGTCAGTTTTAAATTTACAATCAGGATATTACATGGTCTAACTTTTACACTTTCTATCCTAAAAATACAATCAAGTCCAGGGATCAATGTGGGAGATGGTAGTAAAAGGTCATTTATTATTTCGATATATTTATATTATCTATATTATCTCAAAGAGATGTGCTGTGCTCGTTGTCACATCGGACACAAATATGGCGGCGAGCACAGCGGAAGTGACGTCTTTGGAACCCATGCATAATAAATTCTAGTCATACTAGTTCATAAGACACAGTCTTGACACAATGGCAGTGTTCATACAACTGCTCATTTCTATTCAACAATGGCCAGCAGTAAGCAGTGGTTATCAAGCAATGTCTTCTGAATCAGTACAATACCTTAAAAGAGCAACAGACCAAAATATGATTTAATCTTTCCCACCTCTGTAGCTTTGAAATGTCTTTTGTGCTTCTGCATATGCAATTTTGAAAGTGCTTAGGTTGCATTATATAATGCCATTGTATATTGTTTGTTGTCCCACAGTACAGTATATAAGCTTATTTTATTCACTGTAACAGCCAATATTGGTTTTAAATCAGACAACATGGAATTATCGACTCAAAATGTAATTCACTTATCCCCCCCCCCCCATATTGATTACTTTTGCCATCATTTAGTGCTAACTTATCTCTCGAATATGCAAATGGTAATGAGATTTGTAAGATATGGCAGAAAGTCATACAGATTTGGAACGATGTGAGGGTAAATGACAACCTAATTTTAAGTATGCTATTTATATTATTTATACACTACTGTTCAAAAGTGCCGGGTCAGTAAGATTTCAACATTTTATTTATAGAAATCAATACCTTTAAGTGACAGTAAAGACATTTATGATGTTAAAAAAGGTTTTTCGATTTCAAATAAATTCAGTTTTTTAACTTACTATTCATCAAATCTGAAAATAATATGTATCCCAGGTTTCCACAAAAATGTTAAGCAGCACAACTGTTTTCAACATTGATAATAATAAGAAATGTTTCTAGAGCAGCAAATCATAATATCAGAATGATTTCTGAAGATCATGTGACATTGAAGACTGGAGTAATGATGCTGAATATTCTTAGCCATCACTGGAATAAATTACATTTTTCAATATATTACAAAAGAAAACAATTATTTTAAATTGTAATAATATTTCACAACATTACTGTTTTTACTGCATAAATGCAGCCTTGGTGAGTATAAAAGACTTTTCTGTGGTAGTGTAATAATAATTCAACTTGACTTCATCCCTTAATTCATATAACTTTCTGTAGCCCTGTTTAATATGTTCTGCATGTTTTTCAGCATAAAAAGGGTCTAATAGACAATCATCAAATGACAGAGAAGAATGTCTTTGGACAGCTGATGTAATGGTTTCTCTTTTATACCCCTCAGTAATGAATATGCCATGCATAAACTGAAGCAGGAAGGTTATGAGGAGGGCATGTACCTGCTGCGCTGGAGCACTCACGACTTCGATCATGTTCTCCTGACTGTCATATGCAATGAGGTACTCGCTTCACTGTCAGTATGTCAAGCAAATGCAGAATAAACGTATATATATTAAATGTAAATATGTTTGTGTAAAATTAGGATATTGAAGATATTGCTATTGTTTCACACAAAGTAACACAAATCAAAACTGACATTTTTATTTAGCAGGATTGTCACGGCAGCATCACCAAAACCTTCAAGAACTTCCAGATTGAGGCGTGCGCACAGGGCTTCCTCCTGACTGGGACAGATATCGTTAAGCCCACTCTGAGAGAGCTCACGAACCACCTGTGTGGTCAGTTTCTCACAACAGACCACATCAGCTTAAGACTGGGGCGTGGCTGTCCACCCCAACCGAAAGGTACTGGAGCTTCACACCAACAGTGACATTTCAAATTCATTTCAGCTAGCGGTTTGTAATCATAATTTCATCATTAATTTTTACATAAATTCTAAAACTCATGACATGATTCTCGTGTGTTAAGAGCTGGGCCCCGGGGACAATGTTGCCTCTAATTTTTGTTCTTGCTGAGCATAACTTTTCTCTATTGGGCGGATATTTCAGCCACCTGAGCAAAAACAGTCTTTACACCAGACCTGTACAGCACGCACACAAAAAGTGTGTAACTTGTAACTTTAATGTGCTATTTATATTTGATTTGACCCTTGATGTAACTAAATGATGCACATTTTAGTTTACCTGAGAAAACATTTTTTACAGTACAATACACTGCCGTTCAAAGTTTGGGATCTTTTGGGAAAGGTTTCTTAGGCTCATCAAGGCTGTATCTATTTGATAAAAAATATACTGAGTATTATTTCACAAAATAATATTGTGAAATATTATTGCAATTTAAAATACAATTTTTCTATTTTAATTAACTCTAAAATATAATTGATGTGAAGCAAAGCTGCATTTTCAGTGTCACATGATCATTCAGAAATCATTCTTCAGAAAAATGTGTGCTGCTTAATATTTTTTGGGACCTGTGATATTTTTCAGGATTCTTTGAGAAATAAAAAGTTCAAAAGAACAGTGTTTATTCAAAATATACATTGTGTTACAATATACACTACTATTCAAAAGTTTGGGGTCAGTACATTTTTTTTTTCTTATTTGTTTATGTTTTTAATTAATACTTTTATTCACCAATGATGTGTTAAATTGATAAAAAAGTGATAGTAAAGACTTATATTGTTAGAAAATATTTATATTTTTAATTAATGCTATTCTTTTGAACTTTTTATTAGCCTAAGCAAAGAAGCAAATAATAAAGGTTCCAAAAAAATATTAAGCAGCACAACAGTTTCAACACTGATAATAAATCCGAATATTAGAATGATTTCTGAAGGATCATGTGACACTGAAGACTGGAGTAATAATGCTGAAAATACAGCTTTGCTTTACAGGAATACATTACATTTTAAAATAGAAATCCAATATTAGAAATAACAATAGAATTCACAATATTACTGGTTTTATTTTTCTGTGTATTTTAAATATGTAACTTTTTATGCAAGGGATGTTAGATTTATCGTGTACTAAAATCATCCTTATGTCTTAAAAGGTGGCAGAAAAATGAATAATCTATTTACTGCTTCACAGAGCAATCCAACCTTGTTATGATGACCAGAAAAGATTCAGCATTGCCACACTCCTTCAATAATGCAGTCATCCATAGGATCCTCAGAAATGACATTTCTCAGGTTGGACATCTAAAAACTGTTTGCTTATATGCATGATGTGAAGACGTCAAATCTGTTTCATAGGAAACAAGTGCATTTCTCTATAGTGAGAAATTATTATGCATCCTGCTGGAAGATCCAATCTAAACTGGGATCTGTGGTTTGGAATGAAGTCATTGGTTTCTTGCTGGTGTGAGCTGATCAAACACCCATTATGCTGCACTGCTAAAGTATCATTGTATTTTGTCTTGTATCCCAGAAAATAACTATCAACAACAGCACATTGACCAGGTTTAACCAGCTACTGTTTTCAAATATTTTTTAAATAGTATTTTTTTATGGAAGCCTGATTCTACCACAGAATAAAAAACAATAAAGATGTAATTATGACTTTTTATCTTGCAAATCTGAGTTTATATATCACAATGCTGACTTATGAGAAAAAACGGAGAACACTGCAAGAAAAAAAGGTCAGAATCGTGAGATCAAAACTTAGAATATAATCGCAGTCCTGAGGAAAAAAGTCAGAAAAATTTGATTGGTGACATAAAGAAAATTATTCCTTGGTAAACTGCGTGATGTGAGCACAGAATTCAGAGGAAAAAAGTTGAAATTGTGAAATATAAACTCCAAATTATGAAGTCGCAATTTTGTTTTTATATCTTTAATTACTGACTTTTTCATAATTGCGATTATATTCTAAATTATATCTCACAATTCTAACTTTCATGGAAGAAAAATCGAAGAAAACAGCGAGAAAGAAAGTCAGAATCGTGGGATATAAACTCATGGGACAAAAAAAATCATAATTAGAAGATAAAAAATCAAAAGGACGTCAAACACCTATGTCAACACTTTTATAAATGTTTTAGGAATCAGGGCTTGACAATAAGGACTGCCTGATGGCCAGTGTGAAAGATGTAAAGATATTCGGGCCACTGCTGTGTTGAGTCTGTCGACAAGAAAATGTTTTCATTTGCTTGTGTTTTTATGCCTTGCCAATTTAAATATAAATTTAAAGCGTTCAAGCATAAGAAGACACGTGATAGAACTAAACTCAGAATTTGCATGCTGTGGTCTGTGTGTACAAAGCACACATTGAGAGCTGTGTCTCTGACAGCACACACACTTCTTGCACTTAAAATATACAAATACACCGGGCCATTTAGATTATTCAAGTGTTTTTACAGCATTCAAGCGCAAGAAGATGCAAATAACAACTCCATACAGTGTGTTCTGTGCACATAGTACACACACAGAGCTGCGTCTCGTGCAATGTGCGAGCCCCTTATTTTCTTTCTGCATCTTTTTAAGCTTGAATGGACAAATACATACAAATGTTTGTCAAATACCCATCTTGTTGAGTATCCTCGAAAACAGTCGGTTATGTTTTAAAGGGGTCATATGATGTTTTTTTTAAAGATCATTATTTTGTGTGTTTGGTGTAACATAAAATGCTGACATGGTTTAATGTTCAAAAAACACATTACTTTTCAAATACTGTACATTGTTATAGTTCCTCTATGCCCCGCCTCTCTCAAACGCATTGTTTTATACAAAGCCCCTCATTCCGACAAACACAGTCTGCTCTGATTGGCCAACTTGCTCAGTGCATTGTGATTGGCTGAACACCAAAAGCATGTGTCGGAAATGTAACGCCCCTTACTATAATCACAAGCTTCAGCTTTCAAAGTAAATATAAAGACATTTAATAATGTCCTTATTTTTACCATGACTTCAAGCCCGAAAGGGGAACAAAGTCGCGTGACAGACACAGTGATGATGCTCGTATGTGTTTACAAACAAGCCGTGGTTAAGACAGCTGATTCCACTGTGATGTGACCCTCTCTCTCTCTCTCTCTCTCTCTCTCTCTCTCTCTCTCTCTCTCTCTCTCTCTCTCTCACACACACACACAAAACGCGTTACTCTACACTGCACATAAATCCATATTTGAACAGTCAATAGAAAATACTTAAATAAAAAAACATACTTACAGTCGCTGATTCAGAAGCGCCATATTGTCATAGAAAAGTAGGAATTAACCCCTTTATAGAAATAGCCTTTTTGCCAGCCTTGTACTATACTAGGTTCACAAAACGGTCGTCCATAAAATGTGTTGAACAAATTCGAACATTGGGTTGTGCTGTTCTGTTGTAAACAAATCTTAACCAATGATTCCTAATTGCATCTACTTTCGGAAGGCCAAATAAAGTGCTTTTGCTTTCGCCTAGAAACACACAGCGTCTCCCTGACATGGCTGCAACAACACTACTGTGGTTACTGAAACCACGCCTTCTTTCTTTGCGTGAACATTTGGGCGGCATTACGCAAATATTTCCACATTGTGACGTAGACATGTGGGGGTGTTTTAGCCCGGTCTGGATCAGCCTTCTCTTTTAGAGAGAATAAATCCCTTTGTGGGAGACTTTGAGCTTTGTAACTCTGCAGATCGTATACATGCACAAACAGCTACATAACACACTAAAGAAAATGAAAACAAGAAATCGCTTATGACCTCTTTAAGTGAACTTAAACAGCTGAGAAAAAAAAAATCTGATGTTTATCATCGTATTGGATCCATGCATTTTCTCTTAAAGTGACCAAGCCTATTTTATCAGCAGCTGCCGGTGTCCTTAATGTTAATCCAAAAAAAAATAGTGAGAGAAAATCACTCACTTTCGTAGCTTTAACAATGACTAATGTATGTTTCACTGATAAACATATTTGTGCTTGAACACCTACAAACCTAAACGTCTAAAGCATTGTTTAGTTTGTATCTTTATGTTCTATAACTTGCTTATAACTATATCAGTTGTCTTTAATAGCGTTTGATCCTTATATTTGTTAGACTAGCAGTTTTTGATGTGGTATTGAAATTGTAATTGAGAATTGTAAAACTGAAATGTTAAAACTTTGGTTTTAAGCTTATTAATTAGATTAGAAGATAACAGGGGTCAAAAACTAAAATAACAACAACTATTTTTTATTTGTCCTTGGAATAAATCTAGACAATTTTATTGAGATTAATGTTTAAAATGAAAAATGTATGTAAAATGTATTATTTGAAAACAATATTTGTTGTTTTATTAAGTGGTTTAATTGATGATTATATGTTTTTGCTAAAAAATACTAATTAAGAAAATGTCTTGAAGCTGGTTAGACCAGGTCCAAAATGGTCAAGCAGCTTAGATGGATATTACAGCTGGGTGATATATATAAATAATAATAATAATAAAATGATCTGGAGCCCAGAAATGGAAAGCTATGTATTGAAACTGTTGTTTATAAACAGGAGAAACACCTGGGCCAAGGCACCTGCACAAACATCTATTCTGGGAAGCTGAAGTTAAGCAATGAGGATGATGATGGTTCGTCAGGCCATGAGGAGGTGGATGTGGTTCTGAAGTTTCTGGCAGCAGGACACATCTCTGTAAGTGGCACTGACACCACATCTATTGATACAGTAGGTAGATACATCATAATTGCTTTCACAAATCCTGCTCTACTGCTCTTAGGCCTTCCTGGACACAGTCAGTGTAATGCAGCAGATTTCACATAAAAACATGGTTCTGATGTATGGCGTGTGCATGCACAGCATGGACAGTAAGTGTGCCCCGCTCCACCAGATAAAAGTGCAGCAGTATTTATTTGTCTTTGTAAAGTTAAAGGAATAGTTGACCTGTGACTGCAGATGATCTCATGTCTCATTGTTGTCCTGTCAGTCATTATGGTGGAGGAGTTTGTTCAGCACGGCCCTCTGGATCTGTTCATGAGGAACCATCGCTCTGAACTCACGCCCTCCTGGAAGTTCCAAGTTGCGGAGCAACTTTCCAGTGTCCTCAGTTATTTGGTACGATATTTAAGTTTGAACTTAACCTTGTTTCACCCTTGTTTACATTTTGTGAAATATTTACATTTTATGGGTCAGTGATTTTATGACTTGAAGGTGTAAACATCTTGAATATACATTGAACATAGATATTTAAGCACACGGTTAGGTCTGAATCAGTGTTATTTGAGTATTAATTAACCATAATAATATTTTAGTATTTAATAATATTTTTAATTAGCTTTTATGTTTATATTTTCAGTTCTTTGTTGTAGTCTTAGTTTGTTTTAGTAATTTTCTGTGATTTTAGTATTATATATTGCATATATTTTTGTTTAGCTTTCATTTATTTATTTATGTTTTTTAATTTTAGTTTACCATTTAAGGTGTACAAATAGTTAGCAACTTAATTTTTTAGTTATTCAATTATTTTTTAATAACGAATAAACAATAATGCAAGATTACGCCAAACTAAAAGCCTTTTAAAGGCACTGGACAGTTACAGAACCTAGAGATGTTTCTTAAAGTATAGCAAAAAAGTATCAAAATTACTTTATACATTTATATTTAGAGGTCAGTTCATCATAGAACAAGTGTTTTCTAATCATTGTCTTAATGAATTGCATTTTAATGAATTTTTCAATTACTGAATAACAGACAAAAGGGATGTTTACTTTAATTATTCTTGTTATTTATGTATAATTCACAACAATAACACATGGCAATTATCAAGTATCTATTTTCCAGGGGATAATTTGATATCATGCTTTACTCATAAAGTAAATATATGATTCAGGACACTTAAATGGTATGTTTGAGACTTACGGTCTTATTTTCTCTCTTTCAGGAGGATAAGAAGCTTGTCCATGGCTATGTCTGTGCCAAAAATGTCCTGTTGAAGCTGGATGGTCAGGAAGGACAAGGTGGTCCTTTCATTAAACTGAGTGATCCTGGACTGTCCATCGATGTGCTCAACCAAACGGGTAACATACAAGAGTGCAGTGACTATTTAATAACATCTGTTTAACATTTAATCAAACATATTAACAAATTAATAGGAAAACAGTTTAGCCCACCATAATGCATTGAAAATTTGTATACTATGTTTGTTATACCATGTTCCACTTGGACCCAAAGAATGGTGATTTTATAAAACAGTCATAACTTAAAATTATTTTATTTTTAGAACCAATCAACAACTTCTCATTAATGAGTGAATGTGATTTTTATTTTATTTTTTATGTTACCATGTTAATACTGTGTTATTACTGCATGTTTATAAAAAAAAAATTGAGAAATTCTTTTAAATTTCACATTACACGTGAAACTATGATTAATACTATAAATTATATTTAAATTAAAACTATTTCAGTATTCATGACAAATCATTGTGTCACAATCATAAGAACAACCAGTATTAACCCCAGTAGTATTAATGAATACATTTCTTTGAATTTAAATCATGATTGCTCAAAAACATTTATGAAACTTAAATTATTTTCTAAGAAAACAGCATAAAAACAGCAAATATGACTCTCAAATGTTTCCAGACAAAATTAATTAATTTTACTTGCATAAACTTTCACTTTCAGATGAAAAAAGTGACACATTTTGCATGCTGCAATGGCTTGTCAATAGGCATATATTCATATTTTTCAAGTTTAGTCCCAAAAGTGTATGAGATGAGGGGAGCATGCTAAATATATTTTACAAAAGCCTTTTGACACTAATATAACTTCATAGATCATTTTACAAAAGTATTTTGACACCTAGAGGTACTCCATATACCCGGGTCCAAAATGAGCCGAATGTAACACATTTTATCTAAATGGTTATATCTCTTAAAAAATTATTGTAAAGAATGTGTCTTTCCCTACTAAATTTTTTTATTTTTATTACAAAATTGTATGTACACTATATTGCCAAAAGTATTGGCACCCCCTTCTAATGAAAGGTTTGACTACTTTAGTAATTTCCAAGAGTACAAATCTTAATGTTTAAGCATATAATGATATTCTAGGGAATTGAGTGCTTCTACTTGTATAGCAACAGTTTGGACAGGACTCTTTTCTATTCTAACATGACAGTGTCTCTGTGTATAAGACAAGAATCAAAGAGAAATGATGATTCAGTCAGTGTGGAAGAACTTGACTGGTCTAATCCCAACTGAACACCTCTGGTGTGACTTTAAATGAGCCACAAACTCATCACCAAACACCAATGACTTGTACATTCATTATATGGACAAAAGTACTGGGACACCCCCTTCCTTAGAAGAGAAAATGGCACTTCCAAACTGTGGCAACAAAAATTGAAATGTACATTTCCACCTCTGTTGAACAGTTTTGAAGTGTATGAAATGACTGTATCCCATATGTACAAGTCATTAGTGTTTGGTGATGAATTTGTGGCTTTTTTTTTGCTATAAAAGTAGAAGCACACAATTCCCTAGAATATCATTATATGCTTAAACATTAAGATTTGTACTCATGGAAATTACTAAAGTAGTCAAACCTTTCATTAGAAGGGGGTGCCAATACTTTTGGCAATATAGTGTATCTCTTCCAGGGCTGATCAAAGCGTTATTGGTTTTAATGGGTCTACGATGTACTTGAGCTTACAATGCTTTTGGGGAAACGCAGCACAGGTCAAAACAGACCCGAATGCATTATAAGGGTTAAATAATAATCAGTATAATGTATTTGACATTACTAAATGACAGTTTCTGAGACAGAGTCCATTCTGCACTATTAACGCTCCTGATTGTGTCTTTGCTCAGAGTGTATTGGCAGGATCCCCTGGATCGCCCCAGAGTGTGTGAAAAACCCCAAAGCGCTGAGCATTGCTGCAGACAAGTGGGGGTTTGGGACCACGCTATGGGAGATCTGCTACAATGGCGAGGTGCCGCTGCGTGAAAAGAAACTCTCAGAGGTGCCTGACTCTACATTTAGACTTGTCCAAAGCAGCAGATGTTTCATTGGAGTTATTGTCCTTTGTTTCTGACTATAGCACTTTTAATCTAACATCTGTGTGTGCATAAACAGAAAGAGCGATTCTACGAGGTGTGCGGTACTCTGGTCACTCCCAGCATCAGTGAACTGGCTGATCTGATAACGCAGTGCATGAACTATGACCCCAAGAAGAGACCGTT
>CM049875.1:28875837-28905837 GCA_027474115.1 Schizopygopsis malacanthus | reverse complement strand
GGAAATGATCTAGATGCATCTGTGTTCTTTTATTTGCTTTTTTTCAGTAAATCACACACTGAAATTTACATTCCTATTAGTGCATTTATGGGATTGCGATCTCATGCCAATTTGCCCTGATAAATCTGGCCCACAATGTTTAAACTAGGGGTGGGCATAGATTAATTTTTTTAATCTAGATTAATCTAGATTAATTTTGGAATTAATCTAGATTAATCTAGATTAAAATGGCTCATTTGAATTCTGCCGAAGGCATTCAGAATATGTGTGCTACCCAAATAATGGCTAAAAGTAAGTCTTTGAGAACGGGTTTCTCAAGCCAGGTGGCGCATTAGACCAGGGGCTCATCTCCTGTTTCCAAAATGCATCACAAACTGCTTGAGAAAGCTGTTCTACTATGATAATTGGTGATGAAAATAAACTATGTTCAATAAGATGTACTTGTGTTTACTAACTGTTTATTCAGTTAAACATGAATTTTGAACTGTAGGCCTACATAAGAGGTCGTGATGAACTGTTTACAGTTTCCATTGGGAAGCTTCTTAAAAATAAATTTTCCCTGAAGCAAACCCGGCGGCTTCATAGCTGCATCCATGTTAGCACGTCACGTCTGATGTGGTAATTTCACAGTAACGTTAGGCATACACACAGGTTCGAAGCAGAGGGTGACACAGGAGTGAATTCTCAAGTTCACATGAGACCTAAAGCGCATCCTGTTTGCTTAAAAGCGCAACGTTTCGTTGTTATTCTGAGTGCACACAAATAAACGTAGAGTCTTTACAGATTCGAAAGATGTATTGGGCTACTTTTATCTGTATGACCAAAAATGACGGAGATTTTAAGAGCAAGTGAACGCACCGGAGCCTGTCCTGCAGCAAACGCGCTTCCACACAAACACTTCAATAGCGCACATTTCTCTAGGTTAACATCATATTGAGCGGCCATGTAAAGTTGCTACTACATACATCTTTCAGATGAAAAGCCATATTTGAGGTTGATGAATGATAGGTGAGTGTTTGGATGTCCTGCCCGATTGTATTACCACATAGACCAGCCGTTAACAATCTGTCCATCACGGACTGCGAGCCTCTAGTTCGAAGACTCGTTCTCGCCCCCTACAGTGCAATTCGGCTAGGTATACATCCGCGCTAAAATATCAGGGTGAAAGTCATCATAGCTTGCGTAGTATAGACCCAGCTCCCAACCCAACTTTGAGAATAGATTAACGGCGATATTTTTTTTATCGCCGATAAGAGTCTCGCGTTAACGCAGCACGTTAACGCCGATAACGGCCCACCACTAGTTTAAACATATCATTTATTTTATGAAAGATAAAACGCAGAGGTGTCTTAATAGCACAGGGGCATATCTGTTGTATTTACTGGGTAATCTATGGCTGATTGGTTCTAAGAAACAGTTCCTGTTTGCACTTCAGCTCGGTTTGGCACGGCACGAATGTGTGTAGTTTCTCTCTATTGCTGGTCAAGTGTGCTATTTGGGTGAAGCAAACTGAAATATCTGACCATCCTTCATAACAGTCACTATTTACATCTCATACCACACTATGTAAATACTTGCATTACCAGGGAAATGACTGATACATCTGTATTACGATCTGTTATCAGCCCCACAGTGGAAAACCAAACCATATTAAGCACTGAACAGTTAAGCAATAAGAACCTGATAGTGTAAAAGTGGCTTATGACAGAGAGATGGATAGATCTATTTAAATGCAAGGTGCACATAAAGTCATACCGTATGAATGTCATTTCATTTTTGTATTTTTTTAAATAGTCTTACTGGTTGTTAGATTCAGTTGATTGCACTGTAAACTTTTTTATCATTAAACAGTTTTGACACTTGTGATATCTAAATTTGTGCATACAGTAGGTCATCTAGTTCTTTGAAAGAAAGGGAGTGAGTCCATTCCACCAGTTCATCCATTTCTCGCTCCCAGTGTTCCCGCTCATCTGGACCCGGAGCAGGACCAGGAGTCTGGGGGGTCAGCGGGTCTAGAGGGACACAGCACACACTGAGGTGAGGTGAGGTCTCTGGAAGAACAGACGATCTACAGGAGGAATCACCTGGAGCTTTGCACTGCGTGTAGAGTCTTCTCATGCGCTCCACCCGTGTGCGGTTCGCTTTGGTGTGTTTCTTTGGCAGCTTCTGAACAGGGCTACAGTGTTACAGTGTTTAGAGTCTTTTACTGTGCTGGTGTTTATTGTAAGGCTGTTCCAACTTCCACTATCAAAAAAGAATAGGCTATATGTAAAGGTAAAGCACATTATGTCCACTGAATAAAATCATAGATTGATTATAGGAGGTGTTGAAACAGTCTATAGAGTGCAATTCTTAAAGAGACACTACAACTAATACTTTCTATTCTACTTTTTAATATCAATAAGTTCTTGCATGAGAGCAGATTTCCATCATACTATATAAGAATTTTGCTTTGGTAAATCATAATTTAACACAAGTCAAAAAATAAAGTTTAAATAAAAATGTAAAACAAAAAGTAGAAATTATGAGATACTAAGTCATAATTACAACAAATTATAATTAATAAATATTATGAAAATTTTATTTTTACTTTTCATCTAATAATTTTGACTTGTCCATTTGTAGTTTTTATTTCAGTCAAAATAATGATTGTTTAAAAAAATTATGAAATAAGTACAAATTATGACTTCTTTTTCAACTGTTTAGGTCATAATTATGACTGTTTCATAATTATGACTACTAATGACTAACCTAAACATGTTGTAGTTTGTAATTGTGGCACAAGGAGCTGAGAAACCTTCTACAGGAGTCCATACACAAGAGAATAGAGCGATATTATGAGTGCCCCGTTTTCAGAAATGTAAACTATATTTAATTGAAAGTAAATTGTATTTTTTTAACAATAACTGAGTTTGTACGTAACGAGTAGAAATGGGTAACACCCACTCACATGTTGCGCTGTGCTTGAACGAGATGATCTGTCTCATTGCCACTTGACCCGACTGCACATCTGTTTCTACAGTTGATGGATTCATCTGAATCTAAAATAAGGAATATCAATTGATTTTAGCAGGCCATCTCCACATCAGACTCTAAACATATTATGAAAGTTGATCTTTGTGAGATGTCCTCAAATATAAAAGAAAAAGATGCAAAGTTTGCAAATAAAGCACTAACCGTAGATTTGCTGATACTCTCTGTTTATGTACAGTATTCCACTCTATCACTTTAAATACAGTCAAATCAAATCACTTACACTCGTTTCCCATCAGAAGTTCTGGGTTAGTGGTGGCTATTTTCATCCATATGCTGAGATACCCCTCAAAGGCAACTCCACACACTTGTCTTGTAAAGAAGAGGAGCTGGTTTGTTTACGAAGCCTATATCTTTTATGATATCTATTACAATACTAGACAGTAAAAGTGTCTGAAGATTAGTGGTCTTACCTCTCCCTTGACTTCAGCCCCACATCTTCGATAGCATCTGTATTTGAACAGGTAAAAAAACTGTTTGAAAGTATTGTCATAATATGATTTTGTCAATGTTATTTAGTTGTAATGATGTGAAAGGTGGAGTTGGTGGGTTATTCTTACCCTCCACATCATGGCTGTTCTTCATGACTTGTGTTGATGGAGAGCAGGACAGCATGTCATAATCTTCCATTTTTACTGATTTCTTAAGCAGTAGGCAAGTGAACTATTTAAAATGAGTGTGGATTAGGCGAGTTTATCACAGTATAAGTGCATGCGGCCTGTAACCTGTGGAAAAGTGAGGGAAAGTTTTGCTGATCATGGAAGAGGTTCGTCTGATTAGCAGATTGTCAGATTGTGTTTTATCCAGTAATTCATACAAATAGTAATTATATTAAATTAGTAAGTAGGACTATGTATATTCTTTTAACGTTTTTTAAGACCTACAGGAAGCTTCGGGAGAGATTTCATTATCACTTGTAATAATGTCCCGGATGCAGATTTTGGGTTACATTATTTTTGACCGTTATTTCCATTCAAAGATACACTTTGTAGTTCAACAAGCATAAAAAATAAATGTACAAGCTATTAGCCCAATGCCTATATCAGTATAACGTTACAAATATATAACACACTCTCTCCGATATATTTATTCAGAAATTGCTGCATAAAATAAGAGACAAAACCGTGCAATACCAATTAAGACATTTAAGACATACAGTATCACATTTATATAGCAATATCACGACAAGGTCAAATTTAAGCAAGTTTACGCAACTCGTTTTAAGGACTTAACATCAAAACCCGTAATGAATGAATCATTTGCACTCAATCAGTACTGGAATAGCACATTTCACTGCTTTATAACATCGGTAGTTACCTGTCAGTCACAGCTGCGTCTCATTTCACAATTATTTCAGTCAGAATATTACACTCCCACTTCAGATCAGAGCTTGTTTATGAGTGCATGTCGTTCGTTGTTGGGCAGCAGATTCACGAATACAACTTTCGTCAGTAGTTGGCTCATGAATATCAATTGCGTCATGGGCACGTTGCTTGGTAACCTTTCTGGAGCGTCATGTGACGTAATTAATATTCATAAGCTAAGCAATGAGAGTGTGAGTGAAAAAATTATACGAGAACGTCTGAACACTTTCTCTCTCTTTGTGATAATGCGAGAAAATGCAGCAATTATAATTTTCGCTGAAAGCAATGTTTAATACAAAAAATACAAATGTAAATATGACATTTAATATAATCATGTAATAACAGTAGGCCCTCTTCGCCCGGTTCTTTCATGTATCTGTGAAAGCTGCAGGGCAATGGCGACGAGCTCCGCCAGCGCCACCTGTGACAGAAAACAACAACAACAACAAAAAACTACTTACTCCAAAGGTTTAAATTTGATGAGGTAAAACCTAGGCCTGCGCATTAACAGTGCTGAGTGGGTAATCCGTTACTGATTCCTAATTTACATGACAAAAAACAGTTATGAACGTAATACACTACAGATTTTAAGTAGGCCTAAACAAAGTCCCTTCAAGGGTATTCTATAGTCTTTGGCCTGACATAATCAGACTACTTCTTGAAATATATTACCTTTGACCTTACCTGTTTACCAGAGGTGGAAAGAGTACAAAAATATTCTACTCAAGTAAAAGTACCATTACATTACTGAAATTTTACTTAAGTACAAGTAAAAGTACCAGTCTAAAAATCTACTCAAGTAAAAGTAAAAAGTAGCTCATTTAAAATGTACTCAGAGTAAAAATTACTTAGTTACATTTTAACAATGGGAGGGAGGAAAAAATGGGATAGACCAAAGGTGTCAAACTCAGTACCTGGAGGGCCACAGCCCTACACAGCGTATATATATAACCCTAATTAAACACATCTGATACAGCTAAACTAATCATTTATGCTTATTTGAAAACTACATGGTGTGTGTGTTGGAGCAGGGTTGGAAATAAACTCTTTAGGGCTGTGGCCCTCTAGTAACACCCTCCAGAGTTTGACACACCTGGGATATGGGATATGGATATATAAATCTCAAACTAGGTGTTTTTAATTAAAGGAATCAGTTATTTAGAATAATAACACATTTAGGCTGTTACCAGGTAAATTAAATCAGTATCAACAAAATTAATTTTTGCAATGCAGAGGAAATGCAGAAGCTTCATCTGAAGTGGCGTAGATGTATTACACACTGACATGAATGCATTTAGCCTGCAGTTACAAATGCAGAAATCATGTTTTGATAAATAAGACATAAAATGTGACCCTGAACCACAAAACCATAAGGGTCCATTTTCCTAAATTGCGATTTATACATCATCTAAAAGCTGAATAAATCATATTTCCATTGATGTATGGTTTGTTATGATAGGAAAATATTTGAAAATCTGGAATCTGAGGGAGCAAACAATCCAAATATTGAGAAAATCTCCTTTAAAGTTGTTCAAATTAAGCTCTTAGTTTTGATATATTTACAGTAGGAAATTTACAAAATATATTAATGGAACATGATCTTTACTTAATATGCTAATGATTTTTGGCATAAAAGAAAAATGTATAATTTTAACCCATACAATATATTGTTGGCTATTGCTACAAATATACCCCAGCGACTTAAGACTGGTTTTGTGCTCCATGCCAGGGTCACAAATGTTAAATAGTCATTTGAAATACAAAAATCAAAAGATACTTTAAAGCTTTACTTTCAGATGATGTATAAATCGCAATTTAGGAAATTGGTTTTGTGGTTCAGGGTCACATTTTATGTCTTATTTATCAAAACATTATTTCTGCATGTGGAACTGCAGGCTAAATGCATTCATGTCAGTGTGTAATACATCTACATCTTCAGATGAAGCTTCTGCGTTTCCTCTGCATCGCAAAGATTAATTTTGTTGATACTGATTTAATTTGCCTGGTAACAGCCCAAATGTCTTATTATTCTAATTAACCGATTCATTTAATTAAAAACACCAAGTTTGAGATTTATAGGCCCATATCCCAGGTGTGTCAAACTCAGTTCCTGGAGGGCCACAGCCCTAAAGAGTTTAGTTCCAACCCTGCTCCAACACACACACCATGTAGTTTTCAACTAAGCCTAAATGATTAGTTTAGCTGTATCAGATGTGTTTAATTAGGGTAATATCTACACTGTGTAGGGCTGAGTTTGACATCTTTGGTCTATCCCATTTTTTCCTCCCTCTCATTGTTAAAATGTAACTAAGTACTTTTTACTCTGAGTAAATTTTAAATGAGCTACTTTTTACTTTTACTTGAGTATATTTTTAGACTGGTACTTTTACTTGTACTTAAGTAAAATTTCAGCAATGTAATGGTACTTTTACTTGAGTACAATATTTGTTTACTCTTTCCACCTCTGAGAAATGAACATTAAATTCACGGGCAACAGCTCTGGTGGACATTCCTGCAGTCAGCATGCCAATTGCACGCTCCCTCAAAACTTTCTACATCTGTAGCATTGTGTTGTGTGATAAAACTGCACATTTAAAAGTGGCCTTTTATGGTGTCCAGCCTAAGCTACACCTGTGCAATGATCATGCTGTCTAATCAGTATCTTGATATGCCACACCTGTGAGGTGGACGGATTATCTCAGCAAAGGAGAAGTGTTCACTAACACAGATTTAGACAGATTTGTGAACAATATTTGAGAGAAATAGGCCTTTTGTGTACATAGAAAAAGTCTTAGATCTTTGAGTTCAGCTCATGAAAAATGGAGGCAAAAACAAAAGTGTTAATTTTATAATTTTGTTCAGCGTATAAACAAGAAATAACGTAAATTTGTGCATTTTAATATGTTTGCGAGACAAAATTCTTCCAAAGGCATAGTAATACATGGTTAAAAAAACACTGAATGATAGTTTGAATAAGAAGTAATGTGTTCATCAGTTGATGCAGTGTTGAAATGTTGGGAAAACACTCAGAAAAATATTCAGAAAAATAAAATTATGAATAATTTATTTGCTATTGTGTGAGTAATATACAATCAATAAAAAGTAACTGTAGTCTGATTACAAGTAATATATACAGTAATAATCCAATTACAAGTACTTCATTTTTGTAATCTTATTAGGTAATTCAAATGACATGTAATCAGTTATTACCCAGAACAGTGAATGAAACATACAATTTTAAAAGTATAAGTTCTATAAGAAATAAATCATAATTTACCTGTGGATCCTGAAACAGCTTGTTTATATCTTTCTCATAACTGTCGATATACAGACGGACTGTGGCTCCGAAGCTATCGGTCCCACTGAGACGAAAGATTATGCGAGAATCTCTTTTAAAAATGATCCGCAAACCCTACAGGCAATGTTTACATGTTAGTAACAGTATTTCTGTGACAAATGCCTGTTCTTTTTACTTGGGTAATGTAGTGACTCAACAAAGAGGATCCACAGTTTCACCTGGTTTCTTGAAATGGTTCCATCCACAGGGTCACTGTACTCAAAATTGTCTGCCGCCTCCACTTGGTATTTCTTTTCCCCCACAGTAAACACTTTTCCAGGGAAAGCCCTGTCTGAAATCATCAGCTCCAGATCCAGCATCATCTCCACAGCCGCATCTAAATCCACTTCCTCATAGTCAAATCTGTCAAGTATAAACATGTCATCAATCTACAATCAAAAGTGTGACTAGAGTCTAGACTGCATGTGTAAAAGGCATCTTTTGCTGATCGTGCACCTGGTGTAGTAGTTCCTCCCGTAGGTTCTCCAGTGGTCTGTCATAATGTCTTCTACACTTTGCCTCCTCACCGCTAGGATGGACAGCCATGCTAGCGCTGCCCAAAGCCCGTCCTTCTCTCGTATATAATCAGAACCTATGGAGAGATCAAATTCGGGGAAACATTTTTCACTGTTTTAAATGGTTCTTCTATGGCATTTCTGCGAACCCCCCTTTTGAAACCTTAGTGTAAAGACGTGTTTTTTCATTATAAAGAACCTTAGATACAATAGAAATGTTCCATGGATGTTAAAGGTTCTTCATGAAATAATCAATGCTGATAAAAAGCTTTCATGTTTAAGTGTATCTTGCTGCACATTCTGTTCTAGGTGTTTCTTCAACTGTTGTCACTTTTATGTCCCAAGGGATTACAATTAATAAGAAATATTTTGTTGTATGTAAGTCACATTAAAACTGTATTGGATGCTCAAAATCAGTTTATTTAGTATTTTATCCTTGCCCCAGACCCAGACTTGCAGTTTTTAAACGACTAAATTCCATCAGATAAATATGATATATTGATAGCCTATATACAATTTTAAAACTATAATCTAGGCAAAGAATTAATAAATGTAATTTTATTTAAATTTTTTAATCATGTAATCAATAAAAAAGTAACCGTTGTCTGATTATGAGCATTTTAAAATGTAATATAATCTATTTACAAGTACTTCATTTTTTTAATCTGATTATGTAATGCTGATCATGGCTGCACTGCATATGTGAAATATGTATGATTTCCATAAGAAATTCCTAATAGTTTAATTAGTGCTGTCAAATGATTAATTGCATCCAAAATAAAGTTTTCGTTTACATAATATGTGTGTGTACTGTGTATATTTATTATGTATGAATACACACCCACATGCATGTATATATTTCAGAAACATATGCTATGCTTATATATTAAATATATTTATATATAATATAAATTATATGAATATGAATATAGACATTTAAATACATGTAAATATGTTCAAAATATATACTGTATGTGTGTGTAATTGTATAAACGTAATAAATGCACAGAACACACAAATATATGCAAACAAAAACCTTTATTTTGGATGCGATTAATCATTTGACACCACTAGTTTAAATGTTTATTATTGATTTTGTTTGATTTTATAATATATTTTTAGCACATTTAAACTGTTCTTGTTATTTCCAGCTACCATCTAAACCTCTAATAATTTTTTTATTTAGTTTGTTAAGTTAATATATTTTTTTTACATGAAGGCAATGGTGTTGAGTGATGAGCATGAGATGCAATATAATAAGTAAGAAGCAAGTTGTTCCCTTTGGATGTCAAAAGTTATTAATGGAACTGTAAATGCCAGCAAATAATCTTTACTTTCAAGATGTGTAGCAAGACAAAAAAAGTTAGGCATTTTATTTTTTAAACTTTTTAAATCATTTTCATCACTGTCATTTACACAGAATGCTATAATGTGATTGAAATAGGAATTCAAATTGACTTTAATCATAAACCCATCATTGGACATTGTTTGTAGACTGCGTTTTATGAGATTGTATTTTTCACAGCATCATAGCTGAAGTGGTCATAGTTGAAGAAGAACAAGAATTTTGTTTTAAATGAATTTTATTTTTGTCTTTATATGACAATCCTCTTTTTCCTGGACATGTCCTGGTTGGGATTTATAAATTGCCTTAAATGTCTGGGTTTTAGCTTTGTTTTCCTATACTGACATGTTCTCTACAGTCCGAGGTACTTTCATTACCTGTGCCAAAACTTTCCTCCCCACACAGCGAGAGACGACCTGCGTCCATCAAGCTCCCAAAATACCTCCATCCGGTTGGGGTCTCATACAGCTGGATCTTGGTGGCTCTGGCCACCCTGGATAAAACAGTGGAGTGAGTGGAGATGCTGCTGGTCTTGTTAAGTGTACATCTACATGAAAAAGTAATATTCACATGTCCAGAGCGGCACTGGTGGGCATACTCCTAGCAAAGCCTCTTACTCCTGTGTGCTGGAAGTAAGGAATGCAGAAGATGTTCGCAGCTATGACGGCAACTGAGTCGGAGGGGTTTACAAAGAAGCCGTGCTTCCCCAGGATCATATTACGGTCCTAGAAAGAGAGAGTGAGGACAGGGTCAAGAAAATGTTATGCTGACTGTCACTTAAGCACATCTGCTTGGGTCAAAGGTCATATATCAACATTGATCTCAATGTCTCAACACCTACACCGTCACCATCAAAAGCAGCTCCGAAGTCATACTGTCCACTCTTCATCGTCTCAACAAGGTCAGTGGCATAGGTCAAGTTGGGGTCTGGGTGGCCACCTCCAAAGTCCTCCAGAGGTACACAGTTAATGGCTGAATTTGCAGGGGAGCCCAGCTCCTCACACAGGATCTTCTTCACATACGGCCCAGTCACTGCAGAACCAATGCAGGTTCAAAGAGTCAGTGATGTTAAAGGTGCAGTAAGTGCAAACCCTCTTCAGGCATTAAAAACTACTGTCATGATTTACTAAAGGCACAGGGTGAAAATTTAGCGCTGAAAAGGTGTGGACACGGTTAGAGCATTTTCATAGATTAAATTTGATTAAACAAATCTAATTTCTATAAAACTTTATTAAACCATTTATTAAAACATTTATAAACCCTGCAGACATAAGAAATATTGGACTGTTAAAAACTCCATTAAAGGAATTACTATAGACGTAAAAACGTCTAGGTTACGTACGTAACCCCCGTTCTCTGATGGAGGGAACAGAGATGTTATGTCGTGACGACATAGGGGATTTACCTGGAAGCCCCGATCATCTCTGACTTTAAGAGAAAACACCAATGAAATTGGCTAGTGGATTTTGCATACCTGAGCCACTCCACGTGCATACGGGTATAAAAGGGCGACAGGTGCGTCCACTTATTAGGTTTTACGCTGAGGAGCCGAGAACGAGTCCCTGAAAACCAGCGATGGTTCAAGATTGTGGCATGGGGACATAACGTCTCCGTTCCCTCCATCAGGGAACGGGGGTTACGTATGTAACCTAGACGTTCCCTATCTGTCGGTCACTACGAGTTATGTCGTGACGACATAGGGGTCCTATGGAAAGCGCCACAAGCTGAACCCCGTCACAACCTTGTGGCATACAGATGTTGACAAAAGAGCGCATGACAGACAAATGCCATGCAAGAGGTTGCAACCTTCCCACCGCCCCAGTGCAAATTCGCTAACCCTGGTGCCTGCAGGGACCACTGATTACATCGCTGCTGGAGATGTAATCTGCTGCCAAGCCGCTGTTCCTTTCCCCACAGAAATCTGAAGGGATTTCGACCTTCAGTGAAAGACGGCTTCAAGTCTTTCCTTTTTGTTGTTACAGCTTGGCAGCAATGGCAGGGAAGCAAGCCTTCCGGAGAAGGGCGCTACGGAGGCCACATCCTGCCCGAAGGGAGGTAACATGTGGAGACACTGATATGGACTGACCCAGGCTTGGGGCAGTACTACATATGACTGGATTCTGGGGCAGATCCTACCTAGGAGTAGGGAGGAGGGCTGCCATCAGAACCTGACAGAAAGCTCTGTCAAAGAGAAGACATGGGTTTACCCTGAGGGAAACCTTACCGTAGAAGAATACACATATGGGATTACCCAAAGGGGAATCAGGCCATATGGACACCTAGCCCAGTACAGGGGCTGACCCCGGCGAGCTAACACCAGTACTGGGCCTGGCGTCAGACTGCTCCGCCCAGTCTGACTGCCGGGGGTGCTTGGAGGATTCCACCAGGGTTCACCGTCCGGGGAACTGAACTGGAGGAGAAAAAGGCGCTCGTATCCCCGGGTGAGGAGGAATGGCGCAGACATAAGCGTGAACCGGCCATTCTTCCCGCCCATTGGACTGTTGCCCAAAAACGGGAAGAGACTCCATGCGGAGACTAAATCTTGCGAAGGTGTTCGATTCGCCCACCCGCATCTGCAGACGTCCGCCTGAAGGCACCGTGCGCCAACCTATGGGAGGAGGAAACCCTCCGGGTGGAGTGAGCCCTCACCAAGAAGTGGGCACGGCTCGACTTGAAGCCCCGATTTGATTGACGCCAAGGCGACGGCCTCTGTGGATTTTGCACTGAGCCACTCCAGTGGGCCAACCTCTGTTTGGTTTTAAGGAGCCGAGAACGAGTCCCTGACAGCCTTCCCTCTGCTGCCCTCCGTGGCAACATTGTGGCAGAATAACGTGTTCCCTCCACAGAGCTTCTGAAGCTCCGGATGCGGTCCACATATACGAGTGCGCAATGCTCTTACGGGACCCAGCAATGCTAAGGCTGGATCTGCCTCCTCCCGAGGCAGTGCTTGCAGGTTCACCACCTGACCATGGAAGGGCGTGTGGGAACCTTGGGCACGTATCCAGGCCGGGGTCTCAAGACAACGTGAGAGTAGTCCGGCCCGAACACAAGGCACTCTCCCACCGCCCCAGTTTCTTACCGACTTAAACGTGTTCCTTTCCCCAAGAAATTGGAGGTCCCCGACCCTTTTGTTTTCCTTTTTGTTTATGGAAGGCAGGGAAGCAAGCCTTCCGGAGCGCGGTCAGGTCTTAAGGGAGGTAACATTGGAGACACTGAAGACTGGAATTTCAGCTCGACTAGTCCATATGACGGCTCATTCTGGGGCAGGGGCCCCTTTAAAGTCCAGCCAGGATGATAAAGAGAAGACATCCCAAGAGGGCACAAGGGGTGACCCGGAGGGATTCATCCTCCTGGCACCCTTCAGGAACCTATGGACACGATAAGGGGCTGATCATGCTGGGCCTGGCGTCATTCCCAGGGACCGGCCGTCCACTGCATGCCGGGGGTGCTTGGATGGTGGGCCGCGACAGCGGCCACATACACTTTCAAGGAGGAGAAAAAGGCGCTGGAGGGTGACAGCCTACGCTCCAACCTTTCTTGCAGGAAAGAAGGCATTACTCTAATCGGGCATCTTCGGGGGTCCTCTCGGCTAGAAAGGTGAACATGTCGCCCAGTTCGCAAACAGACTCCACTTCAGTGTGTAGGTCACCAAGAAGGGGCACGGCTTGCCTTGTTGAAGGAGCTACGCCAAGGCGACGGCCTACCTGGGCCAAATGATGGTCTCTACTTCCCTTTCTGCTGCCCTCCGTGGCAGACAAAGAGCTGCCGGTGGTAGACCGCTCAAGCCTGCCGCGTCCCGTCCAGGAGCCACACATGGAGGTTCCATAGATCTGGACGCGGGTGCCATATGGTGCCGAGCCCACCACCTGAGAGAAGAGGTCCTTCCTCAGAGGAATGCGCCAGGGAGGTGCTGTTGCGAGGGAAATGAGTTCGGGAAACCAGGTTCGGGTGGGCCAAAAACGTGTGGCGCAACCAGCTAGGACCTGCTCCTCGTCCTCCCTGAGCTTGCACAGTTCCCAAGAGGGCACAAGGGGTGACCCGGAGGGATTACGAGTACCCTTCAAACCTCACGACTCACTGGGGGAAACACATACTTGCCGCGACAGCGGCCACATACACTTTCAAGGCCCGAGGCCAGCTGTGTGCAGTGCATTTCTTGCAGGAAAGAAGGCATGCCGAGGGGGCCCTCGGGGGTCCTCTCGGCTAGAAGAACACCAGTGGTCAGTCCACTTCAGGAGGTTTGCCTTGTTGAAAATAAGCTGGCAGTGGGAGGACCGGGGGAAGCAAACAGGTCCAAGCCTGCCGCGTCCCGTCCAGGAGCCACACATGGAGGTTCTGAGCTTCCCCGAATCGACTCCAGCCCCTGAGAGAAGAGGTCCTTCCTCAGATCAGGGAGGTGCTGTTGCGACGGATCGTCACGGGATGGAAACCAGGTCGTCATTCTCCGGGGGACGTGAGCTGTCGTGAGCTCCTCGTCCTCCCTGATGTCTTAAAACACATCTAAGGCCCGAGGCCAGCTTTAATCTGTGCCGAGGGGGCCCTCGGTCATAAGTAAATGATGACAGCATTTATATTTCTGGATAAACTATACCTTTAACAACCAGGCAAAGCATGTAAACCTAAATATTTTGTATTGATGCAAGCATACTAATAACTACTTGCAAAAGAACTGGTTACATGAAGCAAACTCTACCCACAGCCTACATTTGTAAGCACAGCAGTTAATCAGCTAGTCAACTGTACAGCTCAAGTAACATGCATGAATGCAGAAGATTCCTTTCATTTCAAGGGGCTTATCGATGTGGGATGGTGTTACTCCTTGAAAGTGGATAGCTGTGCTTGGTTTTAATGTTATGTCAGATGGCTCTTCTTAATCATTCAGATCACTGCACATACATGGAAACTCAATCTCGCACAGAAGCGGGCAGCAATGCAAGCCTAAACTCATCCCTATCCAACTGGCACACACAGAGCATCTTAGTCCGTAACATAGATGCAGCTGCTACTCTAAATGCTCTTTTCGAAATGGTCTTGATGAAGCATTGGCTATGGTGGTAACTCAATGGCTATATCAGTCTGTTTCTATCAGAGGAAAGAAATATAGTTCCTCACCTCCATGCATGGCATCTAAACGGATTTGTATGTGGTTGTCTCCTGACAGAAGCTCCTTTAGAATAGCGAAATCGAAGATGTTCCTCAGTGAGTTGGCATAGGATTCGACCGGATCCACAATTTCCACTGTCATGACAGAATATGTTCATTTCTCTTAAAATGATGGCATTCTTTTGAATCGACAGCTCAGAAGTTACAAATGTAGTCACCTGTAAAAGGTTTAAATTTGTTCTCCAGGTCGAAGGACTGCTTGCCGATAGTCCCCAGATCCACTCTGAGTTCAGGACAGATGCCAAACTCTTCTATGGTTCTGCTCAACTGGAAGATTTTATTTGTGGCAGTCTCTGGTGCTGGACCTGTATGGAGCAATTATCAATAACTCAAACAAACAAACAAACAGTTCGTTGAAGCATAAGTTGTAAGGCTGGGTCTACTTTATTCGATCTGTGAAGAAAACTTCACTCCATATAAATATAAATAAATAAATGGCTTGAAGAAAATTAAGTTTACATTGTTACATTGTTACATTTATATTGTGACTTCTTCATGAAAATTAAGTACATTTCATTCCATAATTTTTTATTGCAGTACAACCAAAAATGTTGTATTTATTGTGTATTTAATAACACACACACACACACACACACACACACACACACACACACACACACACACACACACACACACACACACACGCACACACGCACACACAAATCAAATATGCTGATTTGGTGCTCAAGAATCATTGCTTATTTTTTATTTTTTTTTATCAATTATGAAAACAGTCTTTGTGGAAGTCTTGACTATTTTTCGGGATTTTAGAAAGTTAAAAGAATAACATTTATTTCAAATATAATTTTCAGTAACATCACAAATGTCTTTAACTTTTGATAAATTTAATGCATTCTTTTCTTAATTTTTTTAAAATAAAAAACAAAACAAAAAAAACAACTTACTGACTCCAAACTTTTACATGTTCATTTATTATAAATATAGTAAAATATACTGTGGTGAGTTGATCAATGTGGGCTTTTCAATGACTTAATCATTTTGTTTTACTATTATTTTATTATTTCTGTGTGATGGTTGCCAACCCCTCAGACAGTATACAGAATTAACCAAATCTTACCATAAGTGACATATATTAAGTTTCTGCTATATATAAATCTATTGTAGAAACTTAATTTTATGTAAAGCTACTTTGCGACGATTGTTTCGTGAAAAGCTCTATACAAATAATCTTGAATTTAATTGAATTGAATGGTTAAAACTGCATTAAATGTACTGCATTTCAGTAATGATAATCTAATGAAAATCAACACTGAGAATATTGAGATACAAATCAACTCTGAAGTAAAATGTCATATGAATAGTATAATAGAATAATAATTTGAGTGGAATCATGCTAAACTGCCAGAAAAACACTAGGAAATAATGCTTTATTATCATAACTTGAGCCTCATTTTAGGTATACATATCTTATTTCTATCATTGATTTTGGGTGAAATATGACACTACATCTTTCCTTCATCTTCATAAACACCTGCGAGCCATTTTACCTCCATTGGCGGTATTGAACTTGATGCCGAAGTCTCCGTCAGGTCCTCCAGGGTTGTGACTGGCTGTGAGAATAATGCCACCAATAGCTTTGATCTTCCTGATCACACACGACACAGCTGGCGTCGACATGATGCCATTCTGACCGATCACAACACGACCCACCTGAGAAAATCATCAGCCCATGCTAAATAAAACACCACCTGTAACTGGTCAAGGTTTTAGGAAATAATATACAGATTTTTCTTCACAACTTAATTTTGATAGTCCACTTTATACATTTTGCTGACTATAAATAATTTTGCAACTACATGTAAGCTAGCAGTCTTAGAGTATTAGTAGATTGTCTGTTTAATACCTGTTAACACTTTATTTTGATAGACCCCCAACAGACATTCTACTAACTATCTCTGTAAGTACATGTCAGCTTATTTGACTAACCCTAACCTAACAGTCTACTAATACACTAATGAGAGTTGGTTATAAACGTTGAAAATTACTGGGAGTTGGTTGACATGAAGTTGCAAATTGCTCATTAGTGGACTTTCACGATAAAGCGTTAAAATAAACTTCAAATGGAAATTAAAGAATGTTATAAACTCTTTCATTAAAAGCACAAGGTATGTCTAGACGTTCAATTGCATATAACACCATGCAGGCAAAAGCTGAGCACAAATGTATCTGCTCTAAAAAACATGCACCAGATTAACAATAGTAACTTCACCCAACATATTCTTTCCGCCTGTGCCAGATCTATTTGACAATATTAGAAATCTATTAAAGAACGTGTCACCATTTGCTTGTAATGTGCCCTAAATATATGTATCCAGCAATTGTGTCAAGAATAAATATCTTTTGTGGCAAATTTAGAAACTGGTGAGCAACAAACTAGATTCATTTAAGCTTTTTCCCTGTTTCTTAAAATGTAGGAATATAAAGTACAATTGACCACAAACGATAGGCCTACAGTGTAGGTGTAAAGATGCATTTGAACGACAGGTGTCTATAAGACTGGTATGTTGAAATTCAGAAGCATATACAGTGTAAATATTTTGTTTTTAAATAATAGTATTTTATTATTTCTACTTCAAAATTGAAAATTTAATTAAATGTGTTACCAATTCGAATTATTTGTGAAAACTGTTTCTACACTGAATTTGTTCAGTGCAGTGCTTCCTCATAAGAAAACATACTGTAAGAAATGCAACTGACCCCATTAGCAGCAGCCATCTGCACTATGACCTGAATGGCAGTCGAATTGAAGTAGCGTCCATCTCCACCCACCACCATAGTGGAGCCCTGCCTGTCCCGCAGGTCGATGGAGGAGAAGATGCACTGAATGAAGTTGTGCAGGTAGTACTTTTGAGACTGGAAAACATGGGTCTTCTTCCTCAGGCCGTTGGTTCCAGGCCTCTGGTCGGGGTACGGAGAAGTAGGCAAAGTCAGCACTTGCAAGGGACTATCGTTCATTGCTCCAGTCCGTTGAGGAAGAATGAAAGAGAAGCTTGAGAGAGAGAGAGAGAGAGAGACTGGGACGGGAGGAGAAGGAGGAAAAGCCTCGTGCCCTTATGACATTCCCCAGAGTTGGATTGAGGCCTTTAACGGGCTAAAAATAAGGTAACCGAAGACGGCTTCTCACACAAGTACATGGGGATCTCTATCAGACAAGCTCACCTCCAGAGGCCTGTTGAGGCAGATGCATAAGATGACCAGCGAGGCCTCATTCGTGTGCGGTATTTACTCAGCATTTACTCAGAAGCTAAATAGAGCTGATGCTGAGTGAATAAGCCCTGAATGATCTGTCTGTAAACACCACATGAGTTGTTTTGATTTCATTCAAGATCCGTGGCTAATGAAAAACGTGAATAACTGTGTGGCGTTTGGGGGTAGTAAGGGGGGTTTGGGTTTTACTGCAGCACCTTTAAAATCCTTAAGGAGGAAATGTCTGTGTTGATGTGTTGATCGTAACAGGTGGTTTAGCTGGCTCCAGAATGAACCGAATAAAAAAAGACCCAGGCTAAGTTTTTACTGCAACCAGACCAGGTCCGTTGTGGAAAGAAAGAAAGAATTTATCGAGATTATTTATATTTAATACATTTCAGAGACAAGAAAAAAATAAGCTCACACTGGAGATTGTCTATAATGTACTTGGTCTATGCTACTGTTGCTACACAGCCAGTACAGAGGATTGCTACTGCCAGTATATCCACAGACAAGCTGCAGTGAGCATGCAAGACATACTGCTGCCGCACAAATATCACATTTTACAAAATAGCTAAAGTTACCCATTGCAGTTTTAGACAGGTGGAGCTGGAGGAGGTCGAGGGGTTCTGACAATGTGCTGGAAGACCTGATTAAAACAAACACTAAACCAAAATATTTAACTGTTGAGCTGCAAGCCACTCAGCTTATGCCATGTAGAGATGATGTGATTAGATGTTTTTAAAACTGAACTAGATATGTGTCCTCATGACTTACTGCTGGTTAATATGCTGAAGTTAGTCACGTGCTATTGAATTTTATTGATTTCTTCTGAATATCAGCCAACCGCACATTTGGATGTGTTATATAAAATAAATCTGTAACACTTTAGTTTAGGAACCAATTCTCACTGTTAACTAGTTGCTTATTTAGTACACTTATTACTAGCATATTGGCTGTTTATTAGTACACATAAAGCACATATTAATGTCTTATTCAGCATGATCATATTTTAGATATCTTAACCTAACCCAATACCTTAACAGTTCAGAGGGGGTGCTAAAAAACTAATTAAATTGAGAGAAAGTAATGAAAGCCTAAACTTTACTTTCAGTTTTTAAAAAGGCATATTTTACTTTTTTCTGTGGTAATAAACTTCTCATATGCCATTGTTATTAGTAATATTGCCAACTGCCAAATATGACACTTACAAAGTAATATTATTTATGATCGAATATAGAAAAGAGAGAAAATTTGGATTTGTTTATTTTTCAATTTAATAAAAACTACTTTTCCACAATGGCACACATCCCCGTGCTGATTATCATCGTATCATGTGTCCTTGATAGCCAGAGATAAGCGTCAAAAATTGGCAATAATAAGAGGATTTAGCATTTCCCATTAATGTAGGCCTGTTACATTCATCTTATTACGAGGCCTATTATTATTATATTTTTATTTTTATTATTAAATGACATTAAATGATTGCCCTGCGATAATTTTATAGCGCATCACCGCATGATAATAAAATAGGCTATTAGCTTACTCCTCACTGAAAATGTTTTTAAAAAGATTTTCTAAAACAGGTCTATTAATTTATACAATAAATTATAGGCCTATAATTAAAATTATCAACAGTGCAGTCGTCCATGAAAATTCAGAGCAGCTTTATTTCACTGATAAAAATCGCTGATTTTAAAAAACAACCTGTTTAAGCCGAAATACGTTTCTTCTCATGTTTTTCACTTTACGAGCAACAAAATAAATATTAAGGGAATAATTTACAAAAGTTATATACAGTTATCAGCATATTTTAGAGTAGATTCGTTTCTCGTCTCAGAGGAAATATGTGCCGTTAATATGCAGCATGTCGTCAGTTTTTTTTTACTTTCTCTGTAGTGAATTGACTGTTTCATAGAGCCTCTTTCTGCCACTGAATAAAAAAAATTAAAAAGGTCATTGCGACTTTTTGTCTCGCAATCCTGACCTTTTTATTTTTTATTCAGTGGCGCAAACGGGCTCCCATAATTGACTGACGTTCACCGTCTTGCGCAAAGTTTGCGCGTTGCTTGCTTAAGTTGCTTGACCACTCTCCCATAATATCAATTGTTTATAGAGGCCACATATTAGGCACTTTTTTTAGGTTTTCAATGTTTATTTTTTCAATGTTAATGAGAGTGACACAGAGAGTTAAAAAAGAACAGGACAATCAGCAAACGTAATCCAGAGGGTTAGACAAGAGGGGTAATCCGTAAACATGAGCAAAACTCCAGGCGAGGACCAAACACAGTCTGAAGCAGCAAGCAAAAGGTTAATCCAAAATACTGGGCAGGAATCAGGAACTAGGAAATCAGGAAACACAAAAAGACTAGACTAAGACTAGAACTAGGAACTAGTACAACTAGATCTTAGACAGGAAATGGCTCCGTAAGCAGCTATCACTTGAAGAGCGATAAACGCAGAACAATACTAGAGACTAACAGAAAATAAACACGGAATGGTTTGGTAAAGTAGCTAATACTAGGAGCGCTAAACGCTAGACAATGCTCGGCAGTGAGAGAGAAGAAGTCCAAGGCTTATAAAGCATGTCTAATTGGAATCAGTTGTATGTGTGTAATCAGTGCAGTGGATGATGGGAACTGTAGTCCGGGGTGAAGTGCAACAGTTAGTGTAGTGTAAGAGTCCATGTGGTGAGCGAGTAACCACGAACCAGATTCATGACACCAGATTTAATGATTGTGACATTTTCGCATTGGTGTGAGTAAAGTTTTACCAAATACAGCTCTTTTGCGGGTGTTGGCTTTATGAAGTTCTCTGTGTCATTTTTGTGGAAACGGGGCGACTATTAAGGGTTGCTATTGCTTTTGCTGCAAAGAGTCCTTCTTAATGATAAGTTTCCTCTTTATTCACTTTTGGTTTTCTCCTACTACTCTTCTTTGCTGATGAAGTCTTGCCATGCTTTGTGTACGCAGTAAAAATCATAAAGTCTGTTAGTCTTAAAACAACAAACAATTTGGCTGTTAACTGAAAAGATACTTCCGCTGAACGGGTCCTTTTTGGGAGTCTGACAACAAGTCTAACAACAAGTCACCCATTAGTGCTTGCACTAAATACTTATACCACACTGATATACAAGCTAGAGAATATACACAATAAAAGATTATATACTAGGGCTGCCCAATAATTAATCGCGATTATTCGCATTCAAAATAACAGTTTTTGTTTACATAATACATATGTGTGTACTGTGTTTATTATGTATATATAAATACACACATATACAGTATATATTTAGTAAATATTTACATGTATATATTTATATTCATATAATATATAAATATATTTAATATATAAATGTAACACATTTTTCTTAAATATATACATGCATGTGTGTGTATTTATATATAAGTCATAAATATACACAGTACACACATATTTATGATTTAAACAAAACCTTTTATTTTGATTGCAATTTACAGAAAAAAAGAGGGAAAAAAACACTTTTTGATATTTTTCTTGGCACATGGTGTGTTTATATGACAATTACAGCCTTGGTATATGAGAAAAAGGAAAGCCTCGGGAAAATATGATTTTCCTCATAGTAGTCTTTTTAAATGATAAAAACAATCATTTATCATTTTGTAAATATTTTATGTTGCCCAAATGGCACCAATTTGAGTGTAAAGTTACACAGCTGTACTGTATGTATTTTACTGAGGGTTTAATTAAAATTGACTGCAATTATTGACAGTGCTCAGCAGAGGGCGATGCTGCATCACCTATGAACATTATTGCTATTGCTATTGCTCTCTCTCTCTCTCTCTCTCTCTCTCTCTCTCTCTCTCTCTCTCTCTCTCTCTCTCTCTCTCTCTCTCTCTCTCTCTCTCTCTCTCTCTCTCTCTCTCTCTCACTCTCTCTCTCTCTCTCTCTCTCTCTCTCTCTCTCTCTCTCTCTCTCTCTCTCTCTCTCTCTCTCTCTCTCTCTCTCTCTCTCTCTCTCTCTCTCTCTCTCTCTCTCTCTCTCTCTCTCTCTCTCTCTCTCTCTCTCTCTCTCTCTCTCTCTCTCTCTCTCTCTCTCTCTCTCTCTCTCTCTCTCTCTCTCTCTCTCTCTCTCTCTCTCTCTCTCTCTCTCTCTCTCTCTCTCTCTCTCTCTCTCTCTCTCTCTCTCTCTCTCTCTCTCTCTCTCTCTCTCTCTCTCTCTCTCTCTCTCTCTCTCTCTCTCTCTCTCTCTCTCTCTCTCTCTTCTCTCTCTCTCTCTCTCTCTCTCTCTCTCTCTCTCTCTCTCTCTCTCTCTCTCTCTCTCTCTCTGTGTACATTCTGCTGAAAATGACTGATTTCATTGCATTTTTTAACCATTTATTACATAAGATGTTATAAATTCAGCAAATGATAAGTCATCTGATCATTTTAAACATGTTTAAATTAAATATAATTTAGAATTCAATGTAATGTTAACAACAGAATGAATACAAATATATATTTATTGGAAGTAGTGCAAAACTAGCAAAAGCTGTACAACTGTGCACATGACTTCTTGAGGTCAATGTGACTCATTTAAACACATGCTGAAAGTGAAATGAGAGGTTTTCTGGTTGGACTCATCACAATGTAATTAAGATGACTGGTGGAGAAACTGAATCATGTGGAGCTCACTGGACTAATCACAGTGTAAATGTCCCATTTTGACATATTTTGCTGCATCATATTGATAGGCTCATACTCAACAATGGGAACCTCGTCGTGTCCATTAAACGGTTACTTTGTAAAAACCAAGATGCAATTGTTCAGCATGAATGCAATCATACCGTGCTTCTGCTCATACTGTTGATATTAAGGGGTTTGTGGCTTTGTGAGATGACTAATGGAGATTTTTGAGGCCTTGAAGATGGTGGTTTCCCTGCCAGGTTTCCAGTGGGTTCCCTTTTTACGAGGTCTGCTCTGAATACACTTGCCGTTCAGGTTAATGTCGCCGCAAATGCTAAACCACCACCCACCTAAAGGAAACAGCAGCAGCCGTGGAGAGAAAACTAATTTAGTTTGCAATTTCCAAGCACACTTTTATTCAAAAGCACTGGGATTACCTCAAAAATAGGTATTTACAACAGAGTCGCTACTTGATGTATTAGTTTAGCAGAAAAACACTCAATGAAAAGGTCTGTTTGTACCTGTGTAGTCTTGAGCACAGTTTGGATCACGGTCTCCATCGTTGTGGTCTTTAGTGGAGAACCTGAAGTCAGTGTGTTCATCCAGAGCAGAGCTGGGCTCTCCGGTCTGCAGCTTCAGATGGATGGTGTAGTTGAAGGCAGCGTCCTCAAGGATATACTGATACAGCATGAAATGCTTCTCCTTCCTCCAGTCCTCAATCTGGACGTGCAGGAGCGAGTGTCCCTGACGGGCAACAGCATAGATCTTCTTTAACCCCAGCCAGAACTCACCTACCAAACACAGACCTCTGAGACAACCAGCTCTCTGTATTATAGTATCAAAATCACTTAATATTATGGTATTCTAATGTCACAATAAACAGGAATATGGTACAATATGAAGTAAGAGTACTTCAGATTATTGGATAAACATTTAGTATACTGTAAAACATTTATATTTATATATATAAAAAAACAAACATTGGAGTACAATAATTTTACAAGAAAATACTATTTCAGTCTTTCTATTTTAAAATTTCACATTTAATTCAACATGTTAGTCTCTCGTCATGTCTTTGTCATTATTTATTATTATTCTGAGTGTAAACTGTCTGAAAGTTAATCCTACATCAATTATTTCTGTATAATGCTAGATTTGATTTATACTAATCATAACTTAATTTATTTATATGAAAATACTTATAAAATTATGATTAAATGTATTATTATTAGTACATGTTTTACATTAGTTTTTTATGTGTTATGCATTAATCTGAGAAAATGATTTCGTTTTCTTTGCCCCTTAGATTCTGTTCGAGCCTGTAATGTTATGATCTTTCTGACATCGTTTATAAAGGTCATTTTACAGTCTTTATCAGTGTTTCATATGGTAAGACTAAATATTGGTTGGTCAACTTCTATATTTAAATATATTTATATATTATATCTATATATCTATATTTTTCTATATTCGGTTTGAAAAGTACAGTTTTTATTTTTAACGATTAACAATTTAAATTTATTAAATGTATTATTTTTTTATATTATTGTTATTTTTCACGACTAGTTTAACCAGTTAAGGGTAAATGCTTGACTAGAATATTTTCACTGACATTCAACCGCTTATTTTGAATTTTAATTTCACAAGATTGCATCATTTAAATAAAATCTCATGGGTTATTATTATTTGTATTATTTAATATTATGCAATATATATATTTAAAACAAAATAATTGCAGGGAACACAGAAACTGATTAATTTATTAACAGTGCTACCAGTATTTAAGTAAATGAATTCCAAGCCTACTGTGTAACCACATGCGTGACCAGTTACTATATTCTTCAGTAAGTAATCTGAACGTTTTATGCCAGGATGTCTCTCGAGAACAGATTGGGACAAGGAAGGCAACATTATAAAAGAGAAATGCTGGTCAAATTGGACATACTGTGAAATTATGTAGTAAAAAGTGATCCTAAGAGTAGGGCGTTAAGATTCAGACTTAACACCAATCACGGAGCGCTCCATGTACTCAACTCTATAATCACAGACTGAACACATTCAGTTTATGAGCACAACATTCTTGATTTAACTCACTGCTGAAGTCCCCAAATCCATCCTCGTACTTCTCCCAGGACTGGTCGAAGTCCACAGAGCCGTCATGTCTGCGCTGGATGACAGTGAACACTCCCTCTGTGGATGACAATACCACAAAGAGACTGTCATCTTAAAGTTGAATGAGAATCTCTTTTCTGAGATCTGAGAAAGACAATGTCTTATCCTTACCCTCAGTGAATTCACATTTCACAAGAAACGGTCGTGAATCGTGAGGTTTAATGGCATACACGCCGCTGGATTTCTGTCCTCGGCTGAAGACCTCGCCGCAGTCTTTTGGAAGATCTAAAACACAACCTGACATGTGGGTCTACAATTGAACAGATGCAATAAAGTTTTTCAAAGCAAAGCATTCCTGCATCCCATACCGCTTGAGAAGCTCCCATCAGATGTGAAGTGTGGTAGATATCCTGAGAGGCTGTTGCTTTGGTGCTTCATGTCCACATTTTCAGCAGTTTCCTGGATATGTGCAGAGCTGAGCTAGATAGAAATTGAAAACATGGAAATATTCAAACTTATTTACAAAAAAAAAATCATAACGAGGTTTCCAAATCCCATACTGTTTCAGGTTCCTCTTTCACTGCAGGTCTATGGGGTAGTTTAGTCTATTTTAATGTCTGCTGGGTGCAAAGTACCATCACTTAACTAAGTAATAGCATGCTTATCAACAAGCCAGGTGATTTAAAACATCGTTTTCTGTCATGATAACTCTCTGAGAGTTTAGCAAGGTAATATAAATGACAATGTTAATGTGTTTGGTCTTAAATCTGCTACACTGCTGCTGCTGCAGAGCAAGTAAGACTTGCCATTGCCGACACCTCCACAGATATACTGCTGTGAGCATGTAAGAAATACTGCTGCTGCACATATAACCTACCTGGTCTCATGGCATTTACATACCTGGATGCACTTTTTAGTGAGACACGAAATACGTACCAATAGTGGCGGCTGCTGACTTTTAAAGAGGGGAAGCATTTTCGGCCTATTAAAAATTGTCTTTATTTATATGTAAATTCTGCCCTAGTTTCAAGAAAATGCTCTGTAACCCTGAACCAACTAGGCGTCTTTTCCAACTTGACAGTGTCCTCTCAACACAGGAGGCTGCTTAGTAAAATTAAATTAAAATTAATGAACAAACGATATATATATATATATATTTAACTCAACGAGGAAATGTGGGAATTATGTTAAACACAATGAATGTGGTGTGAAATTGTGTGAAATATACTGAAGGTACTTTTTGCACAATGCAAAATCCGCGATGGGACTGAGTTGGAAATGGAGACACAGAGTGAAGCGTCAATAAGACCACGCCCACGCCCACACCAACCGTCTCTTTTCATGCGAGAAGCTGCCGCCTCCTTGTCATTTATTTATAACAAAAACAAAAACAAAAAAAAATGAAAAGCTTATGTGACAATGTGTAACAAACAAGCTAAAAAAAAACAATATGTTTTTATAAGCTGTCGACCCCAAAAAACGAGCGTTTTAGGACTAAAAGTGGATTAAAAAGAGATGACAGACCCTCCAATCATCACGCAGACGCTGAGTCCGGGCCAACTCCTCCACCCAGCTAGCGTCCGTGGGCGGGAATAATCGCAGCATCGATTTTTTTTAAGTGAAAAAAACTTTACAGCCCCATGTTGGACGCTTCAACAGAGTACATACGCTAAATGAATGAGAAGGAAATCATCCCGACCTTCATTCTGAAGAAATTGTTTTCGTTCGAAAGTGTTTAACATTTTTAGTCTAAAATGTTAACATAATAGAAAATGTATTTTTTGACAATTATAGGGGAAGCTTTGTAAAGAAATCGCGGCTTACCAATAATATTGAGTTTCCAGAAGAAACAAACACAGGAGGCAGTAAAACTATGACACCTTACTTTTTGCAGAATAAGAATATCATGCCATATATCATGTTGTGACCCTCTCTGTGAAAACCCAGATTTTTTTGAACTGTTTTCTATTATCCTTCAGTGAAATGAATGTAACCTTTGTTCTTTAATATTGAAAAGGCCATCAAAGATTGAAATTATAGTGAAATGAATGGTTGAAATCCACTTTGATGCTTCTTATCTCATAATTAGATTTTGAGACTTTAGCCTGGATTTCACAGTGAGGGTCACATATTAATATTATTAATATGCTGGGAGATTTGAAAACTGCTGCTTTTGAATGTTAGCATTGCACATATCCAGCTTCATATCTATGGGTTTTCATAAACAAGTTTGTTCGGTAGCTCACGGAGTACGGAGAAGTACTTAGGATGCGAGGAGCTCCGGTTTGAATCCTGTGTAATCACGGATCGACAAAGCAGTTTAAATCTGCATATAAGAAAGTTACATATAGCACGGTTGCATCAACAAATGTGTTTTTATATCAGTTTTGCATTTGTTAGGTTTAGGGTTGGGTTTGGTGTAGGGCATGATAGAGCATTAACTTTTAGGGACAGACCCTGTATATTTGAATTCTGAACCGCTGCAATATGTACCTGTAGCAACGTAATAAAAACAGCAATATGTACCTATATCTACATAATAAAAGCGTGCCAGGGTTCACGTATTTAACCTGTGTTTTAGCACCACTCAGTGGACATTTCTCTTTGAAACTGCGGCGAAACGTGCAGTAAGGTAAAACTGTGTCGCAGAGAAAGTGCACAGAGGTACGTATTTTTATGAGACCAGGTTGCATATTATAACATATGATACAACCGCCATATAGCATACATGAATCACCTTGTAGCAGATCTATACAGGTGGAGCTGGGGGAGGTGGAGGGTTCCTAAAGCATGCAGTTCATACCAGAACTCTGTATTTACAGTTTTGGATAAGTAAAATGGTATCTTAATGATGTACTTTGTTTTCCAGGCCCTTGATTTTGGTCCTTTGGTCGTTGAGCTGCTCACTCTGTTCACTCACGGCCTTCAGTAGATCAGTGAGGCTCTTTTCTTGGGTCAGGATTATCTCCTAATAGACAACAACAACAACAACATCTCAGCATCTTGTAAACCTGAGCACGGCATAGACAATTAGAGATCACATCTGCCCAGATGTTCAGATGAGTCCCAGATGTTCTCCCTGCTGTCTTGGGGTCTTTTGTCAAACATAATTGTGAACCTGACATAGACTTATTCAATTTGTACTGAGGTGGCAAACAGGTCATTGCAAATCAAATTTAAAAGAAGTAGGATTAAAATGGAAATTAAAAAAAATAATAATTAGGAAATTAAATCAAACAAGGAAGTATTATTAAAATGGGATACCAAATTGAGAAATTCCACTTTCACTATAAAAATTATTTTTTGGACCACGGCAAGAAAACATTTCCAATAAGCCTCTAATTCAGTTAAAACTTTGGGAATATCTTTCATTGTTGAATATTTATGCCTTTATTGAATATTTATATTTCTTATATCATTGAACTTTTTAACCTTCCCACTTTTCAAAATTGAACTCTTCAAATCTGAGCTAACTATAATCAATGGATTTTGTCAATGCTATTTTTTAAATAACATTATCTTTAAGCAATGTGGTTGGAAATAAAAGGAATTGGATTGAATTTAGGAATTGTTGAACTCTTCCCTGCCTCTTCAAAGTCCAATTCAACACGTGGCCAACGCGTGGCTGATTCAGTTCATAATTTGAAAAAGAGTTAGTACTTAAATCATCAACCCTAACGTAAATAACTTTGCTTTATTACATTTGAGAAAGTATTTTCTGTTTCTATCAAAGACATCCAAAACTTTACCGATGCGATCTTACCTTGAGCGTGGAGATTTCTGCCACCTGCTCAGCTGAGAGCAAACTCTGGGACAGACCGCTTAACTTCTCCTCCAGATCGCCCACCTGCCTCCGCAGATGCTTCCTCTCTTTTAGGATATCTTCCACTTTGGAGCTGATTTGCAGTGACAGATTCTTTATTTCCTCATTATTTTCCTTTAAGATCACTGTGGTCTTCTTCAGTTCCTCCTCCTCCTCCTTGATCTCACTGGCCAGCACAGAAAGTTGGTAGAAGGATTTATCAAAGATATTGAGCTTTTGGAAAATATCATTGATTTGATACTTGGTATTCTGCACAAAGTCCCTCAGGCTATGGCCCAGCTGGAGGAGGCCGTTTGCCAAAAGCCGAACTTCACCCAGAGCAGCAAAGCGTAAGCGGCTCTCTGTCTGCTGTTCAGGAAAGCTGGGTTCTGTAGGGAAGGACTGGGATGACGCCAGAAGGAGCAACAGCACAAGCAGGTTCATGGTTGCTTCTTTAGTCTAAGACTGCTACGGTCCTCACAGCTCTTAGAGTGAGAAGCCCACAGTTTTGAACTTGTGTTATTGGCCTCCTCCCGTTAATCATTAAGCAGGGTGACTGTGACCTGATATAAACTTATATAGATCCCAGCGCTCCACAACATTTCAGCTATATTCACTGCTCACAACATCATGCAACATACAGTTTTAGGATCTGTTATAAGGATCTGTGAAGATAATGGTTAAATGACCAAAGAAGAGTGACCATGAGAAAGCAAAATAAATCTTCAAACTCATTAATGTTCAATTTGAATTCTTGGATTTAATTTTCATTTCCATTTTCATGTTCAATTTAATGACTCTCATGTGGTGTATCCATATCAAACATTTGAATACTTGAACAAAAAAAAAACATCAACATAATACATTATAAAAAAATTAAATACATTAATATTCTTTTTATAAAATGTTTTAGTATTTATTTTAAAGTATTTTTTATAAATAGCATTAATTTATCATTCATAAATATTATTACAATTGGATTATTAAAGTAGACCCCATGATATTTTATAATCTGAACTAAACTTGTCTTATTATAAAAAGGTAAACGTATTTGATATGTTAAAAGACCTTGACCTCCGTTGCACTTCGTTTTTCAAATATTACCAGAACATTTATATTTATGCATTTGACACTTTTGTCCAAAGTGACTTACATTGCATTTACACTGTAAAAAATAAAGTATATATATATATATATAGATAGATACTTAATGTTGTTCTGAAAAAATAATAGCCTACTTTGAGTTTCTGCTGATTAAGTCAGTCACTTTCTTTGTATTAACTCAACTTGTTAGTTTAATTAACTCTCAATTTTAAGGCAGTCAGGTTACTTATTTTAAGTTAAACAAAAAGTAACAGTACTACAGGAAAGCACAGTACAGTTGAGCTCTGTGGTTCCTTTCATAGTATTTTAAGTAGGTCAGGATGGATCATATTTGACTTTACGTGGGACTGTTTGTGTGCTAGTATTGATTCAGGA